>OX438844.1:14701263-15301263 GCA_949315975.1 Eudonia truncicolella | reverse complement strand
CAGCTGTTGCAAGATTGCATGCCCGTGAGAGGTTGCCTATGTGTGCGTTGCTTAGGGTTGCCAACCCATCTATATAATATAGTGTCCTACTATTTTAGATGTGTAAGTACTATTATTTTAAAAATATATTATAGTAGGCGAAACTACTATATTTTTACTATACTTTTCTGTGATTGAACACAAAGTGGAAAGATGAGCGCGCAACAGAGCCAGTATCGGTCTGATAAAAGCAGAGTTAATGGTGTTTTGTAACTTAAAATTAGATTTTAATAATAGTTACGAAGCGTTCCTTAAAAGCTCAAAGCAGCATAAAATATTCATTAAAGATATAAAATAAATATTTTTTAATATACTATATTTTTATAATTAATTCCCTATCTACTATATTTTTATGGGTGCTGAATTTGGTCTAAAAAAGTTGGCAACCCTAGCGTTGCTCGAGTGCGTTTGTATGAAGCTTACCTTCTGCACTCTGCTTATTTTGTGCCTGTATTTTAGGCTGCGCTTCCGAATAAAGGCATTTTTATATCGGCGCCCGAGGCTGAAGAGATAAGGGCAATTTTTTCTTCCCCGGAGCGGGAATTTCAAATGCGTCGTCAGAACAGAAAAACGTTTCAATAGGGAGCGCTCGTTACAACGTTTCCTTTCAGTAATTGTTTTCGAAGCTCGAGTGCGTTCGGGTTATGGGCGCGATATATTTGTAGTAATGCGAAAATAATGAAGATGGTGATCAAAATCTATTTAGCAAATAAACTATGGTTTGATTAAGTGTTTTGTACAGTTGTTTACTTCACTTATCCTCTGTGTTTCAGAAGGCGCTTAAAGCATTTGTTACGGTTGTATTTGTAGTCATTATCAACCACCAATCCGCACTGGGCCCGCGCCCGCGTGGTGGTTTATGATCCGTTCTTCCTATCTATACAAAGGGAAGGTTCGTGGCTCTACAGTAAGGATATAACATGAGCTGGCGATGATGACTCCCACCCAATAAAAAAAAACTATAAGTAAGTCAGTAGGACGAACATAAACACTGTTTGTTTGTCAAGAAAGCTCTCTCGTGGCTCGTGACAAATGATATGCTTGCGGTGTGTTTTACAATGAACAAGACTTTAATACCCCCAAATTGCCCCCATCAAGACACGACGAATTACGATAATTTGTTTGTCGCCAAGGAAATGTACGAAAAAAAGAATGATATTTTTATTACGGCCATTTAAATGCTACGACCAGCCGCGTGCGCATGCGGGTGAAAGTCGGCGTCAGATTCGGACCGCCCGAGGATGGTTCCGTACTGTAATTATTGAAACTTATAGCGTTATTATGCCGCATGAATGTTGCGATTGCTCACTAGGGCTGCCACGAAGGTCTATTTTATATCTTTGCAGGCGGTAGGACAAATAGACAGTAATAACAGTAGATGTGAGGACAGCTTGTGGAGCGAGATTATGTCTCTCTCGCCGTCCTCACCTTGCCGACCCGCAAGCAAGACGCTTCTTCACGCCTCGTTCAAAGAACCCACGCTATTAGAAGTAGGGAACACATGTGCAAGAATAACTTCCACCTTTTTGGAAAGCAAAGAAATTCATTACTCATACCACTGCGCCCAGGGAAACGCTGATGGTCATATAGGGTTTTCCCCCGAACCCCTTCAAGGAGAAAGGAAGGTTTCATTTTTTGCTTTTCGGAAGCACGGAGGAACTCGAGATGATATATTTTTGGTCACCGAATTAATGACCGGTCTTTGCGAAAGTTGCTTAACCTTAGCACTCGTTGACCGGGCGCGTTAACCACTGCGCCATAGAGCTCGTGACTCATTAAAAACTGCACTTCCCCGCCTTTCCGCCAGGGCGATCCTGGACCGTTATTAACAATGACCGTAGTGCCGTTGGACAGCCCTGCCCTCGAAAGGTTGTGTAACGCCACGAATTTGGCGCGAGCCTAACTAAGGTATCGGCGGTAACCGCCCGTAACCGATAAATGATATAATGCGGACGCCGGCCGCTACACGCTGTATAATTGCGATCATAAAAATAAAACTTTGTTGGATCATCGAGATCGCAACAAATAAGTATTAAGATTTTACTGCATCGACAACGTTTTTGGTTGCATTGTTCGTTTTGATCATAATCATGATCATTTATGTAGTACAAAATTCTTCCTAGTCGCAATGTCAAGGGACCAAGTGACCATACCGACGGCCGACCTCCGAGAGAATAGTGCTAAGTATAAGTCTAAGTTGAATGTTTGACGCTTGTTTATCCGCCTGGACAGCCACCAAGCATCTTGTCTAAATATGTCGTCATCACATCAATGCGGTTGCATTGTTGTGTTCCGGCAGCTAGAGGCAAGAAAGCCAATTCCTCAGTAGTTAAGGATTCCGGGTGAAGTGTGTGACCTTTGGATTAGTCATCACTTCTCATCAGGCCAAGGCCAAGCACTCGTAAGGATTTAAAAAGATCTTGACTGCGTTTAATGTTTGTCTTGAAATACATCGAGACCGACGCTTGCGCGCAGCCCTACTTCGGAGGATTTATAATCGCAGACGCGATACTTCAGTTTTATCGATTTAAGTATATCTCTGATTTGGTATGAGGTTGCAACCTCTTGGCGTAGTGCGGCCGATGCGACGCTCGTTACAGGTTGTTGCGGCTGACCCGCTGGCACACTAACGTCATTAGCCGCTTTGTTTCGATTCAGAGAAATGCATGTGTTTCATTATAACAGTCGCCATCGCCATGGTGGGAATTATAAAGTTTGTTCATATTTTTTATACCTTACGGGTAAGTACTTTGAGTTGATCTCATCTGATTGTTAAAGATAATTATGGTAAGGTGGAAGCGCAACCGGAATCCTCAACACTGAGGCACTGGTTATCTTATTTCTTACGGTCGTAAAACTACATTGATATTACAGCGACATATTTAGATAACATAGAGGTAGCTAGCCAGACGGACTTAAAACAAGCCCTATTACAACTATCACCAACCAAATCGAGCCCAAACCCCTGCTGCGAATCGAACCTGGGATGTTATGACGTTATATTATTCAGATATATATTATTTAGGTCGGTGTTAAAGTGGTTTGCAAAGTGTAAGCAAATGCTACACATTGAAATGAGCATTTAAGTCGTATAGGTATCGCACAAATATCTGTTCGACACGGGGTTTCAACTTATAAATGTCATGTAAACGGCCCAAGTCTTCCCACATGAAATGCGCATTGGGAGGTCGAGCCATTACCCAGTAAATTCATGCAGGTTGATGGGTCTTAACGACTGATATCTTTCGGCATCTATCGGAACCAACGACTGAAGATGCCTTCCGAAGCACGAAACGAGCTTGAGATATGTTATGCTTGGTCATCCATTCGGCGATTGAGCATCCTTGATGGACATCATCATTTAATAATATCTTCGTACAGAAATTTGGACTGGACTTAGCTAACGTATGTTTATACCAATTTTCGTGTAGGTACTTATTTTAGTAATTATTTTATACTGACGTTTTAAGTCAAAAGATGACTCTCTGTGCTACGGACTTTACAAAGGACTCTTCACAAACGTTATTACATTAAGGTAAAATGTTTGTTTGTATGTAGCGGGTAAAATCTCTGGAACCACTAGATCGATTTTAAAAACTCTTTCACTTAGAGACTTCACTTTAGGCCTCTTCTATTGACATGGGCACAGGGCGCTACATTATATTTAGGTTTAATATCTTATGAACCTACGCACCCCACTGAGCCAATAAATTATTTGAATTTGATAGCTACATTATCCCTGAGTAATGTAGGCTACATTTATCCGCGGAAAACATCTCATTCCTTAGGGAATTCTGGATGGACAGAATTTCAATTTGAAGCCGCTGTCGGAAGATAGTAATATATCAAATAAAAGCGATTAAATGTTTACAAAGTGTTTCAATGTTGCCTTTGTTTGCTTTCTGTAAAACTGTAGCCAACTTAGCCAACTTACCTACCATTTCATTTGTTTATTTAATCTTAATGATAAGATTTATAAGGCAGACTTAATGATAATTGGCATTCACAACTAGTCGACATAAGGGCTAAACAGAAAGATTGGTAAGCGGTGCGACAAAGAACGTAGAAGACACATTTCCTGTAAATTAACATCGAATAATAGGTAAAAGAGTTACTCGTATAATGCATCTTTTTGTGTGTTATATGTTTGGCTATTTACAGTAATTTGGTTATTTGATAAATTATTCTGTTCAAGATAAAAATGCTTCGCCATTCGTCCTGCTTAGAATGTCGCAGCTAATATAATGAATGCAAAAGTGTGTATGATGTCCTTCCCCCAAACGAGATAATGGATCGACGTGATTTTTTTCACAGAGATGGAGCTGGAGTAACCAAAAGTGTACAACTTTTTGCAACTGTCAAACACAGTGATCGACTTTCAACATAAGAAAGAAAAGCTTTATATAAAACTTATTATCAATGTCTGATTATATCCAAAAGAAGGAGACAAAACAGTTTACATTTAAGAAAGTTATAGGCACGATTATTTTGACGAGCTTTGTTTAAAATTACGCGTATAGAAGATTGTATAAACCCCGCCCGATCCTCTAAATGACAGCACACATTTACAGAATACACTAAACATGCACACCAGTTTAGGCCCAAGACACCGTACTCGTAGAACAAGGGTACGAAGAACCGGTTCACACTCGCTCTACACCAGGTACAGACATGTACCTGGTCGGTTCTCTCCTCCTCCACGGCCCGGTCAACCCGAGCCGAGGTCCGTGCCTTTAGAGGCGCCCTCGGGTTGCTCCGCTCCCCGATCCGATCCGAACCCTTCGGAGAATCTAGTAGGGCACGGGGACGCGCACTAGTGCGCGATGCCGTTCCCTCTAGATAACCTCTGAAGGTGATTCGTTTCACACGGCTTGAGGGACCCTTTACGTTCCTCGCCGCCCCCAAGCCCCCAGCCCGGTGAAGCTGAAAATGCCGTAGAGGAAATCAGCAATCTCTCTCAAAAAAAAAAAAAATAAGGTAAAGTAAATAGCTTATACCTATCACATTGCTAGGCAAACGCTTCGTCCATCATTGAAATCAAGTATCACTACAAATGACTTAAGCACTACATGCTTGCCAAATGCGGGTTCGCGATCACAAACCCGGGCTGTGAATCGACAAATCCGAAACACATTTTGCTCGACCTGGGAGTTGAGCCTGGGACATTCAGGTATCGGGCCAAGCGCTTTGCCACTCAGCTACCTAGGCGTTACTAAACATAACGAACATTTTAAAACCTACTAAACCCGCTTTTCTGAATGCAATGTAAATTCGTATTGTAATGTTATTTATTAACGAACATGAGACGCCCCGTTTCTTATGAAACGAAGCGCCCGGTAGGATATCAATGTGTCCTCATCTTTACCCGATTTCCCCCGGGGATGACCCTTACATAACCGTTAAGGATGCTCCAACTGAATGGGCGAAGAAACGTAAACATTTTGTTATGTAATAGATTGGTACTTTGATCTCTTTACCATTATCATCAGTTCATTTATGCCCCCACTGCTGGGGCACGAGCCTTCCCTATGGATGGATAAGGAGAACGGGTCATAAACCACCACGCGGGCCCAGTGCGGTGCGGTGGTCGTTAACGACTGCTAATGCAGCCGAGACCAACGGCTTTACGTGCCTTCCGAAGCACGGAGGAGCGAGAGATGACAAATTTTTGGTCACTCATCCGATGACCGGCCTTTGCGAAAGTTGCTTAACCTTAGCAATCGCAGACCGGGCGCGTTAGCCACTGCGCCATCGAGCTCCTCTTTACCGTATTATATATTATTAATTATAATCGTTTATTAAACGTATTTTAATTGTCTATCGTAATGGCACCAGTGGTCGTCATAGTGACCCAGCGTTGGACACCGGTTGTCTTTGCCGAATAATACAGAATGTCATTGAAATTTTACTGGATGATAGTTAGGAAACAGTTGGTCTGTGGGTATTCAATTGTTGCTCAAGTTGGCAATCAGTTGCCGACCCTTTTTTTTCCTTTAGTTGATGGCTTCGTGCAACTAGTTCATTTAGCTAGTGTCGAAGTAATTTTTCTAACAAGTAATACATAAATAAACAATATTTCCTTGCCGTATGATGATGATGAATGATAATAGAAATGAGAAGTGAGAAATGATATACCGGGGGGTATATCACTTCTTACTTACCCCCTCGAGTACCTATCTCAGTAAAGATGTGGGGCTTCACTAAGTCCCCGCGCGGACTTCTTGAGAAAATTTGAAAAGTGACGTTGCACTGTAGTGTTAATAATCTACCATTATTTCAAATAAACACGTTGACCGCCGCCGGGCCCAGACACAATAGATATTCATTTGTTTGTCGGTTGCGTTTAAGGTGTTAATATTCGACATAACAAAAATTTTAGAAAACAAAACAAACCGCAGGCATCTCTTTACTTTCCCGCCAAGAAGTCCTTGTCCCTTATTTTAATGATTCAAAGAAAGAAGTGTCAGTCACTTGTTTCTGTCGACATCGGATCTGTGCCACTATCTTATGTGTTTTCTGACTTTCTTTCAAGTTTTGAGTATTTTATAGCGAAGTCTTAGAAATGTATTGAATTGAATATTCATACTCTGCATTGAATGCCAAGATCTGTCAGCAATAAACTCTTTAGTCCACCCAATGGGCTCTAGGTGGACTGGCTGGACTAGACTAAACTTGACTACGAACATTAACATAAGAATGGTTTTTTTGTGTTGCACTTAAAAAACCACAGCGTCAGGTAGAATCGAACCCTCGAACTTTTGCAATACGGGATACTCCTCCGATTAAGTTAGCTAGTTTCCATGTCGAATTATTTTTTTTATGACGTTGCTTTTAACAATGTATAGTTAAAACAGTTTTAACCGCATCTGTGGTCCGGTGGTCTAGACCACCCATTAGTCCCGGGATAATTCCTTGCGAAGTAACATTTATATACTCAGTAGTTAATGGTGGACTTTGTTTGAATTCCGTCCTTAGGCCTTGTGGCGGCGTCACCTACCGCATACGCCGCACATAATCGACACGAAGCAAAAACCTTCTCAACCGTGTCAACAGATGGCGCCACAAACGCATACCAACGACGTCGCCATACTACGACGATAAATTGTATGGAAAGCCTGCATCGCGGTAGCGAAGTTTCACTATTTCCTTCGCTATATATAGCACCTCCAACTAACATCCATTGGACCTCGGTCCCCGAGCTATACCACCCAGCTCGGAGGAAGATCTTCCCTTTATCCTTCCTCATTGTGGCGCCCCCCGTACCATTGGTTTCCTACAGCCTTATCACCAGTAACTATATGGTTAAGTGTTTAAGCGAAGTATTTAAGCGAAACGCTGGTTAAGAGTTTAGCGTAGTTTAGTGTACTTTTTAGCGTCTTGAGTGTGTCTCTTTATTGTCACTGCGGTGGTGGAGTGTGCGTCGGGTCGTTACGTTCCTTAAAATATGGTTGAGCGAAGCGATGGCTGATTCATATGTCATACTCGTGAACGGGTGCCGCCTGTGGAGGCTAGTTTGCTCTTGCATACTTATCTTGTTTTTAGTATTATTCACTATGGTTTGACTTGTTTTTCTTGGACTTTTATTGGAGTACTGTAGTGGTACTGTATGACATTGTGGAAATTGAAACTTTTACCTTGATGCAATTTTGACTTTCTTGCCGGTTCTTCTCAGTACAAGATATCCCGCCCAGAGTAGACTTACGAACCGATGGCATAGTGACATTCACAAGAGCTACTTGTAGCCTAAACTGAAGAAATGATTTTGAACTTTTTTTTTAATTTTTAGCCGATTTTTACTAAGCCTATTTTGCTTGTAAAAGGAATATAAAGAAACCGAATCTAATTTAAATTACATTCATTTCGTTTTGTTACTCACTCACTGTATAACGGTTTAAAATGTACAAAAATAATTCCGTATCCAAAGGTCTGACGTAAACACAGCCGCGCCCCGTCCCGGCTCATTGATAGAAAGTCGCTAAGATGAAGTTTATTGCAACTTACTGCGGTCACAAAAAGGCCTTTTTATTTACGTTCATTTACTTAGCAAAGAGGTTGTACTGTTCAATCTGTAAAAGGAATCTGGAATCTTATTTAAATCCTTTTTAAACAAATGCACGTACGAACGTGAGAGGAGGTAAACGCATTTTGTTTCACATTTCATTAAGTTTTATGTCATTAAGCGTATTAGGTACATAAGTATAGGTAGCTGTGTTTTTGAAATTTCGTTATTATAGTATTAGCAACAATAATGCTACAAAATTACAAATTACTCATACTTGAGATAAAATATGCACTTAAAGATTGATAGACAATGCTCATAATGCAGCAACATTAAAATTTATATTAAAACAAAAAAATATAATTAGAAAAAATCTATTTACGAGCACGATCCGCGGCTACTAAAAAGCGATAAAGCGATTACTAAAAGCGAATTACAATGCCTAGACAAGGCATAAAACGGTAATTGAATAGTACTTATAACTGTACGGAACCCTTTAAAGTGCGCACACGACTCACACTCGTTTCTTTGCTATTCCTCCCGCACAGCGTTGAGTAATTGGACTCTCAATTGGCCATTTGCATAGAATCTCAATTGGGCGTCACTAATCCTCCCGCTGAATTATAAATTCTATTAATCATCAAAACACACAAGTCGGATGAATGCGATCGCCTCAGCCCGCAGCTCACTCGCGATTCACATAATGATAACGCCTGAATTTGGGAGCACGAGAAACCATTAATTTCAATTAATAAGTCGACAGTTTGCAAATGTTTCATTTGAGTTTATTAGACAGTCAGTGTTCTGAGGATTGGGAAATATTGTGCTCATTGTGTTCATGTCAAAAGCTGGGGCTTTGAATATTAGCGTTAAATTTGTAGGTTATTGGGTGTTCTTAGCTTGCAGAAGTATTGTTTGCCGTAACTTTACCCTGTAGAAATTGGTCAACACTTTATAAGCATTTAACATAACGTAACATAAGGCTGTATTCTCTTCTGTCATATTTGAATTAGGTAGAACACATCAAACAAATGATCTTAGTCTGTTGTTGTGCTACAAAAATCAACCAAACAATAAAAATGAAATGCGCTGCACTAGCAGCGCGACGTACCCAAACGTGAAGGGATTAACAGAGTCCATGTTGAAAGAAGTCATTTAAAGAGAGAACAAAATAAATTGAACATGAACGCACCTCCGACCGTAAGTCTCCGGTGAAACCCCAATACAATTAGACAATAGATTAGTGGAAATCGCCGGCGAGCGTTTGCCGAAGACATAACATTCCTGGCGGGTAATTCCAGTTGAATGTTTATCGTCACGCGACGCTCGGGAGCAGACGGGCCAATAGAACATTACTAGTCGTAGAGAAAGTTTACGATTCTGAGAGTTCGCTTTCAGTCGGAACTTACGGCCGTTGTGACGAATGCTTTGCTAATTTACTGCAGTGATTATTGGAAGGCGAATCGCTTAGCGTCGTCGGTGTTGAACTTTCATTGCAAGACGCAGGTAATTCTAAAGTCAATATTAAATATTTCGTGTGAAGTTAGAACTGACGATTATGCGAGAATTACATCGACAAAAAGGAAATACATTTTTTTAACGAAACGATATAATTTGTGTGGATGCACCGTATGAGGCACCTGAGGCAACTGTTATTTGTGAAATATCATCGCCAGAGGATTACGAGAAACTTGAACTATTTTTTGTGGAAGGATACAAAACGATAATCAAAATCAAACATTAATATGAAATATAAATATGAAACGGCGTAATATTACAGAATAAGGATTGAAGTCAAATGAATAATAACTTCGGCAATTTACGTGTCATCACTGATGCGTCATTGCACATTTCTCTCTTGCGTCAACGGATAAGTTTTGGGCGTGTGCATTTATTTAGCCAATATCTTCTGATTATAAATTAGTTAAATGTTGATAGTAACTTTCTTATGCAATTTTAAATTTAGCACTGTACGTTTAAAGCAGAACTACCTCGTATAACAAATCAGGACAAGACATGTTTTATCGACTCGCTAAGATCGACAAGATACAATTCCCAATCAAATCCGATCGCACAACCTGGCAAGAGCACATCACAAACTCAAACATGGGACCACAACACTGTCGGTTCTGAATACGTTTGATTTCAAGTTCTGTTGCGCAGTGCTAAGATCGCTTTTGCATTAGGTGAGCAGTCGATGGTGCTGATTGCGCAATTGGAATGGGTTATGCATATGCAGGAGCTGCCCTTGATACAGCCGCCTATCTATATTTACCTGCCCCTGATTTAAACGTAAACACAGCTACTGGGCCACGATTTTGCTACACACTCGTGTCTCTACGGGCTGATATAGGCGTTGGGGAAAATCAAAGTCGAGGCCGTGATATTAAGAAAATAAATAAATGAAATAAAATGGCCGTTGTACGTGAGAAAACAGCGAATACCTGTAGTTTAAGATACTTAATCGTAATTCTTATAATGCCCATTTTTAAAAACTTAAGAAATTCATAACGTCCAGCTTTGAATTCTGGTTTATGTACGGACCAAGCCACGACTGTTGATTTGCAACGAATTAATAATTAGCTTGTATGCTAGCTTAATCGTCGAGTCTTCAGGAACCGTTTCTCGATTAAGACGAATTAAAACGTCGAGATAGTCCCGGACGCCGTAACTATTATTTAATCTGTGGTCCCGGTGTGGCGGGATTGCGGGATTCTCGCATTCGTCGGCACGCTTTGAAGTCGACGTATCGTCGTAATTGTACGAAGGCTCCTGGACTGAACACTTGGTAATACTTGGTGTAGGTCAGTTCACAGGCCTTGGAGAAAATGATCGGATCGAACGCAACCACTGGACTATACGCATACATGGTTCAACTTTATCTAGTTCTTTATAGCAGTGCATTTGAAAGAATCTATAAAACTTAATTTAGTCTAACTTAACTTAACTAACTAATTAACTATAAAATGTTTTTGTTTTGTTTATATAATTTTAACGCAAATTTTGTTCCGAAACAAATTACAAAAACACAAATGTTGAAAAAATTTCCACGAGCAGGATTTGAACCTGCACCCTTCTGACATGCCGGGTCAGGTGCTCTTCCAATTGAGCTATAGTGGTTCTAACCTTTGTTTACTTTGAAAGCCAAAGGCGCCTATTCAATTTCAACAACTACCGTCATTAACATCTCATCATAATATTTTTACAAATACTAAAGATCAGTTTAGAAGTAGGCAAGCCATTTATAATTTTTTTTTAAATTTAAAAAAAGACCTTCTTTATGAAAATTAAAATGAAAATGTACATTATTTCGAGATAAAAATTCTTCTTCTTCTTCCTTTTCTTTTGGCTAACGTTTTATTTATTTTGTACGTTGTAGATTAAGATATCGTCTAATATTACCTCCTTTTAAGTTGAGCAGTTGAGGATGTAAAGTAAGTATTTGCAGTAAGCTTGCAGGTAAACAGCCGAGTTACTTGATTTAGCGGAAGTGCTCCTCAAAGTTAAGCAAGGTCGTGCTAACTCGCGCTTGGCTTGGCAAACAAATGCACACGATACATCCGCTTTAAAATATAATGTATTTTTTTAAAATCTTTATTGACATGACATATTATTATATATTCTTATTATTATCACCATCAGCTTGTTAGGACATAGGCAATTGATCATAAATAGAAAGAAACTCCATTGAATTTCAAATGTAATTTAAAGTTTCGCTTTGCAAATGTATAACTCGTTTGATTCTTTGCTTAAGAAAATGAGAATTCTATTGCAGTATTTAATTTTTCGCATCTCAAAATATATGATGAGAGTCATTTAATTAAGTGTTTTCTAGTAAACACTTTAACTCAATGTAAATTACGGATAAATCAATATTCAATTAGTAGCTTGAAATCAACATTTTTCAATAATGATTATGTCTGAGAAACAAAGTCTGTTAGACGTTTTAATTAAGCCCATGCATATTTTTAACAGCCTAATTATACAGTATTTTTAAAAGGCGGCCACTATCTCAATCACGATATTGTATTCAAGACAAATCGATTTGGAAAAACTGTATCGAATGAATTACGTCTCACATTTAAATTCGTAACGGACCCCTAAAACGCAATTTCAAAACTATCCAGCGCAATGCAAAACATACTCTGCGTGAGTATTAATACTGAGTAAGATTGCTTAATCGGTACATTAACACCCGTATCGATGTATGCCGATGGAGTCAGTACTTTCATTACCATATCTGCTTCATTTGCATCGGTTAATAACTTAATTCTGCTTGTTTTGAGGCCTCGGGGGACCACACAGGAGGCCGCTTATAAGGACTCCCAACTGTTCTTACCAATGCTCTTCCGTTCAGTGAGTTGGTCACATGAAGTCACAAAATTTTGTTTAACTGTGGATAATTAAGATAAAAGACGGTCAATATCGTTTTGGTAATGAAGATATTATTATGTTGAACTAAGTTATCAATACATTAGATATTCTTGAATCCAAAAATTCTGGAGATTTGTGCGTGTTCGTGCTTTTAAGATTATGAAGTAGTTTTAAAAATAGTTTTAGTAGTAGTTTTAATAAACGCAAGTTGATCTGTAAAAGTATTCTATATCTATCTCTATATACCTAATCTATATCTAATATCTATTTACATTTAAACTTACTTAAATTCAACGTATCTTTCTCTCTACAAATGTCATTGAGATTTTATTGAGGAGTAAGCGGGAGTATATCGAGAATGAAATCCTGCTGAATTGCAAATCACGTCTCCGGCGCGCAAATCTAGATATTATCCTCACTCACTTCAAAGAACTTGGTGTAAAATGGATTTACAATTTTGCTTACCTACATTGAATGTAAAATCGAGGCTTCACATCGGGCGTGCTCAGGGCTGGCTTACCTTTTCATGAAGAATAACTTAACGTTAATTGGTTACCCTACCTTATTTTTGAAAGAGACATTGATGTGTTTTTAATGTACGTATCAGCAGCAAAAAAAAACAGACAGCAGACAAAGGACTCCGCTCCACCTGGTGTTAAGGAGAATCAGAGTCCAAATGGAGACAACTAGTGAAGCAGGATTGTGCCGCGCTTTAAGGCCGCCCTCCACCTTGCGGACCGGCTAATTGCCTCTTGCAGTAAGGATAGTATATTCTCCGGGACTTTTGAATCAGATGACGAGAGAGGAGATCTTGGCTCCGCTTTTTAAAATTACCACAATCCCTGACCTTTTCTCCATAGTACAAAATACAAAATCAAGACCTACAACCTTTGTGGACATTTTATATATCCAGACTCGAGACTCTGTTCAGTGCATACAAATGCATTTGGATAGACACAGACCTTATTTAATAAATTGCGTGTGCTACGTCAAAGGCCGAATTGTATGTAAATAACGCCTTAAGTCACGGCCAAGGCTTTCGATAAGGATCCACCTCAGTGCTGCAGTCATGAACTTGGCATTTGAACTCGCCTGTCTGTTACGCCAACGCCTGGTATCAGCGATGGGCGATAGTCACCGAGATTAGCGCGCAAGTGGGCCAGGTGATAAAGGCTAACTCAAGAATCTGCTTAGTCGTGAAAATGAAATAACAGTCAAGTGCGAGACGGACTGGTAGAAAGGGTTTCGTAGACTTTAGACTCTAAATTAATACCTAATTATCGATTGAATATTGCAAATGCATTATTTGGGACACGCGTTTCTGAATTTAGCATTTTTCGTTTTGTATTTTCCTACAGGAACTACCGCCATTAGTAAGAACTAGTTATTTAAAAAACCAATAGCTAACATATAAAAATTTTATATGCTAACAACAGAAAGACGATTACATGTCATTACTGTCCTACATATTTTAGTTCAAAGTGTACCTATAAATATTTTACCGTACCTATTGTGAGAATAACAAACGGATTTAACAAAACTTATTTATAGCTACATGTTAAAAATATAATATGTTTTTGACAAGGGACTCAATCAGACTAACCTTTAGGGAAACCTTCAAATCAGTGTTTGCGTCAGAGGCATTTTATAAAGCGTGGCGCGATGGAAGATAACATCATTCATATTGGAATATCCACCGAAAGATTATGAGGTGACGCCCACCGCCCGGCGCCCGATAAGATCGCGCTGTAGCCGTGAACTTGGCCCGGGCGGCGCAGGTTCGAGTCCCGGCACAATGGCTATCGAGCGAACAGATCGACCGCTCATTTCGTTCGTTAAACAACTAATGTAAACATTGACGGCGATGATGGCTACAATATACATCTATTTGTTGACGTTACATCTTAGTAAGATGGTAAAAGGCTTAGTAACGATCGTGAATGCTAAGCAACTTTCGTAGTTGCCACTCTTTGGATGGGTGAACGAAAACTTCATCGAGCTTATTGTTTGATAGAATCGATACATGCTAAAAGTCCATACCTACAGACATTGGACCAATGCAATGTAGTGTAGACTTTTCACGCGCTTTTATCAGTGAAGTTACAAAGAAATAAATGTTGGTTCCAGCGGAGAGATAACTTTTATAGTTATCCGTCTTGGGAAAACCTATGATTTTGAGGTGCTCGATAGCGCAGCGGCTTGATCTTGCGGTTCGCAATCTTGCTCGCTAAGTAACTTTCGCAACGAAATAGTCACCGCCAATGGTCAGTGACTAAATTAAAATATGTTAAGTTCCTCCTTGTTTTGAAGGGTACCTAGATCAACACATTGCTCCCGGTCGCTGTCGTATGATAGGAGTTGAACCCGACACCAGTAATGGGTCAGCGTAGTGGTTTATAATTATAACATCACTAGTTATTGCCCGCGACTTCGTTCGCAAACACTACAGCAAAAAAAAAGTAAAAAAATAAAGTATCGTATATGCTAGTCTGGGTCATGGTCTATATATGAGGAAAGTTTCATTAAAATCTATTCAGTAGTTTTTACGTGAAAGAGTAACAAACATCCATCCATGCTTACAAACTTTCGCTTTTATAATATTAGTAGGATTTATGCTGTTGTCCTTTGAGAAGACTTGAGCTCATTAGGTGAGATGATTATAGCGTGTGATGATTTACTTTGTTCCGTGTTAAAATACCCAAAATTAAACATACCTTGCTAAAGCCAGTTGCACAACGCTTTATCATCATCATCATCCCCAGCATTCGATGTCCCCACTGCTGGAACACTAACCTTCACTATGGATGGATAGAAGAACGAGCCAAAAACCACCACCCGGGCTCAGTGTGGATTGAGGTTTGTTAACGACTTTTAATGCAGCCGGGATCACCGGCTTTACGTGCTTTCCGAAGCCGTTGCACAACGCTTAAAATTACCCAATGATACAAATAACGGTTGCATCGCATCAACAATGGGTGTTGTGCTTTGATAAATAAATCCAATCGCGGCAGATAGCCCCTTTGTGGAGATCGCGGGCTGCGCATACGCAGACTGTGTTGCTTGCTGCAGCAGGGCGCGAGTTGCGAGAGGCGGCGATTATTGCAGCGGACATCTGTTTATTTATTTTGTAAGTGTGAAAGGGGCTTCAGCCACGTTCTTACTAAACAAATGAAGCATTTATTTTCTTTTTTTTGTTTATAACTTTTGTTTAAATAAACTTAAAAAAGAGATATTCAAGTATAAAGGAGCAGGTTATTTCAAAATGAAATTTCTTTCTGCAGGCGCCCGCAGAAGGATAAACACAAAAAAGTTAAGCGAAGTGTGCACTTCATAATATAGAGTTTAATCAATTATCTGTTAGAAACTAAACTAGGTACTGTTGAGCTCACTCAGCTGGCTCTTGTTTCTTACATGTCGAAGCATAACGACATAGTAGCTAGCCAGGCGGATTTAAAACCAGTCCTACCACTAACCTAACCTTACAATCGTATAATATGCTGCTGTGAATTTTGCCAAAGACCAAAATTTTTGCCAAATAAGTCTGACACTTGTGACACAAAATAAGGAGACCCAGAAGTCAAGCTTAATACTTACATACCACGCTCGAGCAACGCACACATAGACCCATTGCACAGCTCGAAACAATCCGAGCGTAGCTGTCGCGAGATTCCTCGTCCGTGAGAGGTTGTCTATGTGTGCGTTGCTCGAGCGCGTTTGGATGAAGCTTACGCTCTGTAGTCTCCTTATTTAGTGCTAGTGATCTGCCCCCAAGGTCACAGCAACTGTTTAACCCTGAGTGGAGGGTTAACAGGCTTTGTCGCACTGCGCTCGTCGCTCGGGCCGCTCCGCTCGCTCGCGGGTGAGTCACGGGTATCGCTCCTCGTGTTACCCGCACTTCCTACTCCGCGAGCGATCGCAGCTGCGAGCTGACGATAATCTTTGACTTACGACCGCTGCCGCCGCTGCCGGCCAGGCGACGGCAGTGGACAGCTTTACGCTTATGTTGAATTTATATCTAAAGTCAATACGGGCGCTTTAACGGGTCTATGTAATTGCAAGATATAAAGTTGGCGATAAAAATAGCTCGAAAGTGTAATTACATCGCCAAGTGTCCTTTTCCCAAGTTATTATTGGAGGGAAGTTCAAATACCTTTATTAAGAGCTGCTTAATAAAAGGCGTCAATGAAATGTAAATATTAAATTCAAATTAATATAAAAGTTATAGTTAGGAACATTAACCCGTTTCTGTACTATAGTATGTTTACTAATATTTTTCAATAGTATCTATCTCCACATTGAATCAAAACAATCCTCATGACCAGTTATCTATTGATTCAAATTGATCAGTATTACGGTGTCTACTTTGTTTTATTTATTGTTACAGGTAATACTGATGTCTCACTCCATTACTCACGTCTAAAACCTCTTTTGTGAGTATTGTCAATCGTGATCTCTTCATCATCATCACCACCGTCAACAGCTGGAAATGTTACCTTGAGGACACGCCAAGTCCAGCCAAAACATTGTTTAATCATCTCTGGTGGTCGTAGTCTAGTCTAGACCACAGAGGCATTTAAATAAAAAGGGTGGTTGTGGTACCGTCGTTGTTTCTGATTTCCATGAAACGAGTGCTTTAGCTACTTACCTTGGTATCAGAACAATGTATGTGATGTTGTCTAAATAAATATTTAAAAAAAAAATTAAAAAAAAAATGGTATGTATATGGTCCCGCCCGATCCTCTAAATGCCACTACACATTTACAGAATACACTAAACGTGCACACTAGTTTAGGCCCAAGACACCGTACTCGTAGAACAAGGGCACGAAAAATCGGTTCACACGCGCTCTACACCAGGTACAGACATGTACCTGGGCGCTTCTCTCCTCCACCACCCGATACGATCCGAACCCTTCGGAGAATCTAGTAGGCCACGGGGAATGCGCGATGCCGTTCCCTCTAGAAAACCTCCGAAGGTGATTCGTTTCACACGGCTTGAGGGCCCTTTACGTTCCTCGCCGCCCCCAAGCAAGCCCGGTGCAGCTGATAAAGCCGTCTGAGGCAAACGTTATGTTGGTTTACAAGGTACCTATATATGGGCCTGTTATTTTGTTACTTTGTTGCCTGATAATAAAATAATTTATTATTTATAATTATTATTAACGCTTCGGTGGTCGAGTGGCCAAGCACTCGACCCGATACCCGAAGGTCCCGGGTTCAATTCAAAGCACCTTGTGGGCCGGCAGAGTGAAGTTGACTGATGCTGCGTTGTTTTCACGCTGCACCAGTTGTCTTCGCGTCTGGACTCCATTTCCACTTAGCATCAGGTGGTGTGGAGTCATTTGCCGTGCTAAGTATAAAAAAAAAGAAGAAAAGTGTTTCGGATTTACTCGGTGCATAGCTCGGGTTTGTGATCACCAACCCGCATTTGGCAAACGTGGTTATTAAACCACTACCCATAAATAATAGTGATGGCTTGATTTCAATGATGGAGGCCATTGCCCAGCAGTGGGACAGTTATAGGCTATTTACTTTACAATTATTATTATAAGCAGAACTCGTGCTTGACCGGTTGTAAAATGGCAACTGGTCTCGTCCACTCGCATTGACTCCACGTCAGCACATATAAAACATAGTTAATTATTCATTTTATTACCGCTCATAAAAATGGACTCGCTCTCGTAAATGCATGAAATGGTTAATAATGAATCGAGTTAACTATACGAGTAACGTTAATAAGGCTATTGATGAAAACACGCTTGTATCTGCTTAATTATGATACTATAGTTCTGCTGGATATCGATAATTTGATTAATTGGTAGCTGACAATCAACTTATACTAGTGGTCGCCCAGTAGTCGAATTTCGACCGTAATTTTATTAAGGCTGCACGGATTGTATCCTAAGCAATGACAAAACAAAAAAAGATACAATGTGAATTTGGATTGGCATTGACAGATTTCTGAAAAGAGTATATGCGTGTGTGTTAAATACATGGTAGTGTGTTTAATGTTTGTTTTATTGATATATTGTATTTTTTATGCATAATTTAAAAAAAAATAACATTCTGCAATCCTTCTCTATATAAACTAAAAGTGTGCGAAATTTCATACTCCTCCGTCCGCGCAATTTTCGCAAAAAGGGGTACAAAGTTTTTGCTTCACGTATTAATATAGATGACGTATAAGTAATTGAAGCCCATTGTGAAATGTACATTTAGGGCAGACATTATCGATTGCAGGTTATAATTACAAATCCAAATACTGTTGCGCCGCGAATTGAATGGGATCTTTGAGTTGAAGAGGGTTGGTCAAACCACAGGACCACAGAGGCGGTTAATGTAACATTTTAGACTAAAGCATAATACCAAAACAAGCAAACAGAAAATCATAATATTAGTTTCAAATACACTAATCTGTAATAACTATTTTGACAAACAACGTCAAGACTCGCCAAGCTGGCATATGGCAAGATTGATTTTATAAAATTTTAAACTTTCGAAGCACTCAAATTGTTGAACCGAATCAAAGGAAACACTCACCTTCTGCGATGCAGCTTTGATCTAATTATAGATGTTCCCCATAAATCGGTTTAATCGATGCGAGCGTTTGATCCGGCGTCGATACTGCGCGCCCGATTCAATGGAATCGTAAACCCGATGTTTGTTTTAAAGTGAACTTGGGGATTATGCCGTGTTTTTTGTTCTAAGTTCGGACACATTGCATTTTATTGAGACAGAAAGTAGTATATAAGACGTTATGGTACTTCAACCACCTCTGTGCCAAAAAAATTAGCGATCCTTTGTATCGCTTATGAAGAACAAACAAACAAAACTTTTTCTACTGTAAGAATAAGTTAGTACTCATTAATATTAAATAGCCTATTGTAGATCGTAGTGTCAACAAACTATGCGACCTTCGCCTACTGGTTAATATCGACACGTTCAATCACGGCAGACACACGCACAATGAAACAATATTTGTCTGTCGATCAATCAGCCCGGTGCTGGCGTGTGGCCGCCTGCAAACGGTGTGTCATGAACTATTGCAATCGTGTTGCGTAACTACAGAAGCTGGGAATCGCTACAGAACACAACTATTACATAATAGATTATAATAGATATTGTTTTCTAAAGTTTACGCGAACACTACACATTGAAAATTTTCAACAAGATATAATAGACTTAACAGCAGATGGTTTGTGCTAAGTTCTAACAACTAGGAATCCCTCAGGCTGAGAACGACAACTTGCTAAAATGACAAGTTCCGAATAGTTTAGGAAGTTGTGGTAACTTCCTAAAACGTCTATGGCATAAGATAAAATTTTACTAGAAAAAATCAACCAGCATCAGGGAGCTCGAGTGACAATCGATCGGAATCGAGGAATAAGATAAAAGAAACCCTCATCACCAGCTCATTTTATATCCCCACTGTTGGGGCACGAGCCTTCCCTAAGAATGGATAGGGAGAACGGGCCACAAACCACCACGCGGGCCCAGTGCGGATGCGGTGTGCATTAGCAGTCGTTAACAACCACCAATCCACGGCGTAGCTCGAGATGATAAGGTTTTGGTCACCCATCCGATGACCGGCCTTTGCGAAAGTGGCTTAGCCTCAGCAAACGCAGACATGGCGCGTTAACCATCACGCCATTGAGCTCCTCTTTACCATATTGAATATTCTGGATTCTGAAATATACATAAGGGTTTTTTTGAGCTTTTCGAAAAAATAGTCGGTCACTGAAATTACAGTTGAAGTGCACTCTCATCTGTGAGGTCTAATCGTTACTAAACACCAGGTGAGATTAAGGCCCATAGCTACCTTGTTTTATAACAAGGCTTGTATAAAAAAACATTTTCAACTTTAAAATGTACTGTATTTAGGTGTAGTAATACCCATATTCCTACGGTACCTTATACCATGAAGTGTTCACATTGTATATTTTATAGCAACTAAGACATCTCACTCCTAAAGGAAATATCTATCACGATATCTCCGCAGACATTTCATACGTTTCCATCGACAAAAACCTAATTGGAAAACCGGTGGAAGTTGCCCAACGCCGCACGGTCATGTTTAATTCATTAAATCGTTAATGATCGTCGGAGTTGTCATTAAATCATTATTGGATGCCGGGCTTGTTAGCCCACTTGTGGATTGAAACGTTGGTACTGATTTGGAAAATGAGGAGACATGATTTAACTCGATCCCCGTCTGTAATTGGATGAGTTAGGTTTTACGTGCGGTGCGGTACGGCCGCGAGTTTCACCGACATTAGGTCGGACTACGACTGGTTAACTTTGTAAGCGCTAATTTAATTGGCGATAAAAGGCAGCAGCGTGTTGCCAACACCGCAGACTTTGAATTATTCAGTTGAAACTGAAACTAGAAATATTGGTGGCTCAATGAAGTGACGCTAACTTACATCCTTATTTGAAATGTATCCATATGAAACTGCTGATTTATCCGTATACCCGTACTATATTACGAGTATATGACCTGTAAGTGACACAATACCAATATTTTTAACGTATAACGTTTATTTTACAAAAGCTGTAACAAACATAATTTTGCCATGTGGTAATTGGAAATGCCTTTTAACACTACTGTTTAGTTGACATTCTATAATTATGACCTTTGTTACGGAATACCAAAATCTTCATGGAAAATGGACTTTCATCATACATAAGGCGAAGCAAATAAATTTGTACTTATTTAAAATGTATTTAGTGACTACGAGAAGAAAATAAAGTAAAAAAAAATGAGAATTTGTGTCTCCGTCTTAATAGATTACGCTTCTGCCACAACCAATTGCGCAACCGGAGAAACAACGAAAGTAAAACCGATTCCGACGTTATCCAAAACGAAACGACCAAACGGCCGACGGACGGTCGAACATAATCGTTCAAACAAAAGAAGCGGACTTGTCCTCAGTCAAATTCTCCAATAACAACCATCAATATCCCGATAAGGTCATATTGGTTTCCGATGTCAATACCAAAGCGTTTGTCAACAAAACAATACAGTAGTCGACAAATAAGCGCGCGATGGGCGATGGCGATTAGATAATTGTTAGGCAATCGAAAGTGAAAGGCGATGCGTGGTGACACAAGATGGCCGATTATAAATAACCCCCGGGAGGCTGCGGCAGATAACACGAGAGGTGCATGGCTTCCATTGTTTCAAAATGTGAGACAACTGCACCAAGATTGTCCTCATATATTAGAAGATACAGCCGAAACCAATCATCGTGCGAACATTTTCAACATTGATGATAAAAACGTACGGGTCCCACGATGGATGTTGATGACATTTAACAAGGCTCCTTTGGCTTACAAGTAAGAGTAGATAGTGTTGATGAAGCACAGGATGGACAGAGCCACGATAGCGTTATTGGAAGTGCAATGCGCAAGTAAGGATCCCTATAAATTTCAGGCACTACTAATATACTAAAATTTCAATACCTTCTACGGAGTTCGATATTATTTATTTATTAAAGAAATGTTGCCTTTTTGCAAATACGTACTTTATATACTTTTCCCACGCTTATATATAATATAATAAATTATTTATTTCAGATCATACTAAGTCCATATTGATGTGTTCATTATCATCATCATCAGCTCATTTAATGTCCCCACTGCTGGGGCACGAGCCTTCCCCTATGGATGGATAGGGAGAATGGGCCATAAACCACCACGCAGGCCCAGTGCGGATTGGTGGTTGTTAACGACTGCTAATGCAGCTGGGACCAACGGCTTTACGTGCCTCCCAAAGCACGGAGGAGCTCGAGATGGAAAATGTTTGCTCACCCATCCGATGACCGGCCTTTACGAAAGTTGCTTAACCACAGCAATCGCAGACCGGACGCGTTGACCACTGCGCCGTCGAGCTCCTCATCTCATCGATGTGTTAGTTACATAATAATCTTAATCTGAGTTAGTAAGCAATGTAATTCAGAGACTCACTAGACTCAAAGACTCACATTTTTTTTACAAATTACAATTATTATAATAAATTAAAAATTAAAAAAAATAAAATTAAAATAATATAAAATAAAATCAAATAAATAGCTTAATATAGTTTGTTTCACAGCTGCTGTAATATTATGCAGGTCAGATTTCATTATTTATTTAGTGAATTATTTACTTTCGTTTCATTTTCAGGGTACCGTTCCGTACCTCAAAGAACAACACTTATAGGATCACTTTGTTGTCCGTCTGTCTGTCTGCCTGTCAAGACCCTGTATCTCGGGAACGCGTGGAGGTATCAAGTTGAAATTAAAACCATATACTTAGGTCTGCGGTCACTTGAATCTGTGAAAAAAAAATCAACCTTCTAACACTATTTACTTTTTTACTTTAAAAGCCAAAGGCGCCTATTCTATATCAACAACTACCGTCATTAACATCTGATTATTTTTACAAGTAATAAAGATTAGTTAAGAAGTAGGCAAGCCATTTATAAAATGTTGAAAAAATTTCCTCGTATCCTGCTTGTGGAATTTTTTTTTTCAACCTTCTAAGTTAACGAAAAATAAGATACGGCCGTTTATGTCGCAAAAAACGTATATTTCGACACTTTCAAGGGAGTCAAAATTTATTGGGAAAAGTATAGGGAAAAATCTGAAAACTATACATATTTAATTGTATCCCAAAAAAAACAGGGTCTTTAAGCAAGGAACGGGGGTAAAAATTTTGAGTAAATTAACCATGTCATGTGGGGTGTCGTATGAAAGGGCTTAATTTGCACAAGCTTAAACATATTTTTAATTATTTTTATGATGTATAGTTTTTGATTTATGACGAAGAATGAAAAAAGAATTACCTTTTCCCTCTTTTATATGTATAGTGTACCTAATAACTTTGGAGTATGTAGGTAATACCTAACCGTTTGCACTGTTATGCGTACCTACTTAGTCCTTTTCAATATACGAAAACAGCCGCAATGGTAATATTTCTCGCCTGATTGTTGTAGAAGATTTCAACATAGATTTTAAAACCAATCCCCAAAATGCAATTTCATTATATTTTTCTTCTATAGGCATGTTACCTTTAATAAGCACTACAAAAACGAACACTAATAATAGACAATAATTTTTTGTTTCAAATTTGATATACAATGCGATACTATTCATTCTGTTTTCAGTCACCACTTACAGATTTGGATTAATTTGATATTTAAGTACAGCTTTGATTAGGTTATCGAACTAATTTAGATATGAACTGTTACTATACTTAATCACAATTTCACTTATAAAACACAATAATATAAGTAATTGTAGGTTTTGGAAACTGAATTTCGGGAAAAGTTCGAGACTCGATTCCTGAACTATATAATATGTACCCATAAATTTGTTCGGAACCCTCGGTGGGCGAGTCCAACTCGCACTTGTCCGGTTTTTAAGTACAAAAGTATTATGAGTAATACATTGTTTCTATTGCACATGTGGTCGTGCACTATGGTCGTATGTCGGGCCAACTGGTTTGCTGCCTTCGAGTCTCGTCAAATATGAAACTTATTGCGTTGTAGGGCTTTATCACATTTTGAATAGCGCGTATATATTAAAGTGTTTGTTAGTCCTTCCTTTTCATTAAAACGGAATAAAATGAGCCAACAATAATAGACATCGTTAACGTTACTTTTTATCTCGGGTCGGTCGAATTTTCCCTTGACACGCCATAGAGAGTCCATTAAAATTCCACGAACGAAAGCTAGTTATGACAAAAATTCACTTGACCTTACTTATTGCATTTCAAGTTGTGACGGGGCTTTGCTATCTCCTCTTATATGGCCTTAGAAATGTGGGGTAAATCACAATTAGCCGTCAGCTACGACAGCGCGCACGTCGGGCCGCGGGCACCGTAATTATAGCACGTCCTAGCATTGTCTAGACGGTTGCTTGAACGGCGGGGATCCACTGCGGTGCTAACAAATTGCTTTATCTCTCCATAGGGGTTGGCATCAAGCAAAAGCGTCCAGTACCTTACTAGATGCACCCCTCCCGACTCTCAAAACAACACTACACATGCACACTGGAATAGACCAAAGAGACCGTACTCATATAACAAGAGTACGAGGACTTGGTTCACGCGCGCTACATTCCAGATGCCTGGGCGCTTTTCCCTCCCCCATGACCTGGTCAACACGAACCGAAGACCTAGCCTTTAAAGGAGCTTTCGAGTTGTGCAATCCAAGAAAATAGCTTACGTGATGCCATTCTATCTAGAAACCTTAATTGGTCAGACTTTCTTTTTCCACCACAGCTAGGGTTGGCTGGAAGAGATCTCTTTTAGAGATAACCTCACCCTTGTATATGTATTTTGTAATGTGTAATTTAAACTGTTATTTCTATGTACAATAAAGTAGTAGTTCAATAGCTATACGATACGAGTACGTAGTGTGTGCCAGTAGCGTAGCTCGGATGTGTAGATTCGCTTTATAAGTCCGCCTTATTTCGTAATACGAAAACGCGATCTTTGCGGACGTTCGCAATGATTTGAATTAAAAATTATAACTGACGTTTCAATTAAGTTTTTGACTACGCTTTTTTGTTGGTTCGGTTCGTGTTTAAATAACTTTTTGAAATATGAAAGGGACTTAACAAGAAGTTTTTTTTATTTTGGAATTTAAAACTAGATGGTTTTACTAAGATTAGTTAATTTAATATTAACTGATTGACGATAGTTAATTTTTAACGAATGTTCTAAACTTTTCCAATTAATAATAACAGTTAACATGGCTATAAATCATGCAAGATTTTCTGTTTAGATCACACAATTGAATACCACCTGAACTTTTGCTTGATCACGTTCAAGAGTTCTGGTATATTTTGTCCTCAGGATGTTATCCACTTTCCCAGGCAACTCTGCTCTGGCGGGCCGTTGCTATGGGGAACTCAGTACTTGCCATTCGTGATTCCAAGCCATCCCCGTGGCAGAGAATGGATGTAGGTTTTTTAGTTGATACTCCCCCCCGTCGTCGAGTAGCTGGACGAGAGAAGAGGAGAGTCCCACATAACCCAAACATTGCACGAAGCATTTTACATCATCAGCCTAAACCTAGTCCGGCCATAAGTTCTGTTACAAATGAAAATGCATTTTTTTTATGAAGTAATGTAATATTACTAAAACTTATGTACATATTTATTAGTCTCAGCAAAAAAAAAATAATAATATTCTATTCAAAATGGCTACCTTTGGCTTTTATACAGGCCTTAAATCTGTCTGGTCACGAATCTATGGATTTACGCATGTTTCCATGGGAAATTTCGCCACTGCTTGCCCCAGAGATTTTTTAAGAGACTCAATGTCACCGTGTCGTTTAAAGCAAGCCATGTCCTCTAAAACAGACCATAATTTGTAGTCTGAGGTTAAGGTAGGTTAAGGTCTGGGCTAGATGAGGGCCAGTCTTCAGCTCTTATAAAGTCCGGAACGTTGGTTTCAAGCCAGTCTTGGGTAGTTCGTGCCTTGTGACCAGGTGCAGAGTCCTGCCGGAAAGTCAACGGTACATTTTTAAAAGTGTATTGCTGAGAGGTTTCGCAACACGATCCACGACTGTCTCTTGATACACTTTGGCTGAAGTTTTCACTCCTTTATAACAAAAATGTAGTTGTAATGTAGAAAATGTAGGTTGAAAAATGTAGTGACGCCTTGATAAGACACTCCCCACCAAACCATCACTGACGCAGGATGATGACCACGTTGTACCTTTCCGATCACTTTAGCAGCTTCTTTAGAACTGTGAGCGTACACTTTATTATTTTACTTATTGTAGTGCTCTTCAATCGTAAACATTTTTTCATTGGTAAAGAGGATATTTCTGTGCCCTTCACCTGCGTATCGCGACAGAAGGCGTTTGATCGGTCCATTCTCTTTAATTGTAAAGATTGATTTAGGGCATGTCCTTAATATCGACGATAAGCACCGAGCTTCAGGTCTTGTTTTATAATACGCGAAATCTTTATTTCTCGCGATAAGATTGTTTGCTTCCTAAGGGATTTCGACGAATTCTGGCTTTAACAGCATTAACAGCCTTTGTAGTTCTAACAGCACGCGGCCGCCCCGACCTTTTATGGTCTTCGACAGAGGAAGTGTTGTTGTGGCTGTTGATAGAAGTGTTTGGAATATGAACGACGGCTCCATACCCACTTTGTGTAAGACGATCACTGCAATCTTATTTTCTTGAACACCCCATTCCATATTGTAATTTGATAATGAACACGAAAAAATATGTGAAACTAGTTGACTCGGCGGTTTTCGTACCACTTTGACAGTTTCTATGGAATATCGGGATAAAAACTATCCTATGTGTTAATCCAGGTTATAAACTATTTGTATGCCGAATTAAATCCCAATCCATCCATCCGTTGCAGCGTGAAAAAGCAACAAATATACACACATACACACAAACTTTCGCATTTATAATATTAGTGTGATGGCGCGAAATCGAAAGAAGTTTTTTAAATAATAAACGCGTTCCAAATTTAAAATAATTAAAAAGTTGAAGTTTATGTAACAGTATTTATGGCCAGACTAGTTACATACTAGTTAAAAAAGAGATCGTTATCCACACAGCGACAATGTTTGCGCTACCAACAGCTTATGTTTTGTTTCATATATTGGCAGCCCGTCTAGTTACGAGTATAATGTAAATTCACAAATTAAGCATTTTAATTGTAAATCGGCTGAAAACAAAACCTTCGTTACATTAGAGGCGTTCCACTCGGTCGGCGTCTCCTCCACTCAACCTGTAATGAAATTGGATTACTGCTGATGGAATTAATTAAAAGCAGAAGAATGGATGTTTCATTGGAAACAGCGCGGATTAACGTGCCGCCCGCAACAGTTTCAATGGGACCCCGGTGATTGAAAAGATACAAAATTGTTCAGGCGGTTTATTTTTAATTAACTTTATTTAAATTTATGCAAGTCAACAAAAAGGAATACACATTAGTTGTTAGGAATCTTCTTCTAACTGTCGTCGTCGTATGATTAACCTCGAATTGATTGAGCCGTCTTTTCAGGACCTCGATTCTGCTATTATAAAACTTCCACAATCATGTGCCAGTTGCCTGATTATATTATGTCAAAATCAAAATACCGACACCATCAAAAGGATATTGAGCTTGCAGACTTAAGACACAGGCATCTGGCAGTATCATTGCAGAGAACGCTAAGGACGAATGTGGGCCTTCGCCTATAGCGTTCTCTGCTTAGGCATTGAGCCTGCGCTGGGGCACAGGCTCAATCTTTAAAGTGCCATCTTAGGGAAACAACCGGGAACAACAGGTTAATGAATCACGGAGGCGCCCAAGATGTTTATTATTTTGGTGTTCCATTGTGTAACCCAAATCTAACACCCCAGCCGTTCCACCATCAAGCGCTATCAGCTCGGTTGTAAATAAATCCTTCTCTTCTTGTCTGCAACACCAGTCTTTGTGCCATCGCAGACTTCCATTGTTTCAAACATAACTCTCGCGGAGATCAATAGCGATGTACGCAGAGCAAAATTAAGCCGCAAACCTGAAGGCCTTATTAAGTTAACCCCAATTGGAGACTCCTCGGGACGAGTGACGCTAGGAGATTGGAACCTTTGGCGAAATATGCTCATACAAAATGTATCGCAGGATGCGTAGGGCCGGCTCACGGCGCGGCGCCGGCGCGCGTCGGCGGAGGATCGTGATTTAATTTACGTTTTGTTGTACACTTGCGAGTTACGTGATATCGCTGAAGTCAAGCGACCTTTCAAAGGGCTAGACATCTTGTATCATAACTTGTTACACTATCATGGTAACTTACATTAGAGTAAATTGTTAACGGGATTCATACGATGTTTTTTATTGTTGTTGAGTTATCCGAAAGGTTTGCATGCGCCGTTGACGATCACGGATGTACTGAAGATTATAGAGATGACATAGGACACAGTGGTATGTTTCTAACGCATAAAACGCCTAAGGAAGAGGGTAGATACTCATTATAATGTTCATTTTACTTTGTGCTTTAAATCACAATTGAATATGATTAACTGTTCTGTAAATATTTAAAATTGAAAGTGCCCCCTCTTTGATAGATTTATCTTATCTAAGATTGTTGGCAGCATTTTTTTTATTTAACAATTGGCAAACGTCGCTCATCTTGCCAACCCGCAAGTTATCTTCACATCCCATTTAAAATAAAATAGGAAGGGAAACGTCTTCTGGAGTGCATTCCATGTTTCGGTGGTGCAACAAAGAAATGATTCACCAAAAGTCCGTGACACCGAAGAAATGATGAAAACCAGAAAACTGTGTTCAATCACAGTTTTTGTATTTTCCTACCACTTACCGAAGTTCATACTAAATGACATAACATTATTAACGTTTTATATTTATCTATTTAAAATTCTTCTTCTGATATCTCCGATGAATGAACGTCAAAAATAGATCAATGTCGATGTAATGATCGTGTTATTGTACAGTCATGTTAACTTTTAACGATACTTTAATAACCTTACGGCCTTTAGATAACTGGTACAGATAATATAATCCTCATTACATATGTTTTCGTTGTTGTAAGCCATTTCGATATTAATAACTTTGATGTTGCTTGACAATATCGAAGAACAGGAAGAAAGATAAAAGCGATTGTTAGGTACCAATATACTTCATCATTTTTAGTTTAAATTATCATAATTCCTTGATCAACGAATTGGTTCAAAATATTTCAGTACATGAAGTAACCCACTATTTTTAAACCAAAATAAAAACAGTCATTTATAGATTTTAACACATCTGACGTACTTCATTACAATGTTCACAGTATCTACTATATCTAACAACTATACACAATGTAATGGTACTTTGCGTACGAGCATCTGGGTTATACCAATTCTTTAAGATCTCCATTGAATGTATTTAATTAAATGATACATTGAATCGTGTTTTTGTTTCAGGTAATGTATAATTCATCGACGCCTACGCCGGCTACAAGAGCAGATGCGTGTGGTGCTATGGTAGAGTAACTGTAAACAGCTTTTATAGTTGAGGTCCCAAATATGACCCTTGGGACATCCCTATGTTTAAAAGTATGCCAGACTGAGTACTGCTGCATTTTTTTATCTTTTCATTTATTATTACCCAAGAGTATATAAAATCTAAACAGAATTTTACGACTTTGTTTATACTTTAACAAGTTTATGAGAAAGCTTGTCATCGCCTATGTAATACTAATTTTTTAAAACGCAACACGTTTACATCTTCAAAACAAAAAACGTCTTGTTCAAATTGATTCACATCCATTATAAAAACAACAAATAAAATTACCGTTGGTCGGAATATTTTATGGCCGCTGGTTCCCTTTGTAATAATTCAGCGTGAATTTGTAAAGATAATAGTCTACTCGCGAAGGAAACTATAACCATTAGTGCACGTGCCTAGCATGCGGCATGGGGACAAGGTACTTCACACTGCGCTTTCCGATGACGACTCCGAATATACATCATACATTGCCTCTTAATCTTGACAGGATTTAGAGAGCATCGGTGAAAGGGATCAATGTATATTTGGCGCTGCATAATCGTTGCTCCACAATGTTTTCAATAAAGCAGACCCGCATTAGTATTCTGTATAGAAGGACCAGTTAACAGAAACGGCTTTTGCGGCACACTAGTACTTATAAAAAATGTTCGAATACCATAATGTAACCGGTAGTTCTTTTTTGGCTTCGCGTGTAATTGTATGACAGTTTTTTTTATTAAGAATATGCTCTTTTTGTAGCTAGTAATATGTTATAGCTTTTCTGCAAAACTTTCATTTTAAGTTCGATTTAAAAATGTATATTAGCATAAATATTGTTTAACTTGACTGGAATTGATTTAAATGTACAAAGTTGTAAATAAAAATAATTATAAATTCCATCTGAATAACATCACTTATATATATGATAATAATGGAACTTTCGTGGTCGTGTCTTGGATAACGAAAGGCCGAAAAGGTTCCATTCTCGGTCGGGTCAATGTCCAAAACGATCGTTTCGATATTGTGTCGGGTCTGGGTGGTTGTGGTACCGTCGTTGTTTATGATTTCCATAAAAACGAGTGCTTTAGCTACTTACCTTGGGATCAGAACAATGTATGTGATATTGTCTAATATTTACATTATTTATTTATTTAGATAATCTTACAAACACGCCATATTATTAAGCTTTTCTTTTAGTTATTTATGTTTAAGCTTTCTAGCATATAAATCTTCGTTAATATCAGTACGAGACCTTTTCCGGCACAGCTTCAAAGCGAATCATCGCCGTTGATTACATTATCCATGGACCAGCGCACGTGAGTACGGGTCCTCCGCGCTCGAAAGCTGCTGAGAGCTTGTTTTATTAAAATAAACTCCCTTCGGGTGCTTAAATATCACTTAGTACTGTCATCGGAGGCCGTAAGTAGCCATCTTTTTTTACAAACTGCGGGCCGCCATGGCTCGAACTGGAGTGTAATTTGCGGATGTAATTATCGTTTTATTGACCCTTTCGGCTTGAGTTGTTATGAAGTACCTACGGAATATGTTTCTTGACGATTCCAGTGAAGCAAAAACCAAGATCATATTTTTTTGCAAGTACTCTTGAAGAAAAATTAATCTATTTTATCTGAAAATAACAACAACTTAACGTTTCCTTCCATAATACTTTGTGTATAAGCGAATACTTCTGAGTCGGCATTGCCCCTATGCCTTGCCGGTCCGTATATCATTAGTAACGCCTAGAAACAGCATTCCTCGCAAATCCGTGTTAAGTGTCCAGTTAAATAATGTCCATCTTTGTCCAGTCTCGCATTTTTTCGTTGTTTTTACTTAGTAACCACCACCTTATTCGTACTATTAGCATCGTCTTTATGAATAGAGGACAAGGTCTGAAATTCCGTAGGGTAAGTCTTCATTTAGATTGTCTGGCTGCAGACGTAGTGCGGTACCTGTAGCTTCTAAGTCGAGTGAATAAAGTTCATTATCGTCTGTTCTGTTTATAAGAGCAGCTGGTGTTTTTTGTTTACAGTGCAGGCTCTGCGCGGAGTTCGCAGACTGCATGACGCGCCGCGCGCTCGTGTGGTTTCTGCAACTGAGAGTCGGTACACAAATTAGTGATGTTACGCTTCCATCGATAAAAAAGGCATTTGTTATTATTGCTATGTTTACACTGTCGTGGTAGTATTCAATTACTTTACGTAAGCAGTTACTTGGCCTGTTAAACGTTTAAAACTATAAATAATTTATAACCTACACAATTAACTGTCGCACGTGCATATTGGAGTGATCGTTTAAGTTGATCGCATTGAATACGTTTAAGTGAATTGCATTACAGTTAATGTGCACAATATAGAAGTAATCTTAGATCCAAAGACCTTGTAGGAATTATCGAGTTTGATATTTATCAATAACGTTAGTCGATCTTTATGTTTCGTTTGAAGGTTTTTCTGCTAACCGATTAGTTGGTTACACGCTTCTGTTGTGTATTACTAAAAAGGATTTTACAATAATAATTTATTATTATACGGTTTTTCATAACAGTGCCTCTCAAAGATGCGATTAACATATAAAAAGACTTATATTCAATAACTTGACATTATTTTTGTAAAGATACCTACAAAATGCAAACCTCAGTGAATTATATCTTAACTGCCACTTAGCGGGCGATCTCTTGGTGTAATTAAGTAAATGCACTGGCTCAAGTACGCAGTCACAATTTCAAGTAAAGTAATAGAAAAATGTTTACGAAAAACGTTATTTTAACTATTTCGGTCCAATTTGTTGAAAAAGCAATTAAGCAAAGGAAACTCATATTTTTTTGGAAATTTCATAAACATAGAGGATTTCTTTAGAAAACCCTTTTTGATTTGAAATAAAGATTAAAAGCATAAACAACCTTGAAAAGAAAAGATTTGATAATAACAATGCTTCTGTTGAGGTTGGCTTAATAGGACCAAACTGCTTGGTCCGTAGATAAAACAGTGTACCTACTTCGAATACTGTGAAAAAATTTACGGATCAAAAAGGTTAAAGAGTTGCAACATCGAAAACCTCTAAAGTATCTCAAAAAATTGAGAATAACATGATGATGACGATGATGACTATTACTTACATATTGAGTACGAAATCTAAACAAGTAGAGAGCCAAAGTTAGGGTCACAAGCTATCAGGGTCATTTGTCGCCGTATGTCGTTCACGTGCGCCGCCGGTTATATTCTCACGTAATCAATGTTCATTAGAAATGTTTTCCTCAGCTCAAGTGGTCTCGACAGCTCTGATGAGGTCATAACGTGACTCTTGAACCCACGCAGGTCTGGGACGGCCGAAAACAATTCAGTTTTGTTTTCTGCGTCAAATCTTTCAATGATCATTCGGCGAGTGATGTGTAACCGCATGCGCAATTTTATTAATAAATTTACAATAACTGTCCGTCTCAACTGTCATGTTTTTGATACTGTGTGTACTCAAAATTGATTTAGTGTTTATTTAAAGTATTGCGAAGTCCAGACACTTTTCCTCAATGACCGGAATGATTGGACGTTTAGATTCCTGCACAGTCATTCGATATTAATTATAATATGCATTCATTAATTTGCGGAGCTTTCGAACAGCTTGGGCTTATCAATTAATACAAATTGCTCGTGACGCAACCGTAAGCAATATTACTAAAGATGATTAACAACTTTTACTTAATTTAACTGAACAGTGACTGAGTACCGTGCAAATTAGGAAGCAAATGTTAACATTATTAATTACATAACAAATCCATCTATATTATCAATGTCTTCTGCATTCAATATCATTTTTGTTTTGAATATTCACCCAACCTTTCTTTTATATTACTCTACGTGTAATATTATCTGTACTATGTTTATTTATTTTACTCCTACCTCAATTGATAACTGTCTCGATTTTGCTTTGTCCTCAAAGGCCAGTAACGCATTTGCGATTTATTTGTAGTTGCGGGTGTCCATGGGTGGCAGTGATAACTCTCCATTAGACATCGCGGGTCATTTGCCATTTCTTACAAAAAAATAAGTTTAGAGGCATCCACAAAACTATCGATGTCAAGGAACATCTCTAGCCATCAGGAACGGTCATGTCGAGGTCGCTTACTTAGGGCAAGTAAAACGGTACGAGGCTTTATAGTTTTTGTAGCGTCCGCCATGTTGCCAGAGCCAGCGTCAGTGCCTGCCGCTTCCTAGGCTTTTAACATACGCGTGCGGTCGCATCGATGAGCCTAGCTTTTATAGCGCTCGCGTAAAAATATACTCCATCTGCTATACATTATTTACGATCAAGTTAAAAGTTAAAGCTTTATGTGGCATTGTAAATGTTTACGACATACAGTTAACGTAGATACTATAAAGGACAGTATGCCAAGAATGTCGGAATTGCAATGAGTCTCGTGAGAACCTAACCGAATGAAACGCTTCATATAGACTTCAGTTTTGCAAATATATGAGGATCCAAGTAGTCATTCAACATTTTAGTGATTGTTCATTCGTATTGCTTGTCTTGCAGCTCCTCAGTCTTAAAAATCTTTTGAGCATGTAATATGCAGCTATTTATTTCCATTAGAGTAACTATTAACGGGAATCTTAGCAAGTGACCATGATAGTTTAATTTCAAAATCATGTTTTTTGTACTCAATCAGTACCTAGGTAGTAATGTAAGCAAATTCGACCAGGGAAATATTTTAATTGGTTTGAAGGGATCTTATTTTATTTGATCCATGTCCTATCCAAATATTGACTTTCTGGAGCAATGAGATATTAAATGTTACAAGTAACTAAAACAGATTTTTCATTTAAAATCGTAACCGTATAAAAAAAAATTTAGACAACATCACATACATTGTTCTGGTCCCAAGGTAAGTAGCTAAAGCACTCGTTTAATGGAAATCAGAAACAACGACGGTACCACAACTACCCAGACCCGACACAATATCGAAAAGTTCGTTTTCGAAATTGACCCGACCGGGAATCGTACTCGGGACCTCAGAGCGCCGCCCAAGTCCGGCGTGCAAGCCACTCGGCTACGGAGGTCGTCAAATAAATCAATACAAAATAAATAATATTTACATACACTAGGTACAGAAGCGTTCTTTTACAACCTAACGCTAATTCTTTGTCTCTGAGATAAATCCAGTAAGTGACACGTTTGTAACTCTAATGATGCAAACATTTTTAAATAATAAAGTAAAAAAAAATTAAATGTACCTTAATCGATTAGCATCGCTATATTTTTTAAATGGTAGACATATAATAGTACTTTTCTTAATACAGCATATTAAGTTAAATATGGAGTGGTTTTCATATCCAACATTATGCTTTAAACAGAAAGCTACATAATATTTATATGTCAATGTTAAATACGATTGTTTCCTCGACATTACAAATATTGCTTACAGCGAATGGACAGATTTGTAGTACAAATGTAGGGTTTATTTATATGCGTGGATGGAGTGTGGCGTGACACGCGATGCCCACAAATTGTGCGCCGGTCCCGACCGCAATCAACACATGAGGTCTACCAACTAACAATGAATAGCAAGGATAAATAAAATAATATTATCCAGCACAGCACACACAATAACTAAACACATTTTACAATGCACAACTGGTTAAAGTTGAATTAGTAATAGTTGTGAAGCCTTTGTAATTGTCTTGATTATTATTTTTTATAATATTGTTTCCTGCGACGACTGGGACAGAATGTGACAACATTAGGTATTTGTATTTTAAATAATTTTAATACTTTTTTGTCGAAAAACATAAGCGTTTATGAATTTTAATTTGTATGTACTAGTGATGTAACGAATATTCGCATTTGCATTCGCATTCGCGAATATTCGCATGTTTTTGACATTCGTATTCGCATTCGCAAAATTTATACGAATATGTACCGCATTTTATGCAAAATAAAATTTATTTCATTTCATTTCATTTCATTATGCGAATATCAACGTCTGAAAACATATTATACAGTGTAAATAATATTAGATAAGTTAAACAATTAAAATAAGCATTTCTTATAATTTGTATAACAAACATATAATGCAAATATATAAATCGTAATTATATTAATTATAATCAGCCTTCGCCTTAATATTTGGTATTGTTTCAGTATTGTAAATTATGTAAATAATCAACTTTTCATTAGAAATTAACAAACAAATAATATGAAATGCTTAACATGTATTATCAAACAAAAACGTATTTTTCTCTTAAATGTCAATCTTTACACAAATTTTCCTTTATTTTTAAAAATAAAATAATCAACTTTTATTAAACTGAAAATACTAATAACAAAGAAGATATACCCCTATGAAACTTCTTTTAGAAGACAATTAACATTTAAAAGTTCTTTTCTTTTAATTATAACATCTATAATCTTTTGAATTATATAATACATAATAATTCACAAGAACAAATTAATAATTAAACAGTTCAGTAGGGGAATGTTGAACTTCTGTGAGTGAATAAAAAAAATCATTTCAATGAATTAAAAATTATTTAAATTTACATGGGAAGTATTTTAAATTGAGTGAAAATTTCGTTTAAATCCTGAAGTTGTATCAATTTATAGACGTTTACATTTATTTTTGGGAGAGAAATGTGTTTACTATTCTCAAAACTCTTTATTGACATATTAATATTTTTATTTTATTACGGTAATTGATAAATAACTACTACTAAGCGCCGTCTCTCGGAGACGTAGTGCAAAATTTCCTATATAACGCTGTGGTAGCTGCTTGCAAAAGCGTGGTGTGATATGTGCATTTGACAAGAACATCTGTAGGTCGTGTAGTGAAGTGGCAAGTACATGCAAGAGCTCTTTTTCCGTTGTACTACAATCATCGATTGATCTGTTACGGATCAGATCGGCAATATGCAAACGAGCGACAAATGCTCAGAACAATAACAGCTAGTTATTATTCTGAGTTAGCTGTCAAAATAGAGCCATAGATAAATGGCGCCAAATTTTAAAGTGAATATTCGCATTCACATTCGCATTCGCCAATATCGGCGGCAGATATTCCGCAATGCTTAAAAACTGATATTCGTTAATCACTAGTGTGTACGTTGTTACATATTGCATAATATGTTGTATTGTGAGCCGTATAACCTAGTATATAATAATTACGATTATTATCAACCCTTTGGGTCCCCAGGCCTTTGGACCAGCAGTGGGTGGGTAGGTTCCCACAAGCAGGTAATAAGCAATAGTATAAATTTACCTATACGCATAAAGTATTAGGTATATTCTTGTAGAAGCACATAAATCTTGCTGCAGCCAGTTTTAATCGGTTCCAGCCTTTAACTAGGCATTATCACAAACAATAACAGTCGCTGCGTGTATTACTTCCGCCAGTGTTTATGCCGGGCTGCGCAGGCGCAAGTTATGGCGGCGCACATCTTCCCGCCAATTATCTCTGTTGTTCCTGTCAGGGGCGGCTGGTGCGAACCAACCTTTGAAAGCTTTACGATATTCCACAGTTTGTATTTTAGTGTTATTTTGTTTTACTGTACTTACACATTTTTTTTTTAATTTTCCCAGACAACTTACCACGCGTGGTATTAGTAAAAATTATTTCTGTGTTTTAAACGTGAAAAGGCTGGCAATCGCACAAGAGTTTCAAGAAAACCGTTTACAGACCACCCCGTGAAATGTTCGCGGTCTTTTACGGTTAAAGATCCTAAAGAGATAACCAGATGTATTTGAACATCTGCGGGCTTAGTGAAATAGGGCAAAATTGAGGGCACCCGAGCGCGCAGTATATCGCCGATGAGATGGACGGACCAAATAAAGGAAGCAGTACAGAACCCCTTTCATGCGTGCACAAAGATGGCATCGGTCAGGGGGAATCACTGCGACCGAAGTAACGACCACGAGCACTCTGCCAAGAGTGTAACGACTAAGATGAAGACCTCCCCACGAACTTTGTGTAAGCAATGTAAACATTACGGGTTCGATTGAACTTTAATATAATAAGACAAAAAGTCACACGATACAAAGTTTCAAAGGGCGGTTGAGGCTTGGTGCAACCTGACGCGTCCGCCCCGCGAGCAGCGGTGGCCGCGTGATCACAAAATCTCAAGATAACATCGCCTGCAGAGTTGAGCGGGCACAGCGGCGCAGCTACAGTAAAGCGGCTCTCAAAATGTGTGCTTTTGTGGTTAAAACTGCCTCTCACAGTCACACGCACAGGGCACTGTTCTGGGTTTCGTCAGTGGTAGAAGATAAATTACGAGATAATATAGCCATAGTTCCTCATTGGTAGAGAAGGACTTCAGCTTTATCGTCACATCATTAAAGACTAAGGTGGAATGAAATACGTTACAGGTTTTAGAAACTATTATCTACCTACGTCGCTACTATTGATATTTCAAGATTCGATGGACTGAAGTGGCCACTTTCCATCAGGCATGTATATATATATCTCTTTTGCCAGCTCAGCCACTTCCGACTTCCATAGCAACTGGCTGACGAAGTTAGTTACTCACTACCTCCATATACTATGCTGGCTGATACAATCGCGAATCGCGCGTCGCGTCGTCGTCGTGGCCGCGGCGATACGATCAGATTCAGAAGTCGCGATTGCATCGCTCTCCGCTGTTCATTTGAGCGAGTGCAATGTAAGGAAGGCGCGAGAGAAACTCAACATGACCGGAACGAAAGTGACCGACAGGACCAGTGTCTTCGGTCCAAACTAGATGATATGTCGCTAGGGGCGATTGTTACTGTCAAGGGACAAATCCAATGTGGCGCACTATATACTTGTTCTTTTACTCTATGATAAGAACTTTGCCAAAAAGAAATAATTTAAAAAAATATTTTGAATCTACGTAAAGTACACGTACAAAAGGTCGTCTTATTGAGAGTTGATAACACTATTTCATTGAGTTAAATTTAACCACAAATTCTGTGTAGTCAAAAAAGCGCCACCCTAATGCCAAGTTAGATACACAAGTTCGCCGAAAAACTCTGAAAAAACTAGAAACGTTGCCGTGGGTCACACCGAGCATCGCAGTGGACCGGCGGCGTAATCCTAAAGGAAAATTTGATCACTGATTTTTTGACAGAAGTTATGGTTCAGATTTCTGCCTTTCTTAATATTCAGTATGAGAATAGGAATTCAGTGAACAATGAGGAGTATACTAAATAAAATGAAATAATGTCGTGTATCGATGTGAAATCTAATGAAGATGGTACGTAGGTAAGAGCTGCAATAGTGATTGGTTTTTAAACTCACGATCGTCGTGAACTGACTACGTTCTTCGCATTTATCTAAATTTAAGACACGGGTATGTTTCAACAGCCATGCAATGCTAATTTAAGACATTTTGTAGCTCTCTTATCTTGACTGGCTTAGTGCCATGTGATAATAGACTCCGGATGTTTTTGTTAATAGTTTTTTCTTTATCAAAAAGCAAATAAAGCATACTGACTGATTTAATATGTTCTGAACTACAAAACCTACACACTTGAAATTCGGTAGGTAGCCCCTAGCATTCCTGCCAAACTACATTATATACAGTACCTTTAATCTATGTAATTTAGAAACCCGTTAAAAATACATAAGGTTATTATACTGGTGTTAACATGGACAAATTCGCGAGCGGTCGATATTAAAGAAATAGGAAAATAAGCAATTTTCATGCATTGACATTACAAGATCCCAAAGTGTTACGCTTACCACATTCCGTGCGGCCGTTTTGCAAAATGACTAGTTGGCTTGTAAACCAGTTGAATAATCGCCGCCGGCGTAGAAGGTGGATAAACGATCAATGGAGATAAAGATCTGCGCGATAGCAGCTGAGTTGTGAATGAAGCGGTCGCTGCCGGGACAGACGCCGCGACGCCGCCGCCGCCACCGCCGCAGCGCGCCAGCGACCACAGGTTAAAGTAGTACGCGACTCTAAGGCGAAGAACGCGAGTGATTCTAAAGAATTTCTAAAATTATTGATGATGTTTCTATGTACCAACTGTGCCGTTTTTTTACCACCGCAGAGCAAAGGCTGCGTTTCTTTCTTTATATAAATTATGTATCTATTTCGCCAATTTAGCCAATAATTTGTGTGCGAATCCAGCCATCTCACTATATTCGTCATTATCTCCATCTTTGTTTATATTGACTGAGTTGAAAATTATTTGAAACTTCAATTCTATATCTAGAAATGTCTCCAACTTACGTTAGTCTATTGTAAGCTTTAAAAATCATATACAACAACCCCGACTACATTGGCTTTAACGATTTGCGCAGTAACAACTCTGCTCGCATCCGGCACATTTGTTGGTCTTCCCATTAATAGGAGACAGTCCCATATTCCTTTATTTGTCACTAGACAATCCAATGTACAGTTGGTACATTGAATGGATCAACAGCGTCGTATCGTAAAAGCTCCTGGTTGAAATAGTGGCCGCCTCAATTCTCTGCAACCTCAAGCGCATTCTATTCGGGATTAATAGCATCGGCGGCTTCCGCGTTCCGCCATTCAGATGTCCGAGTTGGCCAATTGACATTCAATCTACGGCTGGTTGATAGCGCTGCTGCTACTGGTCTACTCCTGGGTAGCTGTAATTGCTCGAGCACAATTTGCGTGATCGCAGTACTTAATCCATCTTGCGGTGTGAGCTACGGTTACTTTACTACGTCAATTCTACATCAACCTACTCAACACAGAGTTTATGTTGTGTTTCTAAAGTTTTCGTGTCATTTTAATCTTATCTTATTCTTCAAAAGTTATTATTTATAAACAAATTGTTAAGCAGTACTTATTTATAAAGAGTGTATCATCCGTTTGCACTAAACTTATGAATCGCCTAAGTTCTTGCCTAATTTGTTTAGGCTACTCCTAGCGAAAAATTTGCTTGCACTAACCTTAGGCAATTCCTAACTCCACTTAGGAGATTCATAACTTTATGAGCCCGATTAGGAAGCGCCCAACGAGTAGGTAAGGCGATACTTAAGTAGTAATATTATGTCATTTTCTGTCTGTCACAATCAAATCAATCAATCAGGCACTTTTTGATGGGTTATTTTCTTCCGCCGTGAAATTCGGAGTTCGTTTACGTTTTGTGCATTCCATTTTTATAAAAACCACACGAAAATACCACGAAAGGCACGACAACAAAGTCCACAAATTAGATTGTCAAGATATGACGTTGACAAACAAATTTTGTTTTTTAAAATAATAGACCATAAACAATCTATCATTCCAATCGTTCGCCATTCTTTCATCATTCACTTTACTAGGCAATTCCTTAGTTTCGTCACAGCTGAGACACAACTTTTAGTGCAAACCAATTTTTTTGTTGGGCTGCTCCTAAGCTTAGCTGTATCTTAATTAGGACAAGCCTAACCCAAGTTTAGTGCAAACGGACATAAGTCCTAGTTTCTTAGGTAAATAAAATATATTCTTCATCCCTAACTGAAGAAAGTTATATATTACTAATAGAGACATTACTGTGTAAAAAGGAGACTAGTTGCTTAAAAATTGTCTTATTGCTTCACTGCGAGCCTAAACAGTTGCAGCCACGAATTATTCTGCAAGGCAACGATGTGCACAGTTCTTTAAATGGAAACGCGTTTATAATAAGCTGTTCCCACAATCGGTTCGCGTGAAATCGTGCGCCGACACTCAGAATGTTGTCCGGATCACTTTCGAGCCCATGGCGGCTGCAGCCCTCTGCCACAAAACGAGGAGAACCCAGAAGGTAAGCTTCACACATACCGCGCTCGAGCAACGCACACATAGACCCCTTGGACGGACACGGACCTCGGAACAGTTCGGGCGCAGTTGTTGCGAGATTCCGTGTCCGTTAGAGGTGATCTATGAGTGCGTTGCTCGAGCGCGTTTTTATGAAGTTTGCCTTCTGCAGTCATCGTATTTTGTGCCTCTGGTTTCACATTCGCGGGTGAGACTGTGTCGACTTGAGATTGGCCGATGCTTTATCGCTTGCAGCGACTTATGATTGTACTATTACAGATCGGCTACTGTTTGTTGAGATATAGGATCTATCTAACAAGAGTTCAGTATGAAAGCAGTGCGAATTGCCTAACAAACACTAGCAGTCAGTTCTATGCTGCTGTATTGTAGGTGCTGTTCGTGGACAAAAATGTAAAAATACATTTGAATCCACCTGCACCTGCCAAAATTATTACTATTACTGCAGGTACTATTCGTGCAGGTGCTATTTGGGCGGGTGCTCAAAGTGGATTACCTCTCATGTTAGATCGCGCATATGTTTTGGAGTTATGATTATTATCTTATATCGTACAGGAACATTCAGATGATATAAAATGTCCTGCGATTCTGTGATGTTGGGTCTGTTAATTCAGTAGATAACGTCTCATATTGGTAGCCTGATTTTGACAATAGGACAATGGTTTATTTAACAAAATAACACAACCGGTTGACGATTGTGGATAATTTAAAATAGCAGAATCGAGCTGATCCTTTATGATTGACACTTCATAATTATTATGAGTGCATGGATAATAAAAATAATGAAAATATTTAACATAAAAGATTAATCCATTTTGACCAAAATCTATTTGGCATACATAAAACAGAAACGCTGAAGCTCGCGTTGCTTGCGTTTGTGAAAACTTCAGTGTATTCCCAAAATATGACAATAAAGGCATGAGTGCATTCGTGTGTGCAAGCTGATAGAGTAGCCTGTGCTCGGTTGTCGGTGCTGTACAAATTGAATGAGCCCCAAACATGCATGCGCTCAAAGGCACTTAACAAGCACAGTTTTAATTAAAAAGTGCGCTAAAAGAGGAAACAAACATTGCATCAGGAAGCGGCGAATGTGGGTCTCCATTAGTTTTAATGGATGTTTATGGCGAAGCTAATTCGTGGAAATGGTGTGCAATTGTGATGGAAGAGAGCGGAGTAATCGCGCGGCCTTATTTCACCAATTAAGATGACGTACCGACTAGGTTGTTTTGTATTGTCTATTCATATACGTCGAATGAACGGGCCGGTACCAAAATATGTCCTTGACCTGAAGTGTAGAGCTTGCAACTTAAACAGGCGAAACCGGTACTTCAACACCCTGGAACCATCAGGTTAGCTTGTGAGCATACACTCACAAAAAAAACCCTCTGATTATTACCACGCCAGCGCAGGCGACCCAAGTAAAGCAAATATCTGCAAAAAGGTCAGCGTTATACACAAACAGAAATATTAAGAAAAAAGTTACATCAATTAACCATCCTGAAGTGCGAATCCCTTAATTAACGATAACTAAAAGTTAAAGTGTGAAAAAAGAAAGGATAAAAGTTCCAATCCAGGATTATAAATATGTAGAAAACACTAAAATAAAGAAAAACATATGAAATTATATGAAGGTCATGCACACGAAATTTAAGCAGACCACAGCACTGTTTCAAACACTTACCCAATTAGGAGTTTATATGACGATTTGGCTTGTGGCCTTTGCCTTTGTTAGAATGCACCCGGCAGTGGTGCCGAGTGCTAAGAACAATAATTTTGTGTTAGGTAGGTATTATTATCTACCAGCATTTTCTTTGACGTTTATAGATTTTTTTATATTTACGGGTAAGCACAGTGCCTTGATCTCACCTGATATTAAGTGATGATAATGCCAATGATGGAAGCGCACTTCACCCGGGATCCTCAACTAGTGAAGTACTGGCTATCTTATCTCTTGCTGCCGGAACACAACAATGCTAGAAACATTGATGTTATGGCGACATATTCAGATAAGATGGTGGTAGCTAGCCAAGCGGACAAACAAGCCCTACCACCAACCAAACCGAGTACACAAACATGTACCCCCCGCTGGGAATCGAACCCGGGACCTCTGGGTCTAAACCGGTGGTCTTAGACACTAGACCACGGAGGCGGTTAAAACTATCTAATTAGGAAGATGATTGCAAAGTTATTGAATACAACAATGCAATATTTAACAAAACCAGTTGAGAAACAATAAAATTGATTAAGTTTCTACCATCAACACGATAGTCAATCGACGCATTACCCGACGACTGTCTCATTGTTACAAATTACAATCGGATCGAGTCGACGACATCATCACGATAGACAGATTCTATCTATCGGATTCCATCTCTTTCACCGATAGGAATGCGCTACTGTCTCGGTGGAATGTCCTTGGTCTAATTGCGTGCACGATTTGTCCACATCCGCATTTCATCGGCTATTGTTCCATTAACCGAAATTGTGGTGCTACACCAATTGTCAATGAGCTCAGTCGAGCGGACCTTTGGAGAGATTGGAAGTAAGTGTTTGTTTTTATTAATTGCGTAAACAGGCGAAACCGGTACTTCAACACCCTGGAACCATCAGGTTAGCTTGTGAGCATACACTCACAAAAAAAACCCTCTGATTATTACCACGCCAGCGCAGGCGACCCAAGTAAAGCAAATATCTGCAAAAAGGTCAGCGTTATACACAAACAGAAATATTAAGAAAAAAGTTACATCAATTAACCATCCTGAAGTGCGAATCCCTTAATTAACGATAACTAAAAGTTAAAGTGTGAAAAAAGAAAGGATAAAAGTTCCAATCCAGGATTATAAATATGTAGAAAACACTAAAATAAAGAAAAACATATGAAATTATATGAAGGTCATGCACACGAAATTTAAGCAGACCACAGCACTGTTTCAAACACTTACCCAATTAGGAGTTTATATGACGATTTGGCTTGTGGCCTTTGCCTTTGTTAGAATGCACCCGGCAGTGGTGCCGAGTGCTAAGAACAATAATTTTGTGTTAGGTAGGTATTATTATCTACCAGCATTTTCTTTGACGTTTATAGATTTTTTTATATTTACGGGTAAGCACAGTGCCTTGATCTCACCTGATATTAAGTGATGATAATGCCAATGATGGAAGCGCACTTCACCCGGGATCCTCAACTAGTGAAGTACTGGCTATCTTATCTCTTGCTGCCGGAACACAACAATGCTAGAAACATTGATGTTATGGCGACATATTCAGATAAGATGGTGGTAGCTAGCCAAGCGGACAAACAAGCCCTACCACCAACCAAACCGAGTACACAAACATGTACCCCCCGCTGGGAATCGAACCCGGGACCTCTGGGTCTAAACCGGTGGTCTTAGACACTAGACCACGGAGGCGGTTAAAACTATCTAATTAGGAAGATGATTGCAAAGTTATTGAATACAACAATGCAATATTTAACAAAACCAGTTGAGAAACAATAAAATTGATTAAGTTTCTACCATCAACACGATAGTCAATCGACGCATTACCCGACGACTGTCTCATTGTTACAAATTACAATCGGATCGAGTCGACGACATCATCACGATAGACAGATTCTATCTATCGGATTCCATCTCTTTCACCGATAGGAATGCGCTACTGTCTCGGTGGAATGTCCTTGGTCTAATTGCGTGCACGATTTGTCCACATCCGCATTTCATCGGCTATTGTTCCATTAACCGAAATTGTGGTGCTACACCAATTGTCAATGAGCTCAGTCGAGCGGACCTTTGGAGAGATTGGAAGTAAGTGTTTGTTTTTATTAATTGCGTAGATGTTAAGTTGATTATTGCGATTTTGTTTATCTTCCTTTTCCCCACGCTGGGGCATGATCCATCCCTACGGATGGATAGGAAGAATGGGCCATAAACCACCACGTGGGCTCAGTGCTGTTTGACTGTTAATGCAGCCAGGACCAACGGCTTCTCGTGCCTTCCAGCGTGTGGAAGTGGCTGATGATGATGATGATGGTATAAAAAAAAAGATTTATCAAAATCGGTTCATAAACGACGAAGTTATCCGCGAACACACATAAAAAATACATTATATACGGTAGAATTGAGAAACCTCTTCCTTTTTTGAAGTCTGTCAAAAATGTTGAATTTACATCTTTATGATCCCTATAAAGTATTTTATTTCAATGTGTAGTGTTCGGATCAAATATTAAAATGAATATACTCTCACTCTTAATTGTTGTAACGGGAACATTAATTAAAAAGGTCGTTGTATGTTTGTAGCCGGGTTTTTGCGACAATTAAGTCAATCAATTCATTCAATCATCCCAGTAAATGGGTCAACGGTTCATGTCAGCTGAAAACGATTAAATATGGGCAGCGAAATATTTCTTTATACTATTATTAAAGTGATTAATAATAGTTTTCATAAAGAGGTATTAATTTAACATCAACTAAATGAAATGGAAACGATATACAAAAACCTATTCTCGGTGTCAATAATTGAATCGATTTATATCTGATACTAAGAGGTTATATATACTGTGCTTATACATTTAAAATAGAAATGAAAAATATTTAAATTAACAATAATATAACTATGATTATCTATATCTATACTACTATATAAATCTGTAGGCTCTGTATGTACTTGCAATTTATCTAACAAATTTTGGAATAAATATTCATTTTATGACTCACTGACACCATGTCCAATTTTAACTCAAGAACGGTTTGACCGATCTTGGTGAAAATTTGTATGTAGTAAGAACATGAGATTGTGCAAATGATAGGCTATTTTAGATGTTAGTAAACCTAATAGTTATTTTGATTAGCATTCATTGTTCCATTATATTTGCACAGCGAAGCGGGCGCGTGACCACTGGTTTACTTAAAAGTTTACGCAAATATTGTTACGAAGAAATTACAATTTGAAAAAAGACAAAGTGTGTAATTAAAGGGATTCTTACCATGTTTATTATTTGTGAGTACCCAAATATAAGCATCCCGTTAATCCCGTTAGTACTACTATTTACAATAATAATTTGAAACCTTATATACAAAAGTAACATTAGGCGTCCTAACGGTAAACATGTATCAACATTTTTCGTATTTATTCCGAAACGCATTCTCAGTGTTACGAAATCTAAAAGTAAATATTAACTGAATCGAAATTGCACATTTGTTATGATAAAAGGGTTTCGCTCGCATCGGCCACGCGGGGGAGAAGCTATACATAGAAGGCACTGATTCACGCGAGCTAGTTACGTGCCCGGTCTTGCTATTGCATCGATGAAATAAATTTCCAGATGACAGAAAAAGTCTAGGTTATTTCGTTGGGTTTAAGACCGTTCGGCTAGCCACCACCCGTTTTATCAAAATCTTTTTTTATTCTATATAAATATTTTGTTCTTATTTCGACAGATAAGAACAACTTAGACCGCTCCTCTACTCTAGTACGCTTCCACCTGCAGTTCTAACACCGTTATGATATAAAAGAGTTAAAAGACAGAAATAAAAAGTTTGAAAGTTCAGTGGTTTGTTTTAGGCAATTTTTTTCGTTGACTTCCCTGACGAATTATTATCAAAGACCTCTAGATGAGACCTCGAGCTTCAATGGCAAATAATAACAGTGGCTTTAATTAGCTGCGTAGTTCCTTACCATAGTATATGTTGCATAGTTTTTAGTATTTTAAAGCTGCAATTCCGGTCCTATACCCAATCTCAGTTGTTACTGAATTAAATTGTTTTTTTTTATAACGTTTGTTGGTTAATTGTAACAATTATTATCTATATCAATACAAGAGGCACCATTCAAGCGCATCACTACAATAAACATTGAACAAGAAACAAACTCTAGTGGAGACTATAAATAAAATAATCGAGGCGCAGATAAAATTGTGAAATAATTATTGCGGGGCGCTCACTGCCGCCGCGCCGCGCAGGGCTGCAGCCTGCTCCAGAGGTTCAATTTAGATTTATGGCGGCAGGATAGTCAGTGAAGAACTCCTGCACATCTGTGATTACGTTAATAAATCTCGAAATACTCCCAAGTATTTTGAATTGTTCATGGTCTAGAAAAGCGACATAAACTCTATCCCCCTTACAAATAAACAAAGAATAAGGTCCGAATAGTTATTCCGTGTTTTGTTTCATTTACTCTAATTTGAAATGACGTTTACATGACAGAAGCAAAATACGAAATAACTATTCCGATCTTATTCTTTGTTTATTTGTAAGGCGGTATATGAGTAAATGTTGTATTATAACGATGATGAAGACAATTTATAATAATGTCTGTACAAGATTCAATTCAACTCAATTTTATTTATTTATTTGCATTTCTTGTGTATAAAAAAGTCTTACAAGGTATAGAGTGCTTACAAGAACCTTGTAAGGGTACAGCAAAATCATATAAACTAATTTAACATATAAAAATACAATTCAAAATAAATTAAATTTCAAAATAAATCATTAAATATTTCAGAATAGGTTTAAAATTTAATAAAAATTAAATCTAATCTAAGATGTGGAAGAATAGCTATTTTTGGCACCAAACATCATTGTTACTTGAAAAGATAAGAAAGATTATACGTCGGATTCAGTTACGTTTCAATGTGATAGGAAAATAAATATTTTTGATTTCGATTTAGTACCTATTGAGAAACAAAATTCACAACCATTAGATATAACTATAGAAATCCTTTTCTAACATACATAATCTGACCAAAGAAGTAAAACTCTTATATTTCATTAACACCAGAAGCTTTGGCTTTGAAATTAATGTTCTTTAGCTGCGTTAGAGCAGGCGGGTAGTGCATCTTAATGATTAATGTTTGCTAGTGTCGCTACACGTGGTTCACTTTCGTTTCGCGCTGCATGCCCACGGCACAAAGTAAGGAGACCCCAGAAGCTTAATATATACCGCGCTTGAGCGACGCACACAGATCCTCTCACGGAATCTCGGACAATCTCGAACCATTTTGAGCACAGCTATTGCGAGATTCCATGTCCGTGAGAGGTTGTCTTAGAGTGCGTTGCTCGAGCGCGTTTGTGTAAAGCTTACCTTCTGCCTTCCTTATTTTGTGCCCTCTGTCTTCACGTGTGGTATTACGGCTGAATGTACTTCCATAGTCACCAACATGAGCAAAAGAAATCGTTAAGCGTCTTGTTACTGATACATCCCCCACATGTGGTATTACTCTCCAGTTTATTAATAGAATGGTCATTATTGCTATGGCGACATCCCATGAAAGACATTTTATTAAAGATATTCAACTTTTGCGTCGCATATTGGCTACCTAACTATGTTATGTCGTCTTAAGTTCTTTATTAAGAGTATCTGTACAGTTCTGTATCCTAAAAACATCGAATTCGTGAAGCTTTTCGTAGTACTTTGCTTAATGTTCTCTATCAACTAACTTGATATCTCTATTTTCTTTAACCATAGAAAGGTTCCTTAGAGTTGGCAAATAGATATGAAAAAAAATCCTATAGACAATTATTTTTTTTTGTTTTACGTGTAAAGAACATTGAGTTTCCTTTAATTCGGTCAATTAATTGACATTCAAAAGACATATTATCTTGCAAAAATCATCTGAACTGTTGAAAAAACTTTTACTTAAATATTATTTTTGATATGCTCGAACCTTAGAACATTTTGGTTTAATGCTCTGAGGCTCGAACCGACCGCTTTTTCGCAAGTGCCGCATCAATTTATTAGTGGTTTTATTAATACGCTATTAATTTTGTCTATGTTGTACTTTTCAATAAGCGTTGCGGATGGTCATCAATTACACCCCCGAGGGTCTTGCTCGTCATTACCCGGGGCTATCGCATCAGCCTTCACTCCCCGTGATTAATTATGACTGGGCCCAACTTCCAACATGCTTCATTCAGCTTCTGTTCAAATTTTATTCTCTTGAAATGAAACAACTTTTACGGATCTACTCGCGTTTATTTTATTCTCTTGTTTCGCAACAAAATTTGCGTTAAAATTATATAAACAAAACAAAAACATTTTATTCTCTTAGTTTAAGTAGACCGAGTAATTCGCGTATCTAGATACTGATTCCTTTATATATTTCCAAGTGTATGAAAAAAACTAGATAAACGGCCCACTTGTCAACGCTGAGCTGTTAAAAATAAATGGTTTTTTACATCCCGTCTGACATGGTTTAACGAGCGAGGAGATCAAAGACGATGAGAGGAGAAATACATCTATCAACGTTGTTAAATAAAATATTAATTCTGTATGCAAATTATAGGCTCACGTACATATGATTGCAAGACCACAGTGGACGGTGCTGACAGTATTCAAAGTGTTAACTATTCATGCCGCCTACAGTTTGAATATTCCTGAATTGAACACGCTTCATTAACTCAAGATGGTTTTCACAACGATCTTTATATTTAGTGTAATTCTAAATCTTACGATCAGCTGAATAGATTTTGTGACCAAGTCAATTCACTTTTGTGGATGCTTAAAGATTTAAGACTTAAAAAGAGCAGACACTTAGATTTGAAATTACTCGTTTAAAACCTTATGGATAAGCTGAATGGATTCCTCTAAAAAATTCCGTCAAAAACTTGTCATCTGGTCCGTCAATTGTTTTGCCTAAAAATAATTTGGCTTATATGATCAGTAATATACATAACAAGAATACGAGTACCGTAACTACGCTACTATATTTACCGTAACGACCACTATTGAGATGATTCACTATAAAAACAGATTATACTGTGATCCTGGCACCGTCGGCGCGTGGGTTTGGCAATTTAATTTTTTGCCAGGTTCAATTGCTCGTCAGATCTGTCGATCATTTGGGACTGTAACGTAAATACTAAAAGAAAGTTGTGTAGTGATGTATCGCGGAATTATAGCAGTTAGGGGCAATACCTCGTAGTACCAGTAAAATTATTTTTTTTTAGTGCAGGAAGTATGTATCTTAGTATGAGTAATATGACATGATAATTTATTTAATCTTAACGTTTATGTTATATTATTGACTCTTGGGGAATCTTGACTTGACGATGGTGATTACTATTAATTTTTTATAATATTGACATTGTGTTTGTAAATTTATTGTTATAGTTTCAAATGACTTTTGTTTTGTATTGTATGCTCAATTTTATGTTACTGTAAGATATGTTTTTGCTCATTTTTATTGTTAATTTTTATTGTTTAGGTTTGACATTTTCACGTATGTAATTATAAGCATTTTGTTATTTTGTAATATTAATTGTTATGTATCATTATTTTAATTTTATATACCTAATTTTAACATTGTTATCATTATTTTAATTTTAGCTTGTAAAATTTTAAATTATTAATTGTTTGTTTGGATTGGTTGAACTATGTGTATTATTTAATAATTAGTCTGCTGGCGTCTTGGCCCAAACTGTAAGCCAGCCGACTCGCGTGTTTAAAAATAAAATAAAAATAAAATAAAATAAAAGTAAAGTATGGAGGAACTCGATAGAACAGCGGCTAGCGCGGTCGAGTTGTAATTTTGTAAGTTAATTAAATATCTCAACCTAATGACCTGGCATTGAGATATTGGTGGGCGAATCAACATAAATCTCGAGATCTCAGGTTCAAATATGCTTTTGCTTGATCTATGTCGGTCTAGCTTTCACCATCTAACTAGTCTGTCTACCTAATAACAATGTTAGTCTCACTGTTGAGATCCTAACTAGGTTCTCAGTATAGTGGAGGGTTCGTTCTCAAGGACGAGTACTAGAAAAGAATTTATCGTCACCATCACCATCGAGGAGCGATGGCGCAGTGGTTAACGAGCCCGGTCTGCGAATGCCGAGGTTAAGCAACTTTTGCAAAGGCCGGTCATCGAATAGGTGACCAAAAATGTATCATCTCGAGCTCCTCCGCGCTTTGGAAGGCACGTAAAATCGTTAGTCCCGGCTGCATTAGCAGTCGTTAATAACCACCAATCCGCACTGAGCCCACGTAGTGGTTTATGGCCCATTCTCCCTATCCATCCATAGTGAAGGCTCGTATCCCAGCAGTGGTGGCATAAAATGAGCTTGTGATGTGGTAATGAGATCAAGTAAGAGTATAAGCTTTTATTAGCGATGATAAATAAAATTATAGTTGCTGGAATCCACACGCAGTCAGCTAGGAAGCGACACGTACGACGCGTGACAGTCCCCAGCACGACAGGCAGGCTTATTGGAACCGACGCGATGGCACTGCATACAATAGCGGCATAGCGATAGCAATACAACATTATATGCGAGTCCATGACAGTACCTATATCGCACGAAGGCGTAGTGTTTAATCTATACGATCGAGTTAAAGTTCACTACTCTTTGCGTGGGATCAAAGTAAGTAGTGCCACAGAAGAGATTGTACAATCAAGTGTGGAACTTGTGGAAACAGACACTGCTTTGAACACTTGTAAATGGATGTAAATAGCCTATAACTGTCGCACTGCTGGGCGAAGGCCTCTAAAGTCATCACTACTTGATCAGTCATCACTGCTTAGTCACCACGCTTGTCAAATGCGGGTTGGCGATCACAGACTTTGGCTATGCATCTAAAAAATCCGAAACACACTTTCCTCGACCTGGGAATTGAACCCGGGACCTTCGAGCACCGAGCCGAGGCGAGGTGAACACGTACAGAGTAAAGTTATTAGACGCCCTGACCGCTGAAATTGTATGAGGTGCCATTTTCGATTATTAGGGACTTATCTCAAATCACTTCTTCATCATAGCTGATAAGTATGAACTAGTGGACACACCTGTTTGTGGCTTCATACGTCGTCAACCAATTTATTATTTTAGGTAGATTTGAGGTGTTTCACTACCATCAACTATTACCCGACCAACGGAACCATTACATAATTACTTATGGTGCATGTCCATCTGTCACTACTACTGGATAGGTATGGTTGTAACGATTTGGAAAAACTACATCTGCAAATATAAACGCTTTTTGTATTTCGTTTTAATATGCACATAAAATGTATAAATTTAGTCCATCTTTGTATGTAATGTAATAAATAATAAATAATATATTGACTGTTACTATCATAATGTCAGTTTCACATTTTACTGTTGTGTTTCTGTTTATATTACATTAATAATGGTGCTTCAAGCAATGTTCATTATAATAAGAGAAAAAACGTTGTCTATGATACATGTGGCGCGAACACATATTGGTCATCAGCGTAATTGATTTTCTTGTACATCAATATGAATTATGTATCGATCAAAATATCATTACTGCGGTTCAAGGGACGGGCTTGTAGCGTTTGATTAATAAGAATTTATTATCAATCAAACGGAGAGTAGTTGCTGAAATGGACAAAATATAATTCGCTTATTATTCACTATGTCATAAAGAAGTGCTTCGTTAGTTTCTATTTATACGATGATACATTCCATGCAATTATATTACGTACACACGCCTGCACATCAACCTATCCAAAACTGTCAAATTTTTTCAATAGACTTTGAACTTTATGCCTTAAGTAATGGTTGAAAGTGTATTGAAGAAATTTGACAGTTTTGGATAGGTTGATGTGCCGGCGTCTGTACCTAAACCAGCGGGCAAGACTATGTTACTCCCCCTGACCTACCCCAAAGGGGTGGGAAAACAGTTCATAATGCCAGAACATTAACATAATATTAAGATACCTAGACCAGCTCAGCACTTTAAACTTGTATCGGTTTGTAATATTTGCATAGAGCAGCTTACAATGGACTCCACCGCGACCGGCTGCGATCAATCTGGCTGTTGGCTATCGGACGTGTCTGCGCAAAAACCGGGGTAGTTGCAACGCTATATAATCTAATATTGAAACGATGAACGGTGTGCTATTGACCGCCTCTGTCTAGTGGTTAAAGCAGTAGGATCAGAACTAGAAGTTTTGGGTTTGATTCAGTAGATTATATTCTAAGTAAACGTATTCCGTGGGGCTTAAATAGGAATGATCACAATTAAATATATACGGTGAGTTTACATAATGAATTATACATATTTAAACCTCATATCTTCCTCATCAGCATCATCAGCTCATCTTATTGTCCCCACTGCTGGAGCACGAGCCTTCCCTATAGATGGATAGAGAAAAAACGGGCTATAAACCACCACGCGAACCCAGTACGGATTGGATGGTTGTTAACGACGCTAATGCTATAACGGCTTTAAGTGCCTTCCGAAGCACAGAGGAGGTACATTTTTTGGTCACCAATCCGATGACCGGCCTTTGGGAAAGTTGCTTAACCTTAGCACTCGTAGACCAGGCGCGTTAGTTAATCACTGCGCCATCGAGCTCTTCGTAAACTCGATCATATCTCTAACTATAATTTATAGCTCCTGGAATATGATTCTTGAATTACGAACGTGTATATATAATACATACTAGTAAACACATTGATTAATTTATACTTTTCATCAATGTACGAGTAACACTCACACACCATAGCCCCATTCAGAATAGCAGCGTCGTTGTGGTGGTGTTTGGTTCAGCACCGCAACGGCACAAACTGAGGCAGGCTCCTGAGGCAGTTGGCCTTCACACACTCTCATGCTTCCTTATTGTTTAATTTTTTCTTCTTTTTTAAAATGTTTTCTTATTCATTGTTTCTTTCTGTAATGTCTGTGTGATCGTCAATAAATAATTTCTTATTCTTATTGTTATTCTTATAAATAAAATTTTAATTATGTTTTCAGTAACACACAAAGTCTCCAAGAATTTGTCAATTCAATTGATAGAGTACAACAAACACATGAAGGTTATATAGCAAGTTTGAGAGCTAAGAATTTGGCGGGGCTTAACCACTCACATTTAGCGAGCACTGATCAGTGCTCTTAACAATTAAAACTCTATTAAGTCTGTATTCCTTTCTTGTACCCGCAATTGCGATCGAATTGCTGCAAATCCAAAGGTTAAAAGTGTATGTACCTATATAGCAAGTTGGTGTTTTTGTACAGTATATGGAACGTTGTCACAGCGACAAGCCTCTCTCAATAACTGTTTATAGCTCACAAAGGCGTATGGAGCCTTCAAATATTGTGGCAGGAACTGGGGACAATCAGGGCGAGCGGGCGCGCTCCACCGGCCGCGCCGCATGAGTGCGTCACCCCAACGCCGGGTTCACGACTCCGTCGATACATCAGCATTTACGAATATAATAAATTAACATTATAATATGTTTGAGCTTGACCACCATCTCACCTGATGCGAGTGTAGATGATGTCTAAGATCGACAGCGCTCATCCATAAGGTGCCCATTTACTCTGACCTTGAATATACCCATGTTAAGTGTCGGGAAATACAGTCGCCGGAAGAGTATTCCATAGTTAATTAGTAAAAGGTTTCGTACCTTCTTTATACCCCACATTTCGATTACAAATTAGTATGCGTTAATCCCCGTTTTAATTCTGTGTTAACTATGGAACGCGAAAGTTTAAAAGTGTATATAGCCAAGCAGCGTATTTTGATGACAAACTATAACTTCATATTTTGCCAAACAGATTTTCGTTCTCTTCTAAAATCCTAGTCTGGGCATAGTGTTTTTTGGATCTTTGGATGCATAACCTGTTCAAGCCCTAATATATTTTAACCAATACTCATCAATTATTATTGTAGCAATGACATGATCCAACGTGCAAACATGATGACAAATCGCTATACTTTTCAAAGTATCGCGTCGCCAGTCCAGCGGTATGTAATGGGCTGTGTGTTTTGTATCATCATAATTAACGTCTCAGCGTGACGTGCGCCAGATGGTCTATTGCGGCTCGGGACTAATTGTGTAGCTCAATCCGAGCTAGTACCCTTGATGGCTGTAAAATTGTTAGGAGATACACTTGACATCTTGTCGCAGTAGGTGTTACAAGATACACTATGTTGCTGAACTAGCATGAGCATGCTTGATGGAAAATGGCCACTGCAGCGAAGGACGCTTGCAACACCAAGATACAGCTCTTATGCCTCTACCCCCAATAACTTCACAGGATCTAGTACTATTTAAGTCGAAATATATCAATAAAAAAGCAATGCTGCTTTAAACCCATAAAAGGTATCAGGGCAGATTAACCAATAGGGATCCTGTTATCATTCTATCTCATCATTCTTTTTATTGTTTTCGATATGAAAACAATTAATTTTATTAATTTTAGACATCATGTTTCATAGTAACATTTGCTGCTTAAGAACTACACAATCGATATCTAAATAGAAATAGTGTTAGTTTTATTTTTCAAAACATCCGGGTTCGATTCCCGAGCTGAGTACAAGTCTATTTAATATGTATGAATGCAGTTTTTCTTGTTACTAAAATCGATGACATGGTTCCTGAGATGGGACTTCGTATATGTCTTAAAGTATCAGACTTCCCATACTGACCGATCTAAATGTTACACCCTGTATAATAGTACTTTTATCGACTGTTTTGTGATTTCATCTTAGTCCTCTCTTTTTATGAATAATGCGATTATTGTTAGTTGTAGTGTTTAAGCACCATATTGTGTCATTCATTATTACTTTTATATATTTTTTTGTTATCAACCTAAGCTAGCTGTGTATATTTATATTGACCTTGGCTGTTTATGTACCGATTAAAATAAAATAAAAAACTGTCCCACTGCTGGACAAAGACCTCCATTGAAATCAAGTTATCATACTACAATTGATGGGAGATCGATTCTAGTAATAGTCTCATAATATTACTATCCCTAATTGTTTGAAACATCATTCGAAGTAATAAATCAGTATTAGAATCTCGTTCAGCTTTTAGCCTGATTTTTGTAGCATTTTTAACGAATCACCCGTTTCAATATTTTCTACCTAAATTGTTTTCTGGCCGATTGCTTTCAGAGTTATTGAAATTTCACCGGTTTTGTGTGTCATTGGAATCGTTCTGCTTAGCGGATCGAGGAGACGTAGCATTTTGATGATAAAAACAGTGGCTTTTAAATTTTGAGAATCAGGAAAATTAGAGCTTCGCGATGACTAATCTATAGTAATATTATGAAGAGGAAACCTTTGTATCTTTATATATTTTTTATTTATTTATTTATTTATTAATCAAACACAAAATCTTACATTTCCCATAGTCCCACAAAACTATTGTTTCAGTTTGTCTGTGGGATCAAATGAGTCTCTATTTACAAAACAAAAATATTGTATCTAACATTAAGTATTTCGGACATGAACATTTGTAAGATATAATTATGTATTTATGTATGCATGTATTTTGTATGTATGTATGTATTAAAAATTAAAAAAAAGCTTTGACTGTGTCCCTATGTTTTGCTTTTTTTATATAATCTCGTAAAATTTCGAAAAAAACAGCGGAAAATCTGGCCAATTTTTAAGGTTTTTAAAGGTTCATAACATCTTTTTTAATAATTAATTAATGAACTTTCTTTAACTTTTAATGAAAAAAGTAATTAAATCGGTCCAGTTTTGGAGGAGGAGTCAGGGGACTACGAAACGTTGATTTTGTCTACTTTTCATACATATTTTTCAATTCAGTCGACCTTAGTATTTGCTCTTAGTGTGGAACGTTGGTGCCGCTACCCCACGTATGTCTTTACGTGTGGACATTATGTGTGAAATGACTCTATCTACTTATTTAGGGTAAGTGCCTCATCTAAGCACTCACATCCATTGATTAAACGAACCTTTTCTTTTCACAGGTAATGATAAATGTTGGCCCCTCGCCTGTCTAACATACTACATTTACGGTAAGATACACTTAAATTTACAACCATTCTTAAATAAGATACTCTTAAGGATACTATTATGGGGCTATAAATAAAGTTTTGTTGCAAAATACACCGTGAATTTTTAGTCGTTGTTTTGTCTTGAGCAGGTTATAGTATTCATGAATAGAATCATCTCTGTAAACTTATTCAGCAAAAACACTACAATAATACCTACTCACTTAAAATGTATGGACCAGCTGATTTCTTTTAAAGGAATTCACGGTATATAAAGCACAACACAAGCACCTTTTTAACCTTGCTAAAGGTAGAACTACAAGGCCACTGCTGGACATAGGCCTCGCCGCGTGCACGCCACTAAACACGGTCCGCGGCTACTGTCATCCAGCCACTACATAGGTATTACGAATATCATGTTCTGATGAAAATTTTCTTGATTGTCAGTTTTACAAAATAATAGAAATCGATATAGGCTTTTACGACCAATAATTCGTGCAACAATCACTTGACACGCCAATGAGTGTAAAAGTGAGAGTGGCGTTCCGTATTTATGAGGTTTTACGAGACAGCCGCGGCTCCGACGCAGGCCTAATCGGCGCGATGAGAGATTGGTAGGCCAGTTATCTAAAAACAGACGTATGGGGAAGGAAAATAAAGGAATAATATTCGTATGATTTTTTTATATTAGAAATATTTAGAAGAATATATTTAGAAAGACAATACCTAGAACTTCCTTTTCACCTCACAATGCGTTAGAAGGTACATGATGTTATAAAATATATAATATTTGGAATCATTCATCGCAATCAATAAAACATTTCTTTTAACATACCAAAACGTTATATACCAAAAGGCAATCGTTTCATCTATGCCAACTACTTTCTTAACATTAAGCGCCGATATCCAAAACGGGCAATTTCCTACAGAAACGCACTGTGCAGCAAACATCCGCGAGTGTTTGCAGACGCTTGCCGCTAAGTGGTTGGTGCCATTTGGAGCGGCATTTGCGGCACTTAGATTGACGCCATTATGTTTCTAGAAGTTTCCAGCTGTGCCGTCGATAATTGAAGTTTTCATTCGCTTTCCACCGCCTGTGGTCCAATAGTTATGCCCCCGGTGACAGACTTAGAGGTCCCAAGTTTGTTTTTAATGTATTTTTTTCGTAGAGCCTTCCTTCCTTTCCTAGAGTATCCTTCTGCACAATATTTCCCGTTCATCATTTCAGGGAAAGGGGGAACGGCTTAAAACTAGCGCTGAGAAAACCTCAGTGAAAGCTGAGCCATTCCCTTTTGTCTCTGTTCTCGTGTTACTTTTTTGTATTTTGTTTTGTAGTATATTTTGAGGCAATAAACTATTTTATTATTCATTATTTATCATTCAAAAGTCCAACTACAATTTAATTATAGCGACATTGTGTTCAGACAGCAAGAGTTAGAATAACATGGGTGAAAAGAGCTTCCACCTTATCCTTAGCCTTATTACCATCGGGTGAGATGATAGCTAAGCGTATTTCTGTTGTGGAATAACAAAAAACACACCCCTTATATATGACGTTCCTACCTTTTTTTTTTTTTTTTGGAGAGAGATTGCTGATTGCCGCTGCGGCATTTTCAGCTTCACCGGGCTTTTTGGGGGCGGCGAGGAACGTAAAGGGTCCCTCAAGCCGTGTGAAACGAATCACCTTCAGAGGTTATCTAGAGGGAACGGCATCGCACACAAGTGCGCGTCCCCGTGCTCTACTAGATTCTCCGAAGGGTTCGGATCGGATCGGGGAGCGGAGCAACCCGAGGGCGCCTCTAAAGGCACGGACCTCGGCTCGGGTTGACCGGGCCGTGGAGGAGGAGAGAACCGACCAGGTACATGTCTGTACCTGGTATAGAGCGTGTGTGAACCGGTTCTTCGTACCCTTGTTCTACGAGTACGGTGTCTTGGGCCTAAACTGGTGTGCATGTTTAGTGTATTCTGTAAATGTGTGCTGTCATTTAGAGGATCGGGCGGGGGGGCGTTCGCAACCGTTATGGGATCGTCGGGGTCATCTAGGACGTGCTTAGGACGCCTAGACATGAACCGTTTTGTTGGTGGAAGGCTTCCAACATTATAGTTGGCGGCCGCCACAACAAGCGGGTTAGGGTGGTGGGGGGCGTTATCAAAGTAACGTATGGAAACGTCCTTGATAAAGTCTTTGATAGTGGGAAGATCAAGATCGCGGTGGAGATCTACGTTGCGATAGTACCACGGGCAACCCGTGGCACCACGCATGAATCGGTTTTGCAGCGTTTGTAAACGATACAAATAGGAGGGCGCGCAGTGCGCGAAAACTACGCTAGCGTAAGTCATGACGGGGCGGATGCAAGCTTTGTAAATTGTCGTCTTATGTCTAAGAGACATTTTACTCCGCCTGCCTATAAGGTGGAATAATCGACCTAATATGAACGCGGCCCTGTTACGGACGATTTTAAGGTGAGGCGCAAACGTCATCCTTCTATCGAGGGTGACACCGAGATATTTCACCTGCTTTACCCAAGGGATAGCACGGTCAAATAAACGTATAGGAGGGCGACGATCGTCGTTACCTCGAGAAAAGAACACTGCGGCACTTTTCTCGGGGTTAACTTCAATCCGCCATTTGCGAAACCAAACACCGAGGTTGTTGGCGGCCTTTTGGAGTCGGTTGGAAACCGCGACTTTATCTCTACCAGTGGAATATAGCGCGGTGTCATCCGCGAATAGAGCTAGCTCTACGCGTGGAGTCTTCGGAATATCGTTTGCGTAAAGCGCAAACAGGATTGGGGAGAGCACGGATCCCTGCGGAACACCGGCTCGAATGGGACGAGGGGCGGAGAGCGTTCCCTCGACGCGGAAGCGAAAGGAGCGATCCGACAAAAAGTCTCGTAAGATGTGCACGAGTCTGTCTGGCACGCCAAATTGGTAAAGCTTATAAATTAAGCCGTTGTGCCAAACTTTGTCGAACGCTTTCGCAACGTCAAAGAAAAGAGCTCCGGTGCCCTTGGGACGGGCCCTTTTATTGAGGCCGGATAGAATATGCTCCGTGAGGCGGTGCAATTGATGGGTGCACGAGTGTTTGGGGCGAAACCCAAACTGCTCGTCTATGAGGATATTGTTAGAGGACACAAAGTCCTTTAAGCGGGATACTAGAACGCGTTCGTACAGTTTTCCCAGCGATTTGAGAAGACTGATGGGGCGATAACTAGAAGGGGCGTTACGCGGTTTACCGGGTTTATGGATACCTATGACAACCGCATCTTTCCACGCAGCGGGAAAGATTGCGTTTGACATGGCGCTATTGAAGATAGCTACTATTAAAAGGATAAGCTGAGCGGGTAAGATCTTAAGGATCTTATTTGAGATGCCGTCTGCCCCGGGGGCACTACGGGGTTTGAGTCGTCTAATGAGCGTTTGCACCTCATCCTCCGTAACAGGCGGGAGGGTTGCGGTTGGGGGGAGGGACGAGAGTCTATCTACTTCCCTATCGACCATGTCTACATGGTCCTGAGGGACTGGGAGAGTGCTAGGCGAGCATTGAGACTCGAGACTGTCGGCGAGGCATTCGGCTTTCTCGTCGTCGTCAAAGGCGATCGAGTTGTCGGGTTTGTTAAGCGGGGGCATAGAAGTGACTGTATCCGACTTAAAGGCTCTCGCCAACTTCCAATAAGCTTGGTGAGAGGGCGAGATCTCTTTAAGTAGGCCATCCCAATTCGTACCGCGGAGCTCTTGAATGCGCTCCTTAGCAGCGCGCTGCAAAGAGCGCATACGAACTCGGTTGTCCGAAGTGGGATAGGAGTCGTAAGCGCGCGTGGCGGCGTTCTTAGCCCTCAACAGTTGCCTCACATCGTCCGGCAGTTTGAAGCGATGGTCACCCGTCGCAACAACCCGCCGGGACGATTCGCTTATAGCGTTAGTGAGATGACTACTGAGGGCGTCGACCGCGGCCACTGTCTCGTGAGGCGAGACAATGCTATCGGGGATTTGGTTTAGTGACTCACTGGCGGTAGGCTCGAGTAATTTCTCAAGCTTATCCCAGTCAGTCACCACCTTAATAACGGGGGTGGGGTCGGTGGGGGGGCCTATCTTATCTTATCTTATCTTAGTGGGGCCTGCCGAGGTTTCCCTCTCGCAGTAACACCTCGACCCATCGGGATCTTTTGTGCAACCCCATCCTTTCACTCTTCCTCCTCTGTAAAGATAGAGGCCATAAGTTTGGCAACATCTTTAAGAGCGAAGAGCCTGAAGTCCTCCGGTTTCGGATAGGCCGACCCCAGGAGTCCCATTCTTTTCCTAGCCAGAGAGTCGCAGTCACACAGTAGGTGCTGCATCGACTCCGTTTCCTCTCCACACGCCCTACACAAACTATTTGTTGAAAGGTGCATTCTATGAAGCATTTGTTTTGTGGCATAGTGCCCTGTCAAGGCACCGATGGTTAGTCGGGCCTGCCGTCTACCGCCTCCACATATGAACTTACTCCGTCCTAAGGCGTTTTCGCCAAGGAAGGATTTGGAGTGTTTCATACCCGGCTGCTCTTTCCATTCGATGCCGTGCCTGTTTTTGATGTAATCTTTAAAGGCCTTGTTAATGGTACTTGGTGCAAGTGCCACGAACGGCTCAGGACCAATGAGCTGGGTCTCCGAGCCTTCCCTGGCAAGCGCATCCGCCATCTCGTTACCGTGGATTCCCATATGGCCTGGGACCCAGATCAATCGCACCTTGTTATGTCTACCTAGCTTGTTTAGAGCTTTAGTGGTTTCTAGAACAAGGCCAGAATCGATTCTGGGCGATATGAGTGACTTGAGCGCAGCCTGGCTGTCACTCAGGATGAATATATTTCGCTTTTTCATAGCTAACTCTATATTCTGCTTTGCGCATAGGAGAATTGCAAAAGTTTCTGCTTGGTAAACAGTAGCAAGTTTTCCCATGCTTTGACTATGCTTGAAGTCATTATTATAGACGCCTGCTCCTGTGCCCGACTTCATTTTTGATCCGTCAGTATACCAGATTAGGCTATCTTTCTCCGGAGACGGTGGCCCTCGTTTCCATTCGTCCCTGGTTGGGACATAAACTTTGAATTTCTTTTCGAACATGAATATGGGGGATATTTTATCGCACCCCATTTCCATGACCCTGTCAGGAATATCACTTGGATCCCATTTTGTGTGTCTGGTCAGAGGTTTAGATGCGTCCCATAGTCCGGCCACCTTTAGTCTATGTAACGCTTTCTTTGCCTCTGTTTCTATCACAATGTGCAGTGGTGAAAGGTCTGTGAGGACTTCCAGCGCTGCCGTTGGAGTGGTTCGAAAGGCACCAGTGATTGCCAGACAAGCTGTTCTCTGAAGTTTGCTAAGAGCATTCTTACAGATCTTCAGCCTGGTTCTGGGCCACCAGACGATGCTGCCATATGTGAGGATCGGTCTCACCATCGTCATGTAGATCCACCTAATGATCCTGGGGTTGAGTCCCCACATCTTGCCATATGTAGACCGACACATGCCAAAGACTCTGTAAGCCTTGGCTATGGTCGTGTCCACATGCTGTTTCCAAGTAAGTTCCCTATCTAGCGTTAAACCTAGATATTTCACTTCTTTGGACCAAGAAAGCCGGGTGCCATAGAGTGTTAGGTTACCTAGTCCCGTAGTGTTTCTCATTCTTGTAAAGGGGATGGCTGTCGTTTTCCCCGGGTTTACAGAGAGGTGATGGTCATTACACCATTCCTCTAGCAGACCCAAGGCACGTTGCATTAACCCCGATACCGTAGAGGGAAATTTCCCACTGACTGAGATGACCAGATCATCCGCATAACCAACCGTATAGAATGGTCCTTTATTCAACCTTACCACAATTGAATCAACCACAAGGCTCCACAGAAGAGGCGAGAGAACCCCTCCTTGCGGGCATCCTCTGGTTGTCCGTGCAATAAGATTGTCTCCTAGCAGTTCAGAGTTGATAATTCTACCCTTTAACATGCATTCAATCCAATTACAGATCGGTTGTGGCACACCATGGTTCTTGGCTGCAACCTTGATGGATTCAAAGGTAGTGCGATCAAATGCACCTTCGATATCTACGAATGTGCAGACGCAAATCTCTTTGTTTTCCAGCGCAAATTCCGCTCGACTCACCACATGATGAAGAGCAGTTTCTGTTGACTTCCCTGCCTGATATGCACATTGAAGTCCATGGAGTGGGAATCTTTTCAGTGGACCCGCTCTGATGTATTTGTCTACCATTTTCTCCAGGGTCTTCAGGAGAAAAGATTGTAGACTTATAGGCCTAAAGGCTTTGGGTTCTTCGTAATCTGGTTTTCCCGTTTTGGGTATGAAGATTACCTTAACACGCCTCCATGTTCTGGGAATGTGTCCAAAAGCTATGCATGCTTTATACAGCCTGCAGAGATGGGGTCCCAGGATGGAGGCGCCCTGCTGTAGTAGAATGGGATAAATGTTGTCAGGTCCTGGCGCTTTGAACGGTTGGAAACTCCCCAGAGCCCATTTAACCTTACATTCATCTACTACCCTTTTCGCTATTATCCAGTCATATTTGGAGGTTCTTCTCTGCTGCTCCTTCCAGCTGACTGGATCATGATCGTCTTGGATGACTTCTGATCCAGGGAAATGAGTGTCGAACATAACCTTCAATGTCTCACTCCCTGTCTCTGTACGTACTCCATCTTCCTTCCTTACCGTGGTTAATGGAATCGCCTTTGTTGTAGAGATAGCCTTGGTTAGTCTCATTGCTTCCGGAACAGATTGAATCTGGTCACAATGTTTCCTCCAGGCAGATCTCTTTGCCTTACGTACCGCACTACTATACCGCGTTAAGGCCTCCTTGTAGTCGCTAAAGTCGTTCCTTGCTTTCGCTTCATTGAACGCCTGTCGTGTAGCTCTTCTAATTCGAGCCAGCTCCGGGTTCTACCATGGTACCCTCTTTGCCACTGATTTCGTCTCTGGACAGTTATTTTGCCAGGCCGTCATCAGTGCTTCTGTAACTCTGTCAGCTTCAAACTCTATGTCCAAGGCTGAGTTTAGTTTACAGCTAGGACCATCCAGATCCATTCTGAGGTCCTTTTTGAAGCCCTCCCAGTTAGTGTTCCTAGGGTTCTTCCTACGCACAGTTTCTATGGTTACACCTAGTCTGTACCTAAAGCATATGTAGTTATGATCGGAAAGGGAGACCTCATCCGACACATGCCAGTTTGTGATGTTCCTTACCGCTCTATTGTTAGCAATGGTTATGTCGATCACCTGTGCCCTGCGGGCGTTGAAAAATGTAGGCTTGCTACCTTTGTTAAGTAATTGCATGGGTGAACTTACCAGATATTCCAGAAGCTTCTCCCCCCTTTCATTGGTGTCTGAGCTGCCCCAAACGACATGATGCGCGTTCGCGTCGCAGCCGATGATGACATCTGAGTTTTCTCGGCTGCCGTAGGTTACCAGATCCCGTATCTGTGGTGATACTGGGTCTGCCTTCTCGTAAGGGAGATAAGCTGACGATAAGATTACCGTTCGCTTAGTCCCCCCCTCCCCTGTGTGGATCCTGACAACTGTCAGATCCCTGCAACAGAACTTGATTAAAGGCATTGCATGTATGTCATTTCTGACATAAATGCAAGTCCTCATATCATTAGTGGAACAGTTGTGAAAAAGAGTACCCGGAGCTCCACCTAAGCCCTTTATCAGTCCCCCATAAAGGTAGGGTTCCTGAATTAGGGCAATATCGAACTTGTTCATTTTAAGCTCGCGTGCCAGAAGGGCAGTTGCAGCCTTAGAGTGGTGCAAATTAATCTGTACACACCTTAAACCCGCCATTTCTGCTGTTTAGTGGCCATCCTCCGAGCCGAGCTCTCCATCCGTGTGCGCTTGCGCGCCCAACGGAGAGGACCCTCCCAGAAGGAGCTCATCTAGAGTGAGCCCCCCCACAACGTCTTCAGATCTTGGGGAGGAGATCCCACCACATTCCATTGGTGTCATCTCCTCTCCAACATCCCCTACAGCAGCAACAGGAGCACCCAGTCCTGGTTGCACCCTCACCACTGGTGCGCTCTGGGAGCACTCACCCCCAGTCACTCCCGCCACGACTCCATCACCATCGCCTTGGGCATCGACAGGCTCGCCCGTAAGCTTCTCCTCCAGAAGCTTAAAGACGCTCCTGTCGACGCCCGTGTTAAGGCAATAGCCCTCCGCCTTGATGAATGCTGCAGAGGCACCATCCATCAGTATGACCCTCCGTACTGTCAGACCCTCGACCTTAGTGTCGACGATCTTCCAGCCCGAGGTCTTCAAACCGGGATGGCACCTCTGCATCATCCTCAAGACTCTGCCCGTGTCAAGGCGGCTGACGTTTCGGGACTTCCATGCCATCTTTACTGGCTTTGGAAGGTCCTTGGCATCAACCACCCTGAGTAGCACGCCTTCGACGGTTAGGCCGTCCTGAGCTCGAAGCCATTTCGCCGAGCCACTCCCCTCACATGTGAAGAGTATGGCTCCCGACGAAATGCCTCCCATATTAACTACTGGAAGAGGGTCAGGTGTGTCCTCCAGCAGGTCCCAAATGGTTCCTTGGATGGCCACATAGTGACTCTCCCCTAGCATGGTTGCCGGGTAGTCATCAGCAATGATGGCCATCTTAAAGGCACTCACTGCTCCCGCGTAAGACCCGTGAGTCTTAACGCGTTTAGCATCAAGCGCCGCCGCCTGGCTCTCACTGCTGACCTCCCTCTGCCGCTTAGAGCGTTCCACCGCAGCCTGCTCCTCCTCGGCTCGCTGCTTAAACAGCTTCGCCCTACGCCTGCGGTGGCCCGTCCTGTGACCTGGCGCCTTGCCCTCGCTCACCTTCTCTATATCAGGCCGAGGACCAACCGGTAGGATCCCATCAGGACCCAGTACCAGCAGCCCTGATGGTCCGGCGGTGACGACGGGATGGATCCCACCAGGACCCCCCTCCCGTAGCCCCACCTTTCCACGGCCCTCCATAGGGGATTGCTGGGCTGGTGCCGCAGACCCCCCCCTACCATGCAACAACCTCCCACCTGCTTGGTCTCCTCGCACAAGGGTCGACGGGTTTGGCCCCCTAAGGTTCCCAATCCCACCTGACCCTGGCATAGGTCCCGGCAGTGGATGTCGTGCCGGAGCACCGGACGCCACGCCCTTCCCTCTACGGTTTCTGCCTCGTCCGCTATGCAGATTCGGTCCCCGAAGGTGTCCGTCTCCACTTTGCTTCGGAGTAGTCCCGGCTGTTAACGCGCCTGCACCCGTAGGGGCACGGCGCGCCTTCGTCCCTTGCGGGACCTCAGTTTCGCCGCATATAGCAGCATTAAATACTGGCAAATCTTTTGCCCCCCCCAGATACAAGGGGCAGCCTGAGCCCGAAGGCCCAGGGAGGGGTTCTCCGGCTCCGCCGGTACCCTCCTGGGGTAAATTCGTTTGAGAAAATGTGCCATTATTTTGGATTGTTAACAATTTTGGAGTCGAGGTTGTCATCCCTCCGGGACTGGGGTAGGAAATAAGGAATGCGGGAAGGAGTGAAATTATGTGAATTGGATCATGGGAAAAAGGGGTAGGGTATTGGCCCGCCGTGCGGGATATCACTGGCGGGTTAGCCCTCCACTCTTCGCTACTGAGGTCGCAAGGTAGATTAGTGAGTGTGCGATGCTTGCTTAGTGACCACAGCATTGCCCGGGGCGGACGACCCACCACTGGGTGGGTTCGCCGCCTGCCTGTACAGATGGTCGACAGGACAAGCAGCGACGAGGACGTTCGTGATAGGACTTGACGGTAGACGCATATAGCTCAACATCGCACACCTGAGCATACATCAAACCGCCCAACCTCCCCAAAACCAGTTAGGCCCCCCTGGGGGGGCCTAACTGTAAAACCACCGGCCTATGGTCGGAGGAGAGCGCGTGGATCGTTTCTATGGAACGCAACCGTAAGGTTACGTTCCTTAGCAACGCCATATCTAACGGGTTAGGGGAGTGGTTGTCCACTAACGGATAGTGAGTGGCCTCCATAGGCACTACGATATCGAAGAGCATCGACTCAGCGAGGTGGCTCATCACCCGACCGTTACGGTTGGTTGAGTTGCAACTCCACTGAGCGTGTTTGCTATTGAAATCGCCGGCAATAATGACGGCGTTATCCATAGCAAACAGCGCCTCGAGATCGGGTTGCGTGAGAAGCTTATTAGGGGACAGATACGCGGACGCGATAGTGATAGACGGGTGGCCCGTCATGCCTAGCCGACAGACCGATACCTCCATATCGGATAGCTGCGGGGGATCGAGCGGGACACAATGAAGCGACCGCTTGTAATAGATAAGAGTGCCGCCACCGCGGCCGACTCTATCATTACGGACAAGGTTGTAGTTAGCCATGCGAGGGTCTCGGATGGATGGACGTTCCTACCTACCTATCACTGAATACCTTCGCGTCCATATTCTTTTTGTAGTACCCTTGGCCTTATCGTTATTTGCCATCAGGTGAGATGATAGCTAAGCGTGTTTCTATTGTGGAATAATAACAGACACACCATTTACTTAGGACATAATTATCTATGATTACCTTGCCCATATTATTTTTGTCATAAAACAAACGAGAGTGGCATCTTTTGAAAAAGCACGCATCCTCGTAGATCTCATCTACGCTTGCCATCAAATAAAATCGTCATTATTACGACAGAACTAAAATCATTGTAATTAAAGAGAACATAAAACCGTCGCAAGTTAACGAGTAAGTTAAGGTGTACTTAAATACGAAATTACCAAAGTCGTAATCAACGCTTTGATGAAACTATAGTTTAAAGATGGACGAACATTTTAAAAGATAAAAATTGTATTGCGTTCCAAGTTTTTATCGCTAAGCAAAGATCGGAGGGAAATTTCGAAACATTTGTTGATTCACAGCGCCAAAGCGGAAATAAGCGGAAGATGGCGGATAAGCCGTCGATTAGCGATAGGCTTTTATGTTTACCGTTTATCTTCTAATCTTTACTGTTGCATTACAAATTAAAAGTATTATGGAGACGGTGTTTAATAATAACATTAACGGACTCGGTAAGATAAGATACAGTTTCATAATTCGTCTGTGTATTTAAAGATAAATAAAATAAAATAAATAAATATATATGAGACTGTTCATTACAGAACAATATGTTAAAACCTTTTTTATTATTTCTGTCTATGATTATAGAAGTAAAAGTAAGTCATAAGACGATAAAATAAGATGTTGTAGTGAGTTGGTATTGTGTATTTTTAATAAATTGATAGTTTATAGTGAGTTGTTTTAGTCCTGGGCACCCAGGAACCAGGGAAAGATTGTCCGGGACATAAAAATTGGTCCTTCGAGCCGGATCGCCAGTAATAAGGCGCCATTTAATTCTAACTTCGGAATACTTAAGCTTTTATTCTTGGGATTGATGCGAGATTTCGAACATAAAAGATTCACCAAAACTTCGTTATTAGCATCTATCACTCTCAAGTACAAACAGCAGCCATGGGCTAAATTTGAAGCATCGCAAAAACCTACAAGCTCCATGCTTCGTGCCTGCTGAGCATTAATATTTCTGATTATAGATAAACAAGACATTTGTACTAAACTATTAGCAAATTCAATCCATTTTTTATTAAGTTCATCAGGCAAGTAATCATCCCATTTCATATTTTCTAAATACCACACCCGTTGCATCAATATTTTAGCATGAAAAACAGAACAGGACCACAAAGACCCAAAGGGTCAAAAAACTTGCTAATAAAACTAAGCATTTGACGTTTAGTATACCTTGGCTGAACTTCCTTTACAGGACACTTCATATTTAATACATCAGCATTGACGTCATAAGTCAAACCGAGGGTTTTGACATATTCATTATTTTTATCAAAACTTCTACTATCTATTTGATGCAACTCCGGTGGAATATCTTTTAAAATATCCTTGTGATTAGAGCACCATTTATGAAGAGACAAACTGGCCAGCTTCATAAGCTCAATTAACTGCTTTTTCATTTTAATAAGCTCATCAAGGTCATTCGTTCCGCATTGTATGTCATCAACATAACTTGTGTTCAAAAGCACAAAAGATGCCAATGGATATTGATTCATATACCTCTGAGCAAGCTCCACTAAACATCTAGTGGCTAAAAATGCCGAACTCTTTAAACCATAAGTTACGGTCTGTAACTGAACGCATTTCACCGATTGGTCTAGAGAATCACGCCACAATATATTTTGTAAACAGCGATACTTTTCCTCAATGAGGATTTGCCGATACATAGCTTTAATATCACACAAAAGCACATATATAAAGGTTCTGAATAAAATCAGAATGTCGAAAAGGTCCCGTTGAACAACCGGGCCATTTAAAAGTATGTCATTTAAAGACATATTATTTTTTGTAGAGGCACCACCATCAAAAACAGCCCGAACAGGAGTCGTTTTACTATTGGGATTGATTACTGGATGATGGGGCAAAAACATTACTTTTCCAGAATTTAAGTCATACTTTGAGATGTCAAAATATTTTGCATGTTTTTGCTGAATGTAATCATGTATAAATTTCTTATATTTATTATGCAACTCATCGTCCCTTAAGAACCTTTTTTCTAAATTAAAAAATCGTTGCAAATCACTGTCAAACGAATTACCTAAATTCAAATTCTCAAGATCAACTTTTACAGGCAAGGCAACTGTAAACTTATCATTTTCCAGTTTGACAGATTCTTGAAAAATCTGTTCCGCCAACTGGTGCTCTGTACCAATCATGTCTTTTATGACATCAGGTACCTTTTCACACTCCCAAAACTTTGACATAGTTTCGTCGATATTCAAAGAATCGTCATGTGACAGTAAAGTAGACTTCACTGCCTTTTCAAGCAAAAACGGAGCTTGTATCTCTTTATCATGCATAGTAAAATTTAAAGGGTTACCTTGAGCCGTAACACAAACGCTACATGATGAAATCTTGCCAGCAGAAACTGGCAGTGTCCCGGCCACAACATAACCAAATTTGGTATTCACCAAGAAAGGACCTGAAGGAGTCAGCGGAAATGATTCACGTTGGAGGAACTGAAAGAATATGTCACATCCGAGTAACAGAGAAATTTTATCAGTTTCATTGAAAAACTCATCCGCCAATTTGACATGGGACGGAATATTAAATTGGGAGATATCAAATGTCTGCTGTGGAAGTGGGCATGTGATATTTTTGGTCACACAGCAAGAAACATTGACTTTGAAGTCACTCACACCAGAATAGACAACAACCTCTGCCCTTTTAGAGACATTATTCTTGCCATCACAAACTCCCGTAACTAACTCATCTGTTTTATATACATAACTATTTACATGCTTTAACAAGCGTTCTGATATGAAGGAAATTTGACTAGCAGAATCAAAAAGAGCCCTGGCTTGTGTAACAGTACCATCACTGTTCACTAATCTTACCATGGCTGTCGGCAATAAAATGCTTTGGGACTGTGCTTTTACAGTTGTATTGGCAGTCACATGAGATGATTTGGTAGGCAACTCACTAACATCTGAATTTAAGTCCTTTTTTATATTCTGAATGGGAACTTCATTGGGCTTAACATTTGTCACATTATATTTAGCATACAAATGCAACAGAGTATTGTGCGATTGATGACAGGTCGCACATTTGAGCTTCAACATGCACCGCCCTCTGTGACTATTTAGGCACAACTTACACAATTGATGTTTATCAACAAACACAAATCGCTCCTTAGGAGGAAGCATTTTAAATTTTATGCATTCATAAATTCTATGACTGTCCTGGCAATACCTACATGATACTCCAGAAGCAACTGCGGCATTGACTGAAGGCCTCATTGGCCTTTGAGGCTTCTCCTCAGCTGTGGCTTCCATAGCTATGGCACGCTTCTCTAAGAAGGTAAGAAATTTACTTAAAGTTGGTACTTGCTTCATGTCGCGTTCTAGGTGAAATCCACGAATAGTGTATGAATCTACCTTTTTGGACAGGACATTAACTAATATTGTGCCCCAATGTTCTACCTTTTCATCTAAATTTTTTAGTGCAGCAAGGTGCACATTCACCGTGGACACAATATTGCGTAATGCAGGTGCTGTACATTTTGTACAATTTGGCAAGTCTAATATACCATTTACATGGAAATTTACAATTTGTGGTATATTATTATACCGGTCATCCAGTAACTTTAACGCTGCGTCATAGGACTCATCCGTCAACAATAAATTTTTGATGAGGTCTAAAGCCTCACCTGCAAGAAAAGTGCGCAGGTAATATAGTTTTTCACACCGGCTTAAATTACTATCTGCGTGGATCACAGCTTTAAACATATTTACAAAGGGATAATAATCCATGATGGATGAACCATCAAATGTTCGCACATGAACAGTGGGTAATTTTTTAAACTGTCCTACCTGGGATCCTGAGTTGGCTTGTTGCACACTGCCTTGTAAACGAGTGTTAATCAGCTCAAGGCAGCGGTCTCTTTTGTCTTCCACCACCTCGTACTGTTCGGCATCGTTTGGGTCAAGTAATAATATCGCTCTATTATATTTTTCATAATCCTCAAAAGCTTTGATTAGCCGAAACTTTTTCTCACTAAGAGCTTGTATAGACGTGGAATCAAAATCGGCGGCTAAGCAAAACTTTTGAATTCTGCTTATAGACCCTTTAACGTAACCCCGAGAGGCTATTAATTCTAGCAATTGAGACATCTTTACACGTGAAATCCTACCCACAAATTTAAAATAACAACTATCCACTTTATAATACAACAACCACAACTAATAACTTTATAAATATACACAAAGCTAAAACTTAAAATAATAATATCTCGAAATTGAAGATATTTGACGTGTGACAGTTTCGCAGCGACGTTGGGAATACGCTTAACTGCAGAACGCCTATAACACTGCACCGACGAAGAAAACCGCTGACAAACAGCCCTCGCCATTCACGAAAAACAACGTTGCTTTTTTCTTGCGTGCATACATCCGAACACACAAATTGTAGTTATGAAATTTTCGTCATGTTCGGAAACTTTGATGTCAAACCAAACATCAAAAATTTAATTTTGATATTGAAATATTTACGTGTATATTTTATAACATTATATCTGAATTTTAAACCTTCCTTCTTATCAACTCAACTCTCTTCAACTTGTATCAACTCTCTTCTACAAAATCTTGTTATGAATATTTTCACATGAAAATTCTTCTTTTATTTTAACTGTCACTTCAATCTTGACCACATTTCAATTAATATTTATTATATTCTTGTATATTTATACTCGAAGGACCAATTTTTATGTCCCGGACAATCTTTCCCTGGTTCCTGGGTGCCCAGGACTAAAACAACTCACTATAAACTATCAATTTATTAAAAATACACAATACCAACTCACTACAACATCTTATTTTATCGTCTTATGACTTACTTTTACTTCTATAATCATAGACAGAAATAATAAAAAAGGTTTTAACATATTGTTCTGTTATGAACAAGACAACATCACATACATTGTTCTGATCCCAAGGTAAGTAGCTAAAGCACTCGTTTCATGGAAATCAGAAACAACGACGGTACCACAACAGACCCGACACAATATCGAAAAGTTCGTTTTCGAAATTGACCCGACTGGGAACTGAGGTCCCGGGTTCGAACCCGGGACCTCAGAGTTAGCGCCGCCCAAAGTCCGGCGTGCAAGCCACTTGGCTACGGAGGTCGTATAGTTTTATATCGAAAATTTAGTAACACTAGAAAAGCGATTGTTTCAATTGGGGATTGAACTCAATAATTTAGGGTGCCAAACAGCAAAAGAAAAAGGATGATTATTTTTATATTTAGGTAGAGGAAACTATGTACGGTAGATGAATCCAGAGATTGTAAACCGCCATACACCCAGCAGGTCCTGGGTTAAATTCCCAGTGGGGATACATCTTTTGTACTCGGTTTGGTTTGTTATGGAGCTTGTTAGTGAGCCTGGCTGGCTACTACCATATTATCTAAATAAATTTCGCCATAACACCATTGTTTGTAGAATTGCCTTGTTCCAGCAGCTACCAATATTCAGACAAGCAGCAAACTGACTTTTTTTTTATTCATATCAAATGCTTTGCGCATACCGGGACTATGGGCGACCTCGGGTTATGTGGCTATGTTGACTCTCCTTCTCTTCCTCCAGCTAATAAAAGCTCAATGAAGAATACCCATTAAAAATATAGATGGTGCTAGGTCTTTCTCCACGGGGATGGCTCGGGATCCTAAAAGCTCTATATAATGTAAACTTCAATCGAACAGAAAGCAGTTGCTATGATAACGTTACTCCATTTTTTTACTATCCGGACAAAGTCAGGTGCGCACGTAGTGTTAACAAAGCGGTTCCACAAAATAGGGAGACTGTAGAAAGTAAGCTTCATACTAACGCACACATAGACAACCTGTCACGGACGCGGATCCTAGCAACAGCCGCGCCCGGTCTGTTCCGAGCTGTTCCGGGATCCGTGTCCGTGAGGGGGTCTGCGTGTGAGTGAGTATGTATTACCCTTACCTTCTGCGTCCTCCTCGTTTTGTGGCGTAGCGCTCGTCGCTTTCACGCCGACCCCGGTTAGCGCCTCCCGCCCGATTAGTGACGGCGGCTGATCGGGAGATAACCCCCGCGTGTCTCAACGCCGACTAATGCGCTGGCGCTGATCAAACACAATGTGTTTATTACGCAAACACATTATAAAAGCTTTCATACGTTTTGGTATTTTCGGTTTAGAATTTCAATTTCTATCATAGAAAGTTTCATTAAAATTCTCTCATCTATACTAATATAATGAAGCTGAACAGTTTGTTTTAAGGGTTCCGTAGTCAATAAGAAACCCTTATAGTTTCGCCATGTCTGTCTGTTTGCCCCCAGTCTAGCTCATAGAATCTTAGTACTAGAAAGCTGTAATTTGGCATGGATATACATATTAATCACGCCGACAAAGTGGTGAAGTAAAACTTTGAAAAATATTTTTAATTAGGTTAGGTTAGGTTAATATTTTTTTTCTTGTCTTCCCCATAATGTGGGGTGTCGCTAGATAGCAATTTTAAAAGTATTGCGGGTTTGTAAAAACAGTTTTTTGTTTGAGGCATCCGTTTGTGAACTATTAAGCTTTAAAGTGTCAAATTTTGTTAGAGTCAAGTGTCTCCCCCTCCTTGCCAGCCAAATGGTTGTTTTTGGTTACGTGAAAAAATTCACGGTCGTTGTATATATGACGAAGTTAAAAGGAAAACTATCACAGCTAAGTAGGCTTTACAAGTTTACGAGTAACAGTCGACTAACTTATAAAATGTACTTGCCGCAGTACAAATTCCTCATTGGGAACTACTTAAATAACGTTGTCAGGTGTGTGAAACAGATAGTATCTTCATTTAAGTATATGAGCCGTCATTAAATAAATGTTCATAAAAGCCCTCTTCTCAGAGTCCGCATTATTAAGATGGGCTACGGAACCCTACACTGCGCGTGGCCCGACACGCACTTGGCCGGTTTTTTTTGTTCGAACGCGCTAATCTCTAGAACTACCAAGCGGATTTGAAAAACTTTTTTTGCATTTGATAGTCCAATTTTTGTGCAAGGCTAAAGGTTAGACCCAAATACGGAAAATCGCAGCCAAGTCTCCGGTTGTCTCTATTCTTGGGATAAATATTGATCGCGTGGAGACGGCAAAGAATCTGGGAGTTAAAATAGACAGCGAGTTGCGTTTTGTGGACCACATTGAGAAGCTGGTGAGACAATGTTTTTTTGGCTAAAAGTGCTCTACAAAATATGTAATCTGTTGAGTCATCCTGCGCGTATTAATGTTGTTGAGGCATTGGTTTTATCAAGGCTCAATTATGCAGATCTTGTCTATGGGCCTCGTCTACTGTATAAATCGCCACGTTTAATTTAACGTGTACAAAATGCCTGTAGTTTTTGCTTTAATGTATTTTTTTTTATATTAAAAGGAGGCAAACGAGCAGGCGGGTCACCTGATGGAAAGTAATCACCGCCGCCCATGGACACCTGCAAAACCAAAGTAATAGCAGATGCGTTGCCGGCCTTGAGGAAGGAGTTGGATCTTGAGGATTGAGAGGGGGGAGGGGTGGGAGATGGGCCTCCAGTACTTTTAATATAAAATAAAATTTATATAAAACATATTTACAATATAAAATATTAAAAAAAAGTTAACCTAGGTTGCCACCGGCAGCGGGGATAGACCCAAGTTATCGTTGGTTAGGCTGCAGAGGGAGGAACCTCCTGACAATACGTGCCGTTATCAAGGAGTACGTACTGCCTTTTACATCTGACCCTTGACCCAACCATTCAGCGAAGGCCTCTCTAGGTGTTGATCGAGGCTCTTGGCTAAAAGACCGTTTTCCGAAACGACTATTGGTACAATAATGGTTGAATCCACATCCCACATGACGGTAACCTCGTGAGCCAAGTCAAGGTACTTACTTAGCTTGTCCTTCTCGGCTTTCATGAGGTTCTCATCATGAGGTATGGTGATATCAACCTACTGGTTACTGGATCGGTCGACCACCACGATATCAGGCTTATTGGCGATAATAGTCCTGTCCGTAATTATAGAGCGATCCCAGTAGAGTATTGCATGACCATTTTCGAGTACTGGCGCAGGTGCGTATTTATAGTACGGCACCTCAGATTCAACAAGGCCATATCCAAGAGCAAGTTGCTGGTGAATTATGCTGGCTACTTGGTTGTGTCTGTGCAAATACTCTCCGTTAGCAAGATGAGAACAACCAGAAATAATGTCGGAGTGATTCTCCTGGACGGCGGCATGCCCGACAGATGTCGACCGTACATACCGTCCTTCATAATATATTTCCGCTAAAAATGCTAGTTGGGCAGCAAAAAAGCTAGTTGGGCAGCAACTTATGGTCAGCAAATATTTCTAAATCAGTCTGCAACTTATATCATTCTGAACAGCAGTCTTATGCCGCTCCCCCCTTCGGTGATTAAGGGCCAGCCCTTGCTACGTTGCGCTTCGCTCGGGGAAAAAAAATAACCAACAGTAAGGATTTCTTATGATGACCGATTGTATAATTCTGATGACCAAATAATAATTTTGCTGATAAAATATTAATCTTGTAATAGAAATAAATTATTTCCCTTATTATTATTTAACATCACGCTATATCTATACATGTATCACGCTATATTATTATAACTCTTGCCTTGTTTGTCTGTCCCATAAATGTTTTATTTTTTGTTTGTTTTTATTTGTCTTGTACTGGCTCCTTTAGCTGTTTAGCAATGTGTCCTTGTTGTATTAAGTATAAGCATTCTATTATCCAAATCATTGTTTATGTGAAGTAATGTTTGTCGAATAGGTAATTTAAGTTCAATATTATAAGGTTTTGTGTGTATTCTTTCTAAAATTTTGCTAAAACGATAACCATTTTGTCTGTCATTGTCACTCTGTTATAGTTTGTTGAATGTATATTCCGTTTTTAATAATAGAGGAAAAGAGTCGGATTATACGGCCTATAATTTTTTAAATCTTTCAAATTCATGGTCAACAGCTGGTCCATTTTGCCAGTTGGGGAAACCAGAAGCTTGACGCAAGCTAGTACCCACAGATTTGACGGTCGCTAGTTGCAGCAACTGAAAATTGTTGTCGATCATCGAAACTCACTACTATAGTTGCCATGTCTACGCAGTTTCTTTAAGTTATATGAAAACAGCTCAATGTCAAAGTCAAAGGCAAAATTTTTATATATACAATAGAGTTAGGAAAGTGCTTTTGAATCGTCCATACATTTTTTACCTACTTCCCATTCAGGACGTCTATTTTTTAGCTAGTTGCGAGTTGCCTGTTACCGCAATTGCAAAACGTTAAGCTTCATACATACTCGCAACAGCTTGCTTCGAGCTGTCCTGAGGTCCCGATCCGATCCGAACCCTTCGGAGAATCTAGTAGGGCACGGGGACGCGCACTAGTGCGCGATGCCGTTCCCTCTAGATGACCTCCGAAGGTGATTCGTTTCACACGGCTTGAGGGACCCTTTACGTTCCTCGCCGCCCCCAAAAAAGCCCGGTAAAGCTGAAAATGCCGTAGAGGCAATCAGCAAACCCTCTCAAAAAAAAAAAATGTCCCGAGGTCGTGTCCGTGCAAGGGGTCCACGTATGCGTTGCTCGAGCGCGGTATATTAAGCTTACCATAGATATTTGGTCTGTGAAGCTTACCTCCTGGGCTTCCCTTATTTTGGGGTAATTCCGAGACCAAAGTTTGCTTTGTTTGCGTAGCGCCTAAGAGTTCGTCAGTCAGTTTACGACAATCTACTCTCCACTCTTACACCAAGATTGTCTATAAACCTCATGAATTTTACAAGGTTCTTGTTTTCACTGCTGTTTCGTAATGCTTTAATGTCGGAGCTTTGATCGAAGCATCGCTGAATATAACACTAAGGCGTCAGTACAATACAGAGTGCCTTTTGTCCATAACAAAAGTTTTGTTTATAGCTTATATATAACTTTTCTTTCTTATCGGCATTGTATATTTCCTTTTTAATACGTAGGTACTATTATATGCTACAGGTATTCTATTATCTCCCAAAATACTGTATCGTTTTGCTTTAAAAACAAACACGTTTTTATTGATGTCCTCGTCATCATTACAGCCCATTAACACCCACTAATGGGTATACACGTCTCCTCTAGCACTCCAACTTATTCGGTCCTGTGTGAGCCTCATCCATTTAAGTCCACACAAGTTTAAAATGAACATAAATGGTTAAGGGACAAAAATATGTATCCTAGTACTACAAAATAGAAAATTATGTAAAAGACAAACACAAACGTCAAAGTAAGCCTTATTTAACGTCACGTATAAACAACAAGACGATAAGAAACAAAGACCGGGAAAACATCATCATCACCAGTATATACTAGTCCACTGTTGGACATAGGCCTCTCTAAATGCATCCCACTGAGCACGATCCGCGACTACTCTCATCCAGCTCTCATGCAATGCGCGAATGTGGAGTGCATGTATGTAAGAATTAGTTAAGTGCGTGTGTGTGTCAGTCAGGGTAAATACACACGCACTTCCAGTTAAAAGGATGAAGTGTTAGTAAATAGTATGTTCTACCTGCATGCGTAATAAGATATCAGAGGAACTGTCTCCGTATACAAGGCAGCAGGCGGAAGTTCCATCGCGCGGAGGCTTGCATTACGCATGAGCTTCAAGAATTAAGGCTGCTCGTGGATTAAGGGTCTTCACAGATTTCAATATACCATATTATACAATTTATAGTTGCAATTTTTCAGATTTCTAAGGGAATCTATCTAACTAAGCAGTAGCATAGTATAGTTACTATGCTACTGCTGAACACAAAAAAATAAGATAAAAAATGCTATCATTCATCGTCATTTCAGCCAAAAGACGTCCACTGCTGGACAAAGGCTTCCCCCAAGGATCTCTGTAAGAGGAGGAGGAAAAACCAACAGTTGTTGATCAGTTGACGTCTGTAGTTTAAATTTGTAGTAAAATATATAATTTGCCAAGTAAAGAAATTAAACATTTAAAAAAACTGTGTAAAGTATATAATATTATATTTATGGCTTAAAAACAAAATGAATACAGGTTAGGAAGTACGTAATTATGTGCATATCCTAATGGTTTATGCATTGGTTATGATTTACGCACAACTTTTATGTTTGAGGGTTAAAGTATATCAATCAACGCCAGTTTAAGTATTTGCCAACTTTAACTATTGTGCAGTGATAATACTTTCAACGTAATTTGTAATGTATTGCCGAGTAATACCTAGAGACCTGACATTTGGTTTGAACCTAAGCTGCATAAGTCGGTGAGATATTGCGGCTGGTTATCTCTAAATGTTTCGGTACTAAATCATGAGGGCTATAAATAATTTGAAAAGCACTCAGGAGGTGTGGGCGGTGTGAACCTACATGTATGTACCTACAATTTTTACTAAATACGTTTTCTTTTTTAAGAGAGATTGCTGATTGCCTCAGACGGCATTTTCAGCTTCACCGGGCTTGTTTGGGGGCAGCGAGGAACGTAAAAGGTCCCTCAAGCGGTGTGAAACGAATCACCTTCGGAGGTTTTCTAGAGGGAACGGCATCGCGCACTAGTGCGCGTCCCCGTGCCCTACTAGATTCTCCGAAGGGTTCGAATCGGATCGGGGAGCGGAACAACCCGAGGGCGCCTCTAAAGGCTCGGACCTCGGCTCGGGTTGACCGGACCGTGGTGGAGGTGAGAAGCGCCCAGGTACATGTCTGTACCTGGTATAGAGCGCGTGGTGAACTGGTTCTTCGTACCCTTGTTCTACGAGTACGTTGTCTTGGGTCTAAACTAGTTTGCATGTATTAGTGTATTCTGTAAATTTGTAGTGGCATTTAGAGGATCAGGCGGGGTTCAAAATACGTAGTAGTAAATAGCCCATTAACTGTCCCATTGCTAGGCAAAGGCAATCATTGAAATCAAGTCATCGCTACAATTAATAAGAATTGCTTTAATCACTACGTTTACCAAATGCGGGTTAGTGATCGCAAACCCGGGCTATGCATCGGATAATTTATGAACCTGGAAATTGAACCTAGGACTTTCGAGAACTTTCGGTTATAAATACTTAGTAGTTATTATTATTTATATATAAACTTTCGTACATAAGTCTCTTCAATACGAAACCAAACCGCCATTTCGGGATATAACTATTTAGTCGCGTGGCAGACATATTTTTTCAATTTTATTGACTATCAATGCTTCATAAAACGACAATAAATATTATAACAATGCGCCTTCTATAAATTGGAAATTTGATATATTTGTTGTTTTTCAATAAACCTGTCAAATTTGTTTTAACCGTCTCCACAGAACGCGTAAGCTTCGAAATTTATCACTCGCGCATACAGCGAACAACTCTATAAAGTCAATGCAAAGCTATATGCTAATGCGGCTGTATTGACACGTACGTAAACGTTATTTATACCGCATTCATGGGCTGTGATAATATGTACAATAAAGTTTCCAAGAAAGAAAATATAATAATAATAATATAACAGCAGTAGCGCTTGCGTTGCGTAACAAAATGTAATGCGGTCGACTCTTGACTCGATAGAAAGCTGCATCCATTCGATCGATACTGAGTAGTCCTCTAAATGTTCCGCACATAGGTGCTACCTACTACTAAATTTTATAATTTAAGAGTGAGATAATAAGCTAATCGCAGTTCTAGTACAAACTGATTTAATTTCGGTGTATAAGTAAACTGAAGTTTCTTTCGACGGTAGGTAATGATTGACGAATTACAAAAAATAATGGTTGATGGTTGGATCAAGGGTCAGATTCAGAAAGCAGTACTCCTTGACACGGCACGTATTGTCAGGAGGTTCCTCACTCTGCAGCTCTTGACCACCGGTAGCTTGGGCCCTTGCCCCGCTGCTGGCGGTACTCTAGAATTAGGTTTTTATAATGTTTATTGTTTTTATATTAAAATATTATAAAAATCTAGTTTTCAGAAAGAAAATAAATAAAGTGTTTTTGTTTTGTTTATATAATTTTAACGCAAATTATGTTGCGAAACAAATTACAAAAACACAAATGTTGAAAAAATTGCCACGAGCAGGATTTGAACCTGGTGCTCTTCCAATTGAGCTATCGTGGTTCTAACCAGCCCGCCGAAATTATTCAACACTATTTACTTTTTTACTTTGAAAGCCAAAGGCGCCAATTCAATGTCAACAACTACCGTCATTAACACCTGATCATAAAATTTTTACAAATACTAAAGAACGATAGCTCGATTGGAAGAGCACCTGACCCAGTATGTCAGAAGAGTACAGGTTCAAATCCTGCTCGTGGAAATTTTTTCAACATTTGTGTTTTTGTAAATAAATAAAAGGTATAATAATAATTATAATAATTATAAAATATTTTTTTGTAATTCGTCAATCATTACACTCATTACAACCATTACAATATCATACCATCATTACAATCATTACACTTGTATATAAGCAGAATATTGAGATTGAAATAACCCCTTGATAATAATATCAATCTTAGGAATTACTATTTAAAAGTATTAAACAATTACTAGTAACATTTGTTTTAAGTTACTTGATACGTAGATTTCAAATTCAGTGCTCGCTAACTAAAGGGGCTTGTATTGTAATGTGATTATTATCAGAGTTTACATAAAAAAATTAAGATATATCATTAATTTATCATCTCAGCCAAAAGGCAGCCATTGCTGGACGAAGACTCTAAAACTTAATAACCTTTCATAAAAATACTTTGTCTTTTTTCAATTTGTAATTGTTCACAAGAAAATTTGCGTAAAATTATATGTAAATAATTATAAATTCCTATCAAAAAGTTAGGTGTTTCTATCGATTGTTGTCTTAGCCCCATGAGTTTGAGACGAGCATCTGTGATGGTATCGCGCGATCTACATGCGCGGGAGTGTTGACCGTTATGTCTAATACATCTTTATGGTACGCTCTATAACATACAGCCTTGTGTACACTCCCATAAAGTATATTTTTGACTAACATGTTGCTTTAACAGTACTGCGAAGGTCGTGAGAATTATGTATTACGATATTTAAAGATTGATTTTATTTTAAGACGTTTTTTATTCACTACCACTATTGGTTAATGTATACTATATTATATTAATACTATAGCATTTTTAATTATATTTAATTTTTAGTCACCAACCCGCATCCGAATTGAAGACTCGGTTTTAATGGTGGAGATGGATCATTGTATACCTATCAGCTATTTAATTCCATAACATTAATTGTCTTTTTCAAATTGTAATTTGTTCGCAACAATTTTCGCATAAAATCATAAATATAGTACTTGTTATGTCACTATATTTATTAAAAATATATTTTAAGTTGACAATAAATACACAATAATGGAACCCAAACAATCAAACAGCGAACTCATTGAAAAGAAACATAATAAATTGTGGCTATCTTTATCATTTTACCAAGATATTGTAGGCTACATTATACACGACAAAAAACATTGTAATAAAGGTATAGAAAAAATACTAGTAGGAAGTAATGAGTGATTGTGTTTATGAGCAGGGCCCTACCAACTTAGGTACCGTTGCGATACTAGCACGTAAAACTATTGTCGGTGCCACCAGGCCTGGCCTTGAGGGCTGTGATTGATGGTGGCGTGATGGACCGGATATTGCTGACAATCATTCCGCTCGTGCAACGAAAGCTGCAACGACACGTAACGTCATGGCTTGGGCTAGGCGTAATTATTACGTCAATAATTGCTGCTACAACTATTACCTATGTTTTAAATAAGAAAGAAATTTAGGTTGACCGCTCGTTAAAGTAGGGTATAAAACACATTTACTAAAAGATTAACTTTCAAATTCGGACGTTTTGGGGGTGGCGAGAAACTTAAAGGGTTCCTCACGCCAATAAAAACACCTTCAGAGGGTTTCTAAAATAAATGGCAGAACGCAAGCGTGTTTCCGTTCTTTATTTTTGATTTTCTGCAACTCGTCCCAAATGGGCCGTAGGCGTGTGGGACGAGTTGTCGAATTACTCGATTCTCCGGATAGGATCGTGAGCGGAACAACCCTGTAAAGGTGCCTGTAAAGGCTAGGACCTCGGCTCGGGTTGACCGGGTCGTGGGGGTGGCAAGAAGCGCCCAGGCACATGTCTGTACCTGATAAAGAGAGCGTGTGAACCGGGTCTTCGTACTATTGTTTTACGAGACGGTGTCTTGAATCAGCTCTCCCATAAAGTAAAGGTTTAAAGTTATGAATGAAACTGCTTACTTTTATCGTGATATCGATGTCAGTCCTACAGAAATATCAGCTTTCCCATAAAGTACACTCTTGATCTACAGTAATTACAAGTTAATTTTAAGAGGTAACATCCACAGCATTTCAAAATAAGACAAAGACTCAAAGCGATCATTAATAAAAGTGCATTACATCGCAGCTTGAACCGGAAACCGGAAGTCAGTAATAGTGGTAATAGACTCCCGCTCTGTGACGCCCTCTGGCGGCCACTTCAAAGCTTTGATCTGGAACCGCCATACGAAAATGAGCCTTACATCAATCAGAATAGCGTCTATATTCTAATCCGTAGTCTCGCTTGGACTGACTCTTTGGTGTAATTAGTTTAAGAAGGTTATAACCATGAACTTGGGATCTTAACTTGGTTTCCTCATAAAGAAAACTGCTAAATACTTTGTTTATGCAAATTTTTGTAATAGTGTTGTTGCTCGCTCGATTGGGTGTTGAATGTAGCTGTAAGTTTATTGTTATCTATAAATGAATAAAAATTACACCCCTAGCAATCGTTAGTGCATTGGTTAGTTATGGCACTTGTTTATTTTGTATTCGAGAAAAATATAGTCGTAATGGTTGTAACAAATTAATTCAACACACGCAAACAAAAGTTTCCGCAAATGATTAAACTTAAAGTAATAAACACTCATTATAAGAACGTTTGTCAATATTTGTCTGAAATCGGGAAGTTCTCCCAAACCATTTTATAGATTACAAGATTAACTAACATATAATTATAAGCTGTATTATTTAGGAATAGAACATCAGTTGTAATTAGTATAAGGCCGAAAAGAAGGCACGAGATACTTTAATTTGGTCACCGGTCAATTGCTTAACTAACAAATGGAACGCGCAAACCAACGCTGTTTTGAGCTCTAGAATTATTGTTTTCTTAATATTAGGGCAGAGTTCTCTCTTATATTTATTAGAACAAAATTTTAAACACTGAAAAAAAAAAGACGACAACCTCAGGCGGGAATCGAACCACGCACCTTCCGCATTCCGGGCGGCTGCCTTAACCACTTGGCTACCGAGGTCTGGCTTTCACCCGTCGAAATTTTTCAGTGCTTGATGCTTATGTTTTTTAGTCAACATTGCTTCATTAATCTTAGAAGTTTTCACCTCTGAGATCCGAAAGAAATATTTTTACAAATATTTGAACATTCGGTTAAGATGAAGCTGCGTTATAGATAAGTGTTTTTTATATATTTTAGCGTTTTATTAACGCTTAAATATACTTAAGTAAAATTTTAAACACTGAAAAAAGACTTTTACTTAAAATTTAAAATTTTTAAAATTTTACTTAAGTATATTTAAGCGTTAATAAAACGCTAAAATATATAAAAAACATTTATTAGAACATTTAAAAAGTCAACTTTTACTGTCAACAAAAGCTAAGAGTATTATTTAAAGTCCGGCGGCGAATATGCGTAATATATTGCTGTTGTGAACAACAATTATGTATTGTTAAGGGAATCTGTTTTAATTTATCACCCGGGATTAAACATATTTTGATAAATGGAATTACTTTTTTGTAATAATAATTATTTTATGATAAAGTGTTATGCATATTGTGGTTATTTTTAAATATAGGTAAATATATGTACTTTCCAGTTATGAAATATACGATAACCATTGTTAATCTTCGAATTTGGACGTTTGTGTTGCGTATGTGGATGCTTTTGAACAGTGGAACATAGAACCTCAACCTTTTTTGAAGTCGGTTAAAAGATAAAAAGGTCTGTGTCTCAGAGGTTTCAGTTAGGGGTATAGCCTTATGTCTTATTGAGTTTGTATGTCCAGACTAACATAGCTTATACGACGGCAGTAAGGCAGTAAGAAACGCAATATATTGTTCACTCGTCTAAACTGGAACTAATCTGCGGCTATGTTTGGTCCCGACGAGGGCCTCCGTCGTGTAAGGCTCCGATGCGACTCCATTTTGGGAGCATTTGCATGCTAAATGGAAATTAATCGCATTGGAGCCTCCCGGCTTGGTGTAACGATATAAATTTGTTGTAAGGTTATTGAAAGACGCCCGCCCCACTGAAGATTCTCAAATTAATTACTTTTTAAAATGTTTCGTAGCACGGAAAGATTTTGTGATGTATTTATTGATCGTTACCTGACACGTAATTTAGAATGTTGCATATTCTTTGCAAAAATAAGTTAAATGTAATTATTAATAGTAAAAATTACTTTATTACAACCGCCTCTGTGGTCTAGTCGTAAATTCCACCGGTCTTAGTCCCGAGGTCCCGGGTTCGATTCCCAGCGGCGGTACATGTATGTACTTGGTTCGGTTGGTGATAGGGTTTGTTTTAAGTCTGTCTGGCTAGCTTACCATCATCTTATGTAAATATGTCGCCATAACATGTGTTCGGATACTTAGAGATAAGATCCAGTTCCTCAGTAGTAGAGGATTATGTTAGAAGTGCGCTGCCACATTCGGCTTATTATCACTTTTAATCAGATGAGATAAAGGCCAAGTGCTTACTCGTAATAAATAATAATATTATAACTATTTAAACTATCATGTTTAATTGCATTGTAATCCGTGATGACGTCACTAAGGAACAGAGCTTTTGACCTGTGACCCTGAACATTTGGAGCGTGAGCTGGATCATGCATATCGGATACTCACATTTAATAAACATGATAAGTATCCCGTTAATAATTATTCTAATAAAATAATAGTAAAAAAAAAACACACATGATGAAAAAATTTCCACTGCTCGTGGATTTTTTTTCAATTAGCGCCTTTTTTAATTGGCGCCTTTGGCTTTAAAGTAAAAAAGTAAATAGTAATGAATAATTTTGGCGGGCTGGTTAGAACCACGATAACTCAATTGGAAGAGCACCAGGTTCAAATCCTGCTCGTGGAAATTTTTAAAATTATATAAACAAAACAAAAATATTTTATAAATAATACTAAATTAAGACAAGCATACAAATCATCATCTGCAGCTTATAATGTTCCACTGCTGGGCTCAAGCTTTCATGAATATCCAGCAACGACATATCAGGACATGTTCAGCCAACAGCAACATTTCTCAAAACAAACACAGACTTTCCTTTATGGGCACAACATAACTTAATCAACGTTACTTACTCACGGCTAAGGAAGATAAGCTCTTGCTTTATTTAAAAGAACAATAGTAGGAAACGATATACCACTTTATTCCCACCCTACATGTCGTGAGAACTCCCCGCACTGCCTCCATAACTCATCCGATGAAGTGCACCTTCTAAATGATAATTATTGAGCGCGATGTAACGGTGTCACGGTAGATCTTATTAGATCGATATTCAATACTATTGGACAATAATTATTGAGAGCCGAGTCAGTGTTTAATTGACACCTTCCTGCTTGATCCAATTTAGGAGAGGCTAGCGACTTAAACGCTCTTGAAAGTGCGTTTGGTAGCGTAGCGGCGTGTTTTAGGAGCAACTTTACTGTGAATTTATATATAAACCCAAAACTTTATTTACGCCCTTAACTTTCCTTTTCCAAAAATCTTACGAGGTCAAATGCCTTTGAGAGGTTAAGAAAGGCAGCATAAACAGGAGTGTTCCTCGCGGTATAGTAGCCTGCGGTGTGCTTCAGCGTCAGTATCGCACTTTCGGTAGATAGATTAGACCTGAAGCCAAATTGTGCGTTGTCTAACCTTACATACTTATTTAGCTATCGCTAAAGCACACCGTCAAGCACCTTAGCCACGGTGGTTGCCAAGGAGATCGGCCGATAGTTAGACATGTCCGAGACGTGTCCAGTTTTATTTTTTTATAATCGGAACCACAACCGATCTCATTAATCCCCTACTCTACTCTAAACTTGAACTGCTTGATCTTGAATAAAAACTGAGACTTGGTGAATATTTTTAAACAAATGTGTTTATAATTAATCGTTATGAAAGCACTTTCTTCTTTTGTTTCTTATTGAATTAGACAAATATGCTTATGACTTGGACCACTAAACCGTGAGAAGTGTTCTGGACTTGATCAAGTGTTTTATATGTTACGATATGTCACGGAAACGCTGACAGGTGAGCTGGCGACAGAATCGGTGTCAGTCGGTGCTGGTGACCGGCTTTTAGGGCGTTTATATTTATAATTTGCACGTGGGTAAGCTTTTTGTTTTCTCTTTTAGAGACATTATAAAATGCAATAAGGATTTAATAAGTCTTTTTTTTATATCTTACGGGAAAGCACAGTGCCTTCATCTCACCTGATGTTAAGTGATGACAAAGGCCAATGGTGGAAGCGCACTTCACCCGGGATCCTCAACTAATGAGGCACTGGCTATCTTATCTCTAGCTGCCGGAACACAACAATTCTACAAACATTGATGTTATGGCGACATATTTAGATAAGATAGTAGATAGCAAGTAGCTAGCCAGGCGGACAAACAAGTCCTACGACCAATCAAACCGAGTAGGTACACAAAGGCCTGGACCTAGTAAATGGTAAATAGGCTGATGATATTGAATAATAGATTATAGTAATATAATTTCTATTTAGGTACCTATATCAAAGATGCGGTTGTGATACAAAGTATTTTAGTTATTATAGAAAAATATTACATCACATTATCATGTTGAAATGTCAGTTAGATAGTAATTGAAAATGATAACAAACTAGTATTTTATATCGGTTGTTGTATTTTGGGAGATAAATATAATCTGAACTATAGATAATTGCTTCAATTTAAAAGAGATACACAGAAAAAATACTTTAACGATTTTGGAGTAGTCTCGAGAGCAGTAAATTCATTTAACTGGAATGATCTCTGATAAGGCGGTCGTGTGAAGCGTTCCTTGAGACCTCCTCCCATCATAAATACGGCGGTAAGCTTTAAGGTGTTACAGTTGTACCAAATGATACTCTGATAATGCTTAATGGTAAGCAATTATCGGCCGCAGGGATGTTAATTTTTAAATAAGAAATAAGTAAGAAACTAAAGGAAGAAATAACTAAAGATCAACAAACCGCTAATCCGCACTGGGCCCGCGTGGTTCACGGGCCCGTTCTCCCTGTGGCGTTTCTATTCATAGTAAAAGCTCGCGCCCCAGCAGTAGAGACTAGAGATACAAAATGAGCTGGCGATGGTATGGTCTTCATCAATTCATGGGATGATCACTAATCAGATGTTGTACACCACCAACCAAAATGGGGATTAAGAAGACACGTTGGATAGACAGGGTTAAGGAAGGTGTGTAATCAAACAAACAGAATATGAGTTTCGTTTGGAACTTTGAATTTCAATGTTTTAAGTTTTGTCTGTTATTTGTAAAAAATATTGATTTACGTTTATCTACAACATGTTTTTTCCACAATCATTTTAATATAACATTTTACAAAAATAACGTCAACGTTAAGAAGAACAATCACTGTTCAAGCTAAAAGCAATTAGGGAAAACTAAAAGGCCCTACACAGAACTCAAACAGCTCCCAAAGTAGACCATTTAATGTTTAATGAAAATTAATTGACTAAAACTTTGTACTTATTTACACAGGAACGACAAACCAAAAACGTACCAGACGCCGTGTTCAAATGCGATGCGTACAGTATTATTTGAGATTAACACCGAGAGAAAAACTTGGAACACGTCTCAGACATAAATTAGCCTGAGTCGAGATCTTAATGAGATCTCCAAAACTGCGCCTAGAAAGTTATGTGTGGGAACAATTATCACCTCTAATGGTGTTTAGTGAGAGTAAATCATTGTAATTGATTATATTGAACATGTTGAAGGTGGCCAGGCCATCGATTTATGTTCTTATAAGTGGTGAAAGATTTACATATAGTTTTAAATGGTTACCAATAAATTACTTCCGTGATATACTTTGCTTTCTATTGAAGTTAAGAGGAATTGTAATATTACCCTCGTCTTCTTCATATACGTAAGTTTTTGGTGAGTTTGTCCTATTTATAAAAGTGAGATAACAAATTTACATGTACTTATCAATTCAAATTCGTAACGAGCCAGTTGAAAGCCTTTGTCTCGCCATGACAAACATATTCAATTCTCACGTGAAACACGAACTCCTTTGCGTCAAGCAGTTTGATGGAGGTCCTTACAAAGCCTTAATAATTGTGTCCCAGATCGCCCTCATTGTTGCTGTTGAAAGAAAGAGAAGGCTGATATTTGTCTATCTCTCTCTGTCAGATGTTATCAATTTGTATATTTTGGGTTGAATTGAGGGATTGTTATGAAGCTGGAAAATATCTTTAGAGTTTGGCGGCTAACGCGTTTAGCTTCTGATTAAGTTAAGCAACATTTTAAAGTCGAATTACCGGATGGATTAACCAAATTAATATATTTCTAGCTCCATCATGCTTTATGCACGTTAAACCATTGGTCCTGGATTTATAGCAGTGGTTATAATCCCCCAACTCGGTTTAAACCAGCGAGGTGTGTTATCGCCCGATCTCCCCATGCGAGTGCAGTTATCTTAATTAATAAAAAAAATATTAATCTATTAAACGTTTTTTTTGTTTACGATTATGTCAAAAATTTAATTGGTATTTTGCTACTTCTTCATTTGGTTACGACCCTTTCAATTGGCTTTATATGATTTAAATGAAGCTTGATATTTTTCTCCGTGTGCTCATGGCCAGTCATAATCTTAATTACAAGTTCTCAATTATTTCCGAGTAACACTCAGAAACTGATACCATTACAATGCGGAGTAATATCTAGACAACCATATTAGTAAGGTTACGGCAGAATAACAGAGTTCGCAGACCAATCGTGACCTCTGAGTCATATTATTTTTTTTTTTGTAATATTACCTATTTCTAATTGTGTCGCTATTTTAAGACAAATAAAAAAAATACCTTTGTTCAGTAGCAATATACGTCTTTTGGCTGAGATAATGATGATGAAAGAGTTTAACCTAATATCAAGATAAAAATTTACTAGAAAAAGTCTCAGCAGTGGGAATCGAACCCACGACCTTTGGATAACCGGTCCAATGCTTTGACCGCTGAGCTATCGAGACCCCAGCTCTCGAGCCCAATTGAGCTTCCTAAGGCTGGTTTATATATTCTAGTAAAATTTTATCTTGTAGCTATCTATAAAATTGTAAAAGCAAAATTCAAAATAATGAAAATATTGAACCTAATATCGTTATATGTACGACGTAGATATGTACGTTGTCATGATGATTGTGGTGATGCACGAAAGCTGAACCACCATTTATGACGAAACAGAAGAAGATTATCCGAAATGAAATCTAAAAATCTTTTATTTTTTTTCGATATATATGGGAAAGCTTTGGACCTAGTTGTGGGACGTTTATAGGCTGATAATGATGACGCTGTAAAATATGTCTCGGTAAACAATTTTTTTATTTTGAACACAACCTTCGAAGTTAAAATTGCGTAATAAGCCCTTTGTGTTGGCGCTGATGTTGTTTCTGTGACACAAATGGACAACGCTGTAGTGTAATAGGGTTTTCTATGGCAGGAAATGAAATAAGGGTGGCATGATATACCTATGGAACCGTGATGCGTGCGCAAACAATGGTGCTGACAAAAACACAACTGTCATGCTACGGTTGTGAAACGTTTTTTGTCATTTCCGTAGACAAATAGGGTAAACCGTCTGTCATGGATAACTCACATCATTTATATAAATTCCATAATAATGGGTAAGCCCTTGGCTATCGTGTTACCTGATGAATAGTAACGTAAAAAAAAAAGATGGAACTAGAAGCGCACTTTAACCGAAATCCTTATTTATTGTATTTTGGGACATTAACAGAAATTTAAGGACTTAATTTAAAAATCACTGATGAATGATGATTGATGATTATCAGGTTGTGGTGAGTAATTAATGAGCACTTATGACAAAAAGAGGTGACCAAACATGCCTTTCTAGAAGACGTTTTAATTTCTCTTTTACTTAACCATTGATCCGGCATTGCAGAATCACTACCCGCACAAGATATAATCACAATTATTTTCGCCCTAAAAAATATGTCGTTACATTTGAATGGATGTTGTTTTCAGCTGTTATCAAGAAAATGGTTAAATACTTTTAAAACCGACTGCGTAACAACAAAAATTTTCGCCTCGCTGTTTATTAGCAACAGGAAAAGCGTGATACAGCATTTCGTCGAGCAACAGCGCTCTCATTCAAAACCAACAATCCCTTATTGTGTGAACGGAAGAATGAGATGAGGCAAAAAATAACTCTATTTACAAAGGTTTTAATGATAATATCTCCGTAATTGGATAGGGTCGTAATTGTGAGGTGGAGGCGTTTGTTGTGAGGACGGAGGCTTGCCGCTTGTGGTGCCTGTGGGATGATTTATAATGTTTCTTAATTGATATACGTTTCATAATACCGAGCAAAAACATCAAGGCTATTTTTTCTCTTAACTGTATAAAGTAAACATTTTCGTAGTCCAGGACTTGTACTGATATGTTTATCATCCTGTAAACATCTCACTGCTGCAATCGAGCTTTCTTACATAATTCTAAGATCTTTTAAAGATTAGCCCGTTTCTGCCTTTCTCTTTGTTTATTTTTGGATGTTTTGTTTTTGTGTCTTTAGGTATAACTCATATCACTCAAAACAATTTCTATTTATTTATTTTTATTAGGTATTTGAACTAAATTATAACATAGATTTCTACAACTCGTAATGAACAAAAAACCAATGATGACATGCCTTCGTAGAATAATCATAAAATGATGTATCATAATATTTTAATTTAGGTATCGATTATTTTTAACTGATAATTTTGATATTAACGACATCACAAACAGATAGCGCGTCGTCGGAAATCGCAATCATGAATATCTGATCTACACCTGGGAAACGAGGCTTCGATACCGATGGTCTGTCGGTTTGCCAGCGGCCATGAAGGCTGGCCCAATTTCCCAGAGGAACCAGATTCATAAGCATTCATAGATTGCTGAGCCTCGATGATCCAAGAAATTCGACATATTTTAGTGATCAGATGGATCTTGATTTCCACTATTAATATTTTTTTATGCCTCGGTGGCAATTCGCTTTTTACGATGACGATTTCATTTGACAAGCGTGGTGATTAAGACAATACCCAATGACTTTCAATGACGGATGCCTTCTTTTTTAAAAGCTACCGCTTGTCAAATGTTTTTAAACATTGTTTGATGTATTGTAACTTTTTTATGTGTCATGCATGCTCATACTCGTAGATGCTCACTATAATAATTATGATTATTTTAATTACATTCATTATAATAATTAATATAAACAATTTGTTTCTGATTCTGTGATCAAAGTTAATAATATTTACTTTCATTTTGTTTCAGGTATGTTTACTTTTAAAACCGTCGCAGTAATCTACCAGGGTACGAATGGTTACACATTTTATAATTAACTCTTAAGGCTTTACATGCATACAGCGCATAATTCTTAATATCTTTTCAATTTCTATATTACATGCAATTTCGAGACCAACAACCTTTTCTAACCTAATAGTTTTATGATGGACGCGCGATGTTTATTCATGTGCTCTGAATTTTAAAGAAATGCGTCGTAGAGCAAGTTGTTTTACGACGAACGCTATCGGCCCAAATCTCGGGATATTTTAATTAAATAGGCGTCAAGTGGAACGGAACTGTGTTTCTGGTGCTATTATTGCTCTGTAACTGTCGGTGTGGCTGGTGTGCTACTGATGCCCTTTCATTGTTTGGTAACAGGTAAGTTCCACTCATGTCAATGATTAAGGTAAGCACATTGAATTAGGTAAAATAGAACAATGTTATTTGTGAAACTCAGTTTAGTTATGACTCTGGTAGATGTCAAATTTTGTTAGTGCCACTACGTTTCTACTTTCACATTATGTATGCAAAAAACCATGTCTGTTCAACTTAAAAAATAATAATACTAATATTTCAAAAGTAAATTGCATACCTATACAAAAAACACACCCCTATTCTCGTCAGACGACTCGACGACTGACGACGACGGACCGTAGTAGGTAGATTAGAGCGCAGCGGGCGGGTCGACGACCTTGCGTAAAGTGGCCTAAGCTTACGCTTACTACTTTTGTTGCTTATTTACAGATTTTTAAAATATGTTTTTTTAAAATAATATTTGTAATAAGTATAAGCAATGTGGCTGCTGCTATGAATATAGCGCGAATGCAAATCAACATATTGTATATGACAGAATCACAAAAACAAACAACAATAAAAACACTAAACAAATTTACTCATTTATTTTACATATTATTTCATCCCGACGTTTCAAACCCATGTCAAGCACGGTGATCCGGCGGTCATAGTGAATCTTTTGACACAGATGCGTATTAAAGGTTCCAATGTGTCTTGTTGTTCTATCTTGTAATTGACGATTGTATACTTTGAAACAAAATACTTTAAAAGAACTTTTTTATTTAAAAAATTATAATGCATACTGCAATATTTTGCAAGAGGAGCAAATGAATAACTGTCAGCGGGATTAGACCTTAAATGTGTTTATCGTCTTATAATAGGCTATTTAAAATCAAACTGCAAGGGAAAGTGCCTTCAACGCCTACTGCAGTATTAATGAAATGTAAAGTTTTGTGGAAAATCGCCTTCGACCGTAACTGCAGCGGCGAGGTGCCTTAGGCAGTTACGAGGTTGTGTGACGAAGTAACGTATGAGGTTTTATTGCTTAAGTCATTTGATACGTACTAAATATTTACAGTACAACTGATGTTGCACAGGGGATGAACTTAGACGCTTACTCGTACAAGTATTTATCTTTGCTAAGACGTATGAGCACTTCATGGCAATAGACAATATAATTATTTCGTCCTCAATATTATCGTGTCTCTCCTCAAAATCAAATCAAAGTATAAGCTTCTCCCGACTTCGAAAGCCATGTAAGACTGTTATCGTCAATTATCGAGTTATCTCTCCCGATTTTTATCGTCGGTAGCCGTCAAACTTCTGTTGGTATTTTGTGAGCAAAATAAACACAGGGCTGTATTACAAAGCTTTATTCGGTAAGGGCACAAAGAACATGCGAAACGGGGCGGACGGGCCTTACCTTCTATACTAATAAAATAAAGAAGAAGTGTTTATTATAACGCGCTAATCTCTAGATTCTAGAACTACCAGTCCAATTTCATAAAGTATTTTTGCATTTGATAGCCCAATTTTTGTGGAAGGCTATGCTAGGGTTGCCACCCGTACTCTTAAACAGATTATTGCCTCTTTTTCACTAGGCGTACTTTATATATAATCTACGACACCAATAAAGTACGCTAAAATACTCTATTTACGTAAAACTGATTGTTACTGGCTTGTTACTGGTTATGAGTGCTTAAGAGACTAAATAAACTGGTTCACAGCAACAAACAAAGCACACAAAATATTTGTTGAATGTCGCAAAGAGCAACAAAAAATACGTTTTTAAGGACAAATAAATAAATACTCTTTTTTTTGTGAAATATACTTTATTTTTGTTCAAAATGAAAAAATACTTTGTTTTTTCCTAAAAATCAACCTTCTATGGCAACCTTCTATGACCTACGCAAGGTTATGAATACCCTTAAAAATAGAAAAAACGCTAAGCGAATACGAAGTGCTAGCGCATCGGGCGACGCGAAGGGTGGTGGGTCGGGGACTCGGGGCACGTATACATATATATATACATATACATTATAGTAACATATAAGCTTATATTAAGTCCACAAAACGCGAGCGATCCCTATATATTTGTCATAGTTCAGGACACGTTTACATAATATATTAAAGGTTAAGTTTACAAACATTAAAAACAAACCCACCGTCCAGCATTGATCTACCGACACCAAGGTTGTTACTGGCCAGATCTCACCATAAGCTGTTATTCATTATGTGGGAAGGCCTGTGCCCAGCAGTGGAACATATAAAAGCTGATGATGAAAATCTGGCAGCGAAGTATGCACCACAGACATTATACACAGTAACCATATTCTCAAACTCAATAAATCCGTATTTTGGCTTCAAATTGAACAATAAATATTAGAATACATATAAAATGAACCACTAATCTACTGTGACATCGGCTGCGACATTAACATAGCTCGCATAGCCCGCCGGTGGACTACAATGGGGGCTTACCTGCTGACAAATGCCCCCATAAAGTTGCTACCGAGTTTTTAATACTCTAGTCTGTCGAGACCTTAAGGGTGACACCCTCTGTGAGATATAAAGGTACAACGGCGTATAGCGATATGGCTTTCAAATGCTAGAAAAAATTATTATCAGATTTAAAATGACTATCTAATCCGTTTAAAAGGATTCTGCCCAAACCCGACTGGACGACGACCACTTCAGTTTTGATTTCTGCCGCAATGCAGCATTCTTTTGCATCGCTGTGTCTTGGTATGAAGGGTTCTAGATCCAGTGAACAAGGCATTGCTTTTAGTTTAAGTATTGTTACTAACACTATGGACCCAGACCAAACTTCTGTAAGCGCAATTTTATTTTATTTTTATTGGGCAAAAGAACAGAGAGAACAGAGTCGGCAACATAAAAATGCCAATGCATGATTTTTTTTGGAGAAATTTTATAAAAAAGAGCTCTGATTATTCTTCATACTTAATTTACACACAAATCTTATTCGAATAAAGATTTAGAATTACACGTTAATTTAATTAAATTTTAAATACTTACAACGTATTTTTTTAAATTACTTATCTTATCTTATTTTTAATATTACTTACTATAATTTGACTTTGTTTTTCTTAAACAATTTTTGACTTTTATTAGAGTACTGTAGTGGTACTGTATGACATTGTGGAAATTGGAACTTTTACCTGAGGTAAATTTGTTAATTTAGATTTTTAATTTTGTTTTTTTACATGTGGTCTTCTATATTTTTTTTTATTTTTATGTGTTTATTTGTGATGGAAAGTGTCCTGCTAAAATAGGGCATTTTCCAATATTTTTGACGCTGTAAGGGAGAAAAGAGCTGGACACTTGCTGAGTTTCTTGCCGGTTCTTCTCAGTACAAGATCTCCCGCCCAGAGTAGACTTACGAACCGATGGCATAGTGACATTCATAAGAGCTACTTGTAGCCTAAACTGAATAAATGATTTTTGAATTTGAATTTGAATTTGAATTTGAATTTGAATTTGAATTATCTTCTTGATAGAGCGAGCTCATTTTTAAACTCTCGTAAGTAATATAGCCTATAAAAGCTATAGCTTTACGAAGAGAGGTAGCATTACAGTTGAAGTTATTTTTTTTTTATTGAAAAGTAACTTAAGCGTGCTCTTTTGATACAGGTGTTTCCTAATATTTATTTGGAGATTTTAAATTTTAAATGTGCTAATTGTTAATTAACAAAAAATAAATAAGTACTATTTATTTAGCCTGTTATAATTTTAACAAGGTAGAAATATTTGGGCATTGACTGAGTTTGATAAAGGTAAGCAAGCACACCAGTTGATTTGAAACAAAAAAGGTGTTTAGGTAACCGACGGGACCCGCACAAACACACGCGTGGCTCTGTGACACCTATCAGCTGCGTGATGAATTGTTATTCGGAATGTTATTTTTGGTAACAAAAATATTTTTTTTGGTAACCCTTATATTATTCAATTGTCGCCCTGCCTATCTATCACAAGCCAATTTCTCTAAAACAGTTCTTACATATTTTACTTTATAATCCACTTATTGTTATAACATCATAACTTGTTGATGTACGAAACCCTGTTGGAGGATAGGCAAATTATTACAAAGTTATAATTAATTATTTTAGAGCCAAACTAAATTAGGCAAACTAAATGTAATTCATATATTTTTATTTTATATTCTAAAATATTTCTAGCGACATTTTAAAACGGGCGCTAAATACGAGATAAGATTGTTATTATATTATAAAATTAATAGTATTTTAAAAACTTTTTTACAATATCAAATATTAAGCCATAATTCAACTTTTGAGTTCAACTTAATTTTCAACCACCCTGCGCCTACGACGCGTCTATAAAGTACAGTCGTCGAACAACATAAGGGGATTATCCTAATAAATATGGAGTGCATCGAAATCCCGGGCGGAGTGTAGACGCATTTCATTGGGCATTACATAGACGCGGCCGGCGATGAATCTCCGATTATAATCTAATGTCATTTATTGGAGAAAGACTCATGTAGATAGATATTATTTTTGTGATATATGTAAGTATTATTAGTAAGAGATATCATCCTGTGATGTTGCCATCCATAGGGAAGGATCGCGCCCCACCTTAGTTGAAGAAGTCGCAAGTCCCGGCTTGGCACAACACAGGATCGGACCAATGTAGGGACAAGATTTAATTTTTTTTTATTAATTTATTATTTAATTTTTTCACTGTATTTTATAAATATTTAATTCTTTTGTTCTCTTTGCTGTATTATATTATTAATTACCAATTTTTAAATTACAAATCACGATTCCGTCCGAGCCGTGTGCCAATAAGAGTATGCTAAAGTAATGAGCGCCGTTTTTCCACTCCTGCGCAACATGCATAATTCACCGTTCACTGCGGGCTCGGAGCGTCAGAATAACGAGAAGAAATTCATTCAATGCTTCGTTTGTCGCCAATAATTTGGTGACTTTTGTTGTTTTTTGTAAGTGTATTTTAAATTAGGTTGAATAGCTGTTCTTATAAAATTGGTTTAAGGTTACAACGAGCAAGACTTGAATACAACATTTCTGGCAATCAGGATTAAGCTGGGCCCTACCGTTTAGGTTATCGTTGGTTGCACCCGCCGGTCCGTGCAAACTTTGTCTATTTATCTACTTACTACTTTGTTAGCAAAAGTGATTCTTTTTAATGTCAACAACTATGAAAGCATTGATATCCGATGTTAACATTAAATCAAAAATAAATAGCCTTTCCGGTAGCATAGCGGTCAGTGCAGCCGCCCGGATTGCAGAAGACCCAGGTTCGATTCCTGGCTGGGTCGGGTGGGCGTTTAATTTTTTTCACTGTATTTTATAAATATTTAATTTAGCTTCAGTGCAGCAATTAGCACTTGAAAATAAAAAGTAAAAAAAGTAAATGATAATCATGATAAAGCTTACTTGAAATATTTAACATTGAATATGTAACATTTAAATATTACAAAAACACAAAAATTTCCACGATCAGGATTTGAACCTGCACCCTTCTGACATACCGGGTCAGGTGCTCTTCCAATTGAGCTATCGTGGTTCTAACCAGCCCGCCGAAATTATTCAATACTATTTACTTTTACTTTGAAAGCCAAAGGCACCCATTCAATGCCAACAACTACCGTCATTAACACCCGATCATAATATTTTTACAAATACTAAAGATCAGTTAAGAAGTAGGCAAGCTATTTATAAAATGTTTTTTGCTATTTATAAAATTTGCGTTAAAAATTATATAAACAAAACAAAAACATTTTACATTTAAATATATTTTGTGAGTAGTGCAAGTTTATAAATATAGGTTGCTATGTAGTGCGACAATTTGCAACAAAAAACAGTGCACCCCGTTCACTTGGTCAGTATTGCAGGCACGTCGAGATGTGCTCAGATAAAAGTCGGGCATCCTGACTGGACGCAACTGCCATCAGCAATAAGCCCGCATTCCAAAGTAAACGACCGCTTAATAAATACTTAAACGCCATTCATCCCGAAAAGGCAGTGGCTCGAAACATACAAAAAACCCATTCAAACTGTCCCATGGTTATGTATGAAAGTCGAGCGCACTTTTATCGGACGCACGAAATACGCACTAACCGTTTTCCTGTATAAATTACTATTAATATTTATTGAATACGACAAAAAAGCGTTCGTTTCGACCGATTCAAGTTTCGAAACAGTCGACAGGTTTTCGATACCAATCGTTCTCTTGTGTTTTGTAATTGCAATAAGAAAATAATTGCTGAGCCGCTTCCAATGTTTCTAAAATATTCTCGAAAAGGTGAAACAGCATTTTTTATTTTATCCAAACCATTGATGAAAGTCTTGTCTGCGAATTCTTAGACCTTAATGGGAAAACAATTAACATAAGCATTAAATGGAGAATTCCGAAGAAGCTTAGTTAAGTTTTTTATGAAAAAGATCGCTGCATAATAAGAATAACAGTACTAAAGGCATGTAATTTGTGTGAACACAAAAGAAAACAGTGAGTAGATTTTTTAATCGAGTCGCTGATAATACGAAAAAGATCAGTTAGCACCTCCGCTCCGCTGTTATTCAACTCGATTACGTTTCAAATTGATTCAGAAGTGAGGACTGCTGATGGATTTCAATCAGAACCCCGCCCGGTGCGTCGGCCAAAGAGAATTAAACCGAACGTATTTCCATTTAGTTGCAGCACAATCGCTAAGGCATAAATTCTAGTTTGATATTAAAGTTTATTGTGACATAGCTCATTAGCTTTTCATTTTTATTTCATTCAATAGGAACATTTTCCTTTTCGTTTTGTAGAATGGCTAAAAACACTGTTATAGTGTACAAGAAGTTAAACTACTTTTCCGGATATACCTTATCCTGACGTTTCACGAATTAAATCAAATTAATGTGTAAAATAAACGCGAGTAGATTCGTAAAAGTAATTTCACTTCAATGTGAAGTGTTCGCGTATGTATGTATGTATGTATGTTTCTTTGGCACGCCCTACAGCCCAAACGGCATGGTGGATTTTAACATTGAGGTGTTGTTAGATTTGTTTTGACTGTGGGAGTTACATAGGCTATAAAAAGAAAGTAAAAACATTGGCCAGGTTAGCTAATTAGTAGTCTTGACCCCAAAAAACTGTTAAATCGACCACACCATCATAATTCTATAAACGAACTACGACGTCTACGGAATTTTAAGCCTATGACTAATTTTTATATGGACGTAGATTAAGTAATAATTTTCATTTACAGCAATGTTTTATGGTGTTTTATTCCCATGTTTCAAAAACTCAAAGAATTTGTTAGTCAAAAGTACTAGATGTCAAGAGTTTAGTTTTTACGCCTTAATCAGATTATTGACAATTGGTGTATGCGCTATGACTTTGCTATTTAAAAGAGCAAGGCGTTTTAATATAATTATTTTATGTAGATTTTGAAATGCTTAGTTACTTACTTTACAAAACTAAAAAGTTTGAAATAAACCAAATTATTAAAATAAAACAAAAAACCTGACTGCTAAAACAACTATGTATATAAAAAATAATTATTATACTCTGAAAAACCAGACTAACATAAAAAAATAACTGCAAAAAGATAAAACTGAAAAAAGACAAGCTCTACGATCCCAGAATTGAATTTTCCTGCTGATACATACTTTAAATGTGTGCACGTGTTGTCTTGTGCAACGGGAAGTCGCTTCGTCAAGCGTTCATTCAAAAGTCCGCGGCACAGTTTTTCGCGTCTTGTTTTCGTTTTGTGACTCGAAGAAGTAATGTCCTCTTCGGGAGAAACTGTAGGAGGCATCTTAAAAGGCTTTTTCAATGGCCTGCTTAAAATGTGCGACGACGTGCGTTCTGTTTTCGATTGCGTCTTCTGGATTTTTATTTTTTAGTGCCAGTGCAGTGATTTCTTTTTCTGATATATTCCTTTTTTATATTGCGATTGCAACTTTGTTACATTCCTCTTCTAAGTTAGTTAATGCTTAATTATTAAAGTTAATTATTGTGTTATTAGGTGTTTTTTTTATGCACGAATGTATTTTATAATACTTTTGTTTTTATTTTATATTCTTCTGTACTGTTTTATATTATTACTATTTTCCATAAGATGAATACAAATATTTCACATAGCAAACACAAATAGGTATTATTGTGTTTGCTATATTATTATGTTTACCAGGGATGTCTAGGTTTTAGAAAATAACTGCATAACACTGTATGTGTTATGTATGTATATATATATATTACGTTTTAGGTTGAATTTAGATGGCTGCGCAATTGCAATACCTGAAAAGTAATAAAATTTATAAGCCACCTACATTTCTACCCAGAATAAGATCTTTATGTACATTATGCAATAAATATATTTGTATTTGTATTTGCATTATTGTGGTACTGAAAGTTTTGTATCAATACTTAATTTTATATTTAATTTAATTAGAAAAGTAAATTAAATCGTGACTTGCCTACGCATGGCTACTTACGCCGCAGCCAGCAGTCATTTTACTCAATCAAATAGTTAAATAACTAAGCAATCAATCGCAGATCTCAATGCTGTACGGAGACGTGACGAGAAATTGTGATAGGGGCTCATTCTGAATGCAATTCGATGGTTTTTTGCTCAGACGCAAGTGAGGAGCGACGCAAGTGAAGATAAAAAAGTAGTTAAAATAATTAGAGTGCCAATTCCGCTAAGTGAAGATTTTAAACAAATATTAATAACGTCGTCCCACTGGAATATGTTGATGACTCACAAGTCATCAACATTTTCAACCCATGTCAGTCTACTGCTGGATATAAGCTTCTCCACTGAGCCCGCTCCTCGACTTTTCTCGTCCAACTGCAGCCAGCTACTTTGCGTATATCGTCGCTCCACCTTTGTCGATTCGTGGTATTGAAATAGAAATAGAAATAGAAAAAGTCTTTATTTGATACAATCACACATACAAATTCAAAACACAGGAACACATTTGCTACTGCTTGTCAGTCTTGTGAAAGAGTGAGTCATCCCCAATCCAATACAATATAATATGATTCCTGTTGCTTGCTCTTAGCACTTATTCCTGGTGTTCAGCAATAATGGTATTTATTTAGTTAATTTAAACTACCGCTTACGTATACTATGATGATTATTTTACCAACTCAGAAACATTTATTTACATAAAGTTATACAGACAAAGCTAGAAATGAAGTCTTTTGCAATAGTAAATCCGCTTGTGATTGAGACTTTCATCACAACCAAGCAGTATGCAATATCAGCAATATTGTCACAACTGCTTTTGGTTGGCTTATGATTCTATATGACAAACGGGTATCTTATCTTATCTTATCTTACTGGGGCCTGCCGAAGTTTCCCTCTCGCAGTAACACTTCGACCCATCGGGATCTTTTGTGCAACTCCATCCATACACTTTTCTTCCTCTGTAAAGATAGATGTCATGAGTTTGGCAATGTCCTTAAGAGCGAAGAGCCTGATGAAATCCTCCGGTTTCGGTTAGGCCAGAGAGTCGCAGTCACACAGTAGGTGCTGGATTGACTCCGTTTCCTCTCTACATGCCCTACACAAGTTATTTGTTGATAGATGCAGTGAAGCATTTGTTTTGTGACATAGTGCCCTGTCAAGGCACCGATGGTTAATCGGGCCTGCCGTCTACTGCCTCCGCATATGAACTTACTCCGCCCTAAGGTGTTTTCGCCAAGGAAGCATTTGGAGAGTTTCATACGATGACGGGTAACAACACTCTCTTGCCAAAAACCACCACAGATATCTTATCTAATCACCTCAACACGCCGACAGCCATCTGAAGCCGAGTGGTATAAGAACACACAGAGAGCATCTATTGTCGCACCCAAAACCGTCGCTGAGTTATTGAACACATCAGGGATGGTCAAAGGGATCACCTTTAATATGTGGAAAGTGCGGTGCTGGTCGCTCCACCACAATCTGTTCAGAACACGGCACTGACTCGCTCATGGTCTGACGACTGATTGCAAATGGAGAATGAGGGCTTAAATAACTTATATGGCACTGTGGCATGTGTCAGCCATCAGAGCTTTCTAGAGATCTAGCAGATCGCGTCACCCGCATGAAATGTCGAGAGCTACCCAGCCTACCCACCGGCTCGGCTGCCCGCGAAAGCACATCATTGTGATCGGCGAAAGCCACATTTGAATACAATGAGCCACGCATACATATTCGCCATGCATTAAACATGCCGCGCCGAATGCGTTTTTACCAAATGTTGTAATGATATCGTGTGGGAGGAAATGACATGTTGCATCAGTTGGCGTGGTGGCTAATTATTAATCCTATCCAACCATTGGAGGGGTGATCATATAGCGTAAGAGTCAGTTTATAATATATACAAGTAAAAAAAATATGTTTAATGAAAAGATTTTATCGTCATATTCATGAAAATTATTTAGATATTTATAGTAGTGGTCACCCGCCCGCTTCGCTGTGCGAATATAATGGATCAATGAATGCTAATCAAAATAATTATAAGGTTTACTAACATCTTATAAAGCGTATTATTTGCAACAATCTCATGTTCTTACTATGTAGTATGTGTCGTATGTACACATTTTCATCAAGAGCCGTCACCCGCCCGCTTAAACTTGTGAATAAAATTTCCTTTTTTTTTATAGCCTATCATTTGCACAATCTCATGTTCTTACTACATACAAATTTTCATCAAGATCGGTCAAGCCGTTCATGAGTTAAAAGTGGACATACAGACAGACAGACAGACAGAAAAAAAATTTAGAATTGGTGTTAGTGAGTCATAAAATGAATATTTATCCCAAAATTTGTCAAAAAAATTGCAAGTACACACAGAGTCTACAGATTTAAATATTAGTAAGTATAGATTAAATAATAGTGCGTTATATAGTTTTTATGTCTTACAAACTAATATATAATTTCCCAATAGTTTGTATAGATAATAGAAGGGAATGTAATAAACTGAGTATAAGTAGCAAACAAAAGTAAAGCATAATTATGTTAGAAAAATCGAAGGATCACAGAAAAACGACACTGCTGTCGCTTATGAAAAGGAAATTACTGTTTCTCTGTAACAATGATAACAACGTTAATCTTTAACTTAACCTTTCCGTTAGATATATTAAATTTGTTGGGTTTTAAGACGTTGGATGGTTATATGAATATGAATACGACGATAATGTTCATAGTAAACATTGCCTCATTAGTACTCTATCATGAAAAATATATCGTTAAAAAATATGGAAAGCAACAACTTCAATTTTCACATTGATCAAAATTCCCACAAAAAATATCTCATTTATCATTAGGAAAAAATTAACACAATCTCCATGTTACTGTTGACATAACTATTACCGACGACGTTTTGACAAATAAATCGGGCTTATCTCGCATGTCACGCAGGAATATGTATAATAACGCCTGCATTTCCCACAGCGTGCGGTGGCCATTCTCACGGAAGTGCGTTGTCGGTGACGCACAAATGCGTACGTCGTGTAAGAGCATCTCTCATTAATTAACAATAATTAATTAGTCTAGTAGTATTAGTGACTTTAAATAATTTCGGTTATATGTGACTTTAAAATTTCATTCTGAACTGTTACGTAAACAAAAAATAAAATTATACTTTTTAAATTTTATAGGACTTTTTAACGAATAATCTATATAAATAAAAATTAAACTCGAGAACCGCTCAACCGATTTGGCTGATTTCTTTTTGTTATGTTTCTTATTGAGGGAAAAAACGTAAAAATACGAGGAAAATCGTAAAAACAACAATTTTCTTTCTCCATACAAACCACTTTCTACTGGACAGATTTAAAAAATCTTTTACCGTTATAATGCTACATTAGCGCTGAGCAAAATAAGCTATATTAAAAAAAAAATCACCCGTGCGAAGCAGGGAAGGGCCGCTAGTATAATAATAAATTCGTGAATGAAAATCTAAGATCCTATATAGTAAATACAACTGTCCCACTGCTGGGCAAAGGCCTCCATCATTGAAATCAAGTCATGACCATAATTAATGGGTAATGGCTTAATCCCGGGCTAAGCATCGATAAATCCGAATCACACTTTGCCCGACCTGGGAATACGAGCGCTTAGCCACTCGCCCACCGAAGCGTTAAGCTCCTTTATGAAAATCATTATTATTTTCGGACAACATTACTGTGTTATTAAAATGAGCTTTTGAAGACAACAAAAATAATATCATAAATATCATACCTACTCAGGTTTTCCTTTAAAGCCCATCGTGGGCCGACGAGCCCCTACATCCTTTTTTTTTTTTTTAAATATTTTTGATACATTCATATGTTTTGTTTTACGTCTACAGGCTGTTGATGAAGATGATGATCTCCTGCTTCTCAATTGTCGATTAATTTGTCACCAAGTTTCTTAATTTACTGATTGAATAACATGTTGTATTTTACGACTATGAGATAGTAGTGTTTATGGATGGCCGCTAGACAATGGCATGACCAATGAGTAGTGGGCGCGATGTTTCGTCACACGCTGTGATGGTAATGTGTCAAATTTGACACATTACCATCGCAGCTACAGTTATTTGGCTAAATTCCTTAAAGAATCTGTGTCTCGGAAGGCAAGGACTCGACTGTAATAAGATCTATTATTTTTACAGAAAGTTAGGTATTTGGTTGAATTTCTAGTTCGCACAAAAGGTGTTTCGGATTATCCGATGCATAGCCCGCGTTTGTGAAGACCAACGCTTTTTTGGCAAGTGAGGTGATTGAGTCAATACCTATCAATTGTAGTGATGACCAATGATTTCAATGATGGAGGCCTTTGGTTTGCAGTAGGACAGTAGTTATGCAGGCTATTAACTTTATTTTACTTTCATAATCACAGAATCAAAAATAAGTTAATTATGCTATTTATTGCGATACAACGCAAAGGCTAATAATAACGTTAGTTGTCTCCGCTATTAACACGTATCGTTGGCTTATGCCACATACACGTTCCCACATAAGTTTTTTTTACATTTTTTAGTGACACACAAATGACATTACTACATAAAATTTTAACAATAAGTAAGTGGCACTAAAAGGTGCTTGCTCAGCATGATGCCAGCCTCCTAGATTATAGGAGAACCTGACGCTGGTCTTACGGATGGACGTTCATTATTTTACTCCATTTCTGTTCTACTGGCGTTATGCCGCTTGTCACGACCCTCTGTACTAATGGTCTCCTAGTGGCATACCGATTCGTAATCCCAACAAAATTGCCATTAGTTTGCTTATTAGTTACTGCCGAACAAACATAACTTTCACTTCGTTATTTACGATTAAACAAAGTTGTTTATCACAAAACGCTGAGCCGAGACGCCAGCGTTCGCTGTTTCAGACAGAATTTCTAAACAACAACAAAGTTAGCTAACGACGCTTTTAATATCAGAATTTTTGTAATTTTTTTTTGTCAACCATCGGTACGAAACGTCGGGTATATAGAAGGTATAAAACCTTTAACTAATTAGTTAGCGTTAATCCCCGTTTAAATTTCTTTAGTAAATCCTTTTGTTTGTATACTTATTTACTTTTTATTAAGTCGCCTTAAAAGTTGAGTGGCTTTGCCCTTACAATCATATTGCTTTTAGAGACTTATATAATAGCTAAAAGTTAGTCAAATTAAATTACTGTATTAAAATTCGTACTTGAAATAATAACAACCGAAAAATGTATCGTCATCATCATCATCTCAGCTAGAAGACGAAAAAAATATTCACGAGAGGAAATTGCAACTTTTTAAGAATCGAGAACCTAAAAAAGTCCATCGGGGCATTTCTGTTATTAAACACTGTCTTCATAAATACCTGACCTTTTCTAAATCAGCAATTGGCGTTTTGCTAAAATTGTTAATTGATACCACTAAGATAGACACGGGTATTTTACCGTACATTTTGTATAATAATATAAACTTATTAATGAATTACAAAAGTTAACTAATCAATCACCCTCACTTTACATGAAGGGTAGATACCCTCTACATTTTATTTTCATTAATACAGTTTGCGAGTATAATTACTGTGACGTACAAACGGATATGACCAAGTACGAACCTCAAAAGAAGTAATTTTGGTTTGTGAAATAATTAACATATAATGTTTTTTTATAATATGAACCCATACTATTATCGGAGGTCATTTGCGACAAAATGCATTAATTACTTTATTATATTTCAATATGTAATGATAAGGTCCATGGTGGAAGCGCACTTTGTCCGCAAACTTGAACCAAACTACTGAGGAACTGGCTAATAGTGATGAGCAAACAATTATATAAGAACACAGCAAGAACAAAACTACTAGCAATGTTGTTATGGCCATATACTTAGATAACACATTTAGCTAGCCAGGATGACTTAAAACAAGACTTATATATACTAGAGTATATACGAGTCAATAGAAGTTATTTTTAACACCAAACCTCAAGATAGTTACGTTATGGTTTTCATAAGTACTTAAACGTTATTTGCCATCAGTGTTGTAACGTACTCCTACTACGAATCACGGGGATTGCTTTCGGCAAGCGCAGCAGAGCGATATGCGCTTGCGCAAGTGTCAGGTAGTTAATGACCAGCTAGGCCAAGCGTATTTGTGTTGTTCTTGATATGTTGTGGCGCGTGTGATGTGCTGTAGCGACAGTGTTGTTTATTGGAAGAAATGGAAATATTAAAGTATTTCATGTTTGTATTATAAAAAAAATTATGCGTAACTGATCACCATATTCTACAGCACATTAATTTTCAAATTGATTAATGGAATTTGATTTTTAATTTAATATAAAAAAATATAGGTATTGAAAAGTGTTTTCAAATGTGCAGTCATAAATTAAGTAACTAGACTTTCATGATGAAATGCTAAAATGTAGAATTAAATCTTCATTCCTTGTTTTTCAACTTTATTTATTTTGTGTTTCCGTTCTGTGACTTGCGCCATACAACGCAGGAGTGTGCGCAGATGATGTTACTGAGGCGAGTGTTTGATTTAGACTTAACGTTTGATAATCATAAAACGAGTGAAGCCAACAGCAGGGGTTTGCAACATCGCAGACCAAACTGGACGACGGGCGACGACGTGACGATTACGCTTGATGAACATGATGTGTTTAATAATATATGATAATGAGTTATATGATGGAATTGTTGAAATAAGGATGATGTTCCCCCGAACCCCTTGAGTTTCAATAGAGAACTAGGTTTTTTTGAGACGCCACATGGACTTCTTAAAATAATTTGAAAAGTGACGTCTCTGGTTATGTATTCTTTTTGCAATACATACAATTTTCATTATGGGAGAACAAGAATCATAAAAAATATGTATATTTTATTGTTAATAAGTAAAACATTCTTAGATTTTATGCAATACCTTACTACCTATGTCTTGAGTTACCGGAAGTGAAACCCAACCTTTAGTTATCTGGCTTACATTTCTTGGGGTAACTACGCTATGAATTGAATACTCTGAACGGAACACGGTTTCTCTTGATTAGAGCGGGATTTTGTAATTCAGAGATAAATATTTCAACAGTGCAACTGCAAAATGAATAACGTTGTATCTTTTTCTTTTGAGGTTCTTAACGTGTTTGCGTAGGCTATCTAAACCATTATGTAGGCTGCGAACAATTTTGCGGAATGGCACAATGACCTCATGTTGTTTGTCGGCACCGATAGCCCACCGTTTCCCAAAGTTGGGAATTAGCAATATGTTAATGTGGCAGTTCCGGCCGACGCCCACTCATTTATTGCACAACTCTAGGCGTGACTGCTCACTCAATAGATGGAGGATTAAATTTGCTCATGCAATTGACAGCAACTGATCAATCCCACGACGAAATGATTACACACAATAATCCACACACAAAGTTAGGTACCTACGTCGTGTCAACAGTATTAAATTTCGAAAAGAACTATGCGTTCTATCCCCTAAATGCCACAACACATTTACAGAATACACATGCACACTAGCTTAGGCTCAAGACACCGTACTCGTAGAATAAGGTACAGACATATACCTGGGCGCTTCTCCCCACCACCACGGCCCGGTTAACCCGAGTCGAGGTCCAAGCCTTTAGAGGCGCCCTTGGGTTGTTTCGCTCCCCGATTCGATCCAAACCCCTCGGAGAATGTAGAAGGGCACGGGGACACGCAATAGTGCGTGATGCCGTTCCCTCTAGAAAACCTCCGAAGGTGCTTCGTTTTTTAAGGAACCCTTAAAGTTTCTCGCTGCCCCCAAAAAAAGGCCCGGTGATGTTGAAAATGCCATCGGAGGCAATCAGCAAACTTTCAAAAGAAAAAAAAACCATTAATTTTTATAATCACTTGATTGATCAACTTGCGCAGTGCTGGATAACTAGATGGGTTAACAAATTAAAATACCAAGAGCACATCCGTGCTGTGGAAGGTGTTTGGCCAGCGTGTTGTGCCAGCGTGTTGTGCCAGCGTGTTGGGCCAGCGTGTTGGGCCAGCGTGTTGGGCTATTGGGCTGATGATGATATTGATGATGATGATTACACAGCAGAAAAAAATTGTGTATGGACTGTAAAGGATGGACAATAAACAAGTTCACTAGATAGATATAAGTAACCAACATCTTTCCTGTTTATAAAACCACAGACAAAGACAAAACGAATGGCAAAAAAGGTAGAGCTGGTATGCACCATCAAGCAACGGGAGGTTGCCTACTTGGGCCATATTCTGCGTAACGAGAGATATCAGCTCCCTATGATGGGAAAAATTCCTGGAAAAAGGAAGGTTGGAAGAAGGAAAATGTCATGGCTTCGTAACATCAGAGAATGGACCGGTATCAAAACCGTGGAACAATTATTCAGACTTGCTCTGGATAAGATACGATTTCGTAAACTCACTGCTGACCTTCAGTAATGGAGAGGCACTTTAAGAAGAAGAATTAATCGCTGTTTATGCTTTACAAAGGTAATTCGACTAAATCTGCCACTTTACGTTATATCAATTCTTAAATAAGCCATTAAATTTTTTAAAGGACTTTCACTAATAAGACAGCATTATAACAACATACAAGTCTCTAAAACATATTTACGACCTTGACTTCACTAATCACGTAGCTCCAGTGACTTTTCTCATGCCACCAACGAAGTTTCTCGTCACACCGTATAAACTGCTTTATCGTATAATAAAGAGAGATCGTTATTATTTGATTTGATGGTAATCAGCTTGAGATTGTGATTAAAAATGTAAAACGCTAATCTTAAACGGGTGTCATTCAATCATCGCTCTATTGGGAACAGATGAAACTATAAAGTTTAATTTATTACTTACTATATTTATTATAATTGAATCTTAGTTTTAATGTAATTTGATAATCATCAAGGATCCAACAAGATTAGCAGTGTTTACGTACAAACGTTTAGTCTGAACAGTGTTTATCTTAACGTTTATGGATGGATATTATAAACATGGATTGATTTGATTTTTTTGTGGTAACTATGACTATTTAGGTATGTCATTAAAATTAACTGTTGCACATATGTAAGGTCTTGCGGGTTTGTCAGGAGGAGGACGGGACGGGTCGTCTAAAATATATTTATATCCGATCATTGTGGAGTGCGTGCTTCGGAAGGCCCGTAAAGTCGTTGGTCCCGGCTGCATTAGCAATCGTTGAAAACAACCAATCCGCACTGGGCCCACGTGGTGATTGATGGCCCGTTCTCCCTATCGGCTTGTGCCACAGCAGTAGGGACAAAATGAACTGGTGATTGTGAAACTCTTGGGCCTATCAGTAAAAGTCTTTTGGCTTAGAAAATGATGATCGCTATTATATACATCATTGCTTCCAACATTGTTGTAAGTAAGATTCAGAGGCTAGCCCTACTGTCCGTTGTCCTCAATTAGACCTGACTTTACTACCGCTTCTGAGGTTGGATCGTTTCCATACCGGTCTCTGACCCAACTGGTCCCATTTTCGATTTCCAGAAAAAACAGTCACAGTACGCCTGTATCATCTGATTGATGGGCAAAATTTCCATCATTCCCTTTACTCTTCACGATTTTAAGCTACCGTTTGCGAGTGCCTCTTCCCTTTCTTGGAAGCAAACATTTTTTTATTTTTTTTATGTTAAAAGGGGTGTTACCCCTTTTCAGGGATGAGCAGGCGGGTTAACTGATGGAAAGTAATCATCGCCGCCCATGGACACCCGCCAAACCAAAGTAATCCCAGATGCGTTGCCGGCCTTGAGGAAGGAGTTGGATCTTGAGGAGGGAGTAGGAATTGGAAGGGGGAGGGGTGAGAGATGAGCCTCCGGTACTTTCACTCACCGGACGAAACACAACAGCAACAAGTGCCATTGTTTCACACCGATATTCTGTGAGAGGGTGATATTTAACAAGAAAAGATTGTCGTAGCGCTTATTTTCCTTACGAAGCAAAGCACTAACAACCGTATTTATAAACAAGCCATTACTTAGCAATTACTTCGTTCTTAGAAATGTCACTTAGATCTAATTTCATTTTATATAAAAGTAACGTTTAAATTAGAATAGAAGTTTTTTATTCCATTAAATAAAAGTATTATTGTAATTATCAAATTCATAATTTTTCTATTATTTTAGACATAACACAAACTGTCACACGGAATATAACCTCAATTCTAGCTTGTCACAAGCTTGTATTGAGTATTAAGCATTCATGAATTCTTTGAGAAACCTAACTAGATTGCTTGAGTAAAGATATTGGTGACTATTGCTTGGCGAAGAATTCTAACTTTTGACGTTACTAACCTCATCGGTTTACTAAAGAATATAAAATTTTACTTAAGCAATTACTTTGCTTCAGTATGAGCTTTTACTCGTTTGTAAATACGGAGGTAATTACCCAGTTAAAGTATTGCAAAGCCGCCATGCCCCCGCGTGGGCCGTGAACCGTGGCTGTTGCGCCACACAATAAACCATTCAGCTTCGACGCCCCGACGTGCAATTACCTGGGTTCGTTGTTTGCAATGCTTTGCTATTGTCTTGTTTAATGTTTTGAAATAATTGTTAGTTACAAACAAATTGTTTTAACTGACTTGCAAATAGTTAGGTTTGTTATTTATTCGCTTTCAAAATTAAGCATTAAAAAAACGAGGGAGGCTTACAGTAGTCGCATATGATGTGTTACATTTGGCATCTCACCTCAGTAATAAGCAATTTTAACATTATATTCAGAAAAAAATGACTCAGGTATGACATCATTATATAAAATCATCAACTATAAAATAAATGCAGTAAATACTCACTAGAAGACATTTGACATATCAAAATGACCTTTGATAGTCAAATGACACTGTCGTATTTAGTAAATTAATAATATGTCATGTTCATAATATCGATTTTAAATTTACAAAATGGCTCCTTCCTGCTTCCTGTCACACTGTTACACCTACTTCCGTCACATTTCACGAAATCACTCCCACAAATTGTATATATAGAAAGCGAGCGGAAAGATGTTGCACATCAATAATATATACTCGTACAGTCACGAACATTAATATGTAAACAATATAACGCTTCATCATCAGCTCATTATATATCCTTACTGCTGGGGCACGAGCCTTTCTTATTGATGGGTAGACCACCACGCGGGCCCAGTGCGGTTTGGTGGTTATTAACGACTGCTAATGCAGCCGGGACCATTGGCTTAACGTGTCTTCCGAAGCACGTAGGAGTTCGAGATGATAATTTTCTGGACACCGGTCCGATTACCGGCCTTTGCGAAAAAAGACAGACCAAGCACCATAACCACTGCACTATCGAGCTCCTCCAATGCAATGGAACGCTTAATACAATGGAATAAGAGTCAAAAGTGGACACATGTTAATGATAATTTACATAAGCACTATAAGGTATTTGTAAAGCGTAAATAACTCATATCACTGATGTTAAAGCACTTGTACATATTATTTACTATGTATATTGAAATGACACAACTTTTACGGATCTACTCACGTTTATTTTACACATTACTTTTAATTAATGTTTATCTTGACGTTTAATACAACATTAAATAAGTAATGTGTAACATCAGTGATATGAATGATAGGTTGCTAGCTGATCGCCTAAATGCGAGCATTTTGGAATACTTGTCCCTCCTACGATATGCGCTTCCGCCTTCAGCCTTTAACATTAAGTGAAGTGAAGACAATTAAAAATATTGTAGAGGAATCAAATAAATAAATAAAATATATTATATTAATATTCATTTATTAATTTACATTGGAGAGGCTTATGTCCTGGTGAGCTGGTATAGGCTGATGATGGTGATGGTGATGATGATGATGATGAAGAAAATTGTTAAAATTAAAATGTTATTATGTCGGAAATAATTAAATAATTTTTTTCTTGTTTTGACATAAGAGATCTTGGCTAATGAGATAAAACTTAATTAATGAGAATGAAAACTCGTATCACATTAATTGGGGTGTAATATTTCGAAATGAGTCTGCCAACAACTTATTAAGGAAATGGTTTTTTTTATTAGGTTTTTAATCATGAATATTGTATATGTTTTATTACATACAGACAAATATTTAAAAAAAAAGTAAAGAGTACAAAATAGGCGGCCTTATTGCTAACAAGCAATCTCTTCCAGGCAACCTTGGGCGAAAAATAATAAAATAAATAAAATAAAAATCTTAGTTAATTAAAACTGAAGATAACCTATCCATTAGGAATATTAGTTTTGTCATAGGTACCAGCCCCTGACTATGAGCTCTTATAGCAGTATTATTGCAGTTGTGGAAAAGAGACTAGAGTATATCCGCCGCTACACGCGTCTCGTTTTCACAACTGCAATAATACTGCTATAAAAGCTCGTGGTTACACCCCAGTAATAGGAAAAAAAAATGTTATCAGAAAAAATCTTGATTGAGCTGTGGTAAGTCAGAAGACGCGGATTAAAGTACCGCTTGTGATGTTTTGAAATTTCTTAGTTATACCTAATTGTTTCGCAACAATATTATCAATTTTGATATTCATCTTTGTTCAAAAAGGGCGTCTAAGTATATTAGCTATTATTAGTTTACAAATGGAGCTACATTTGTAATCTTAAACTTTAGTAGAGATATTTTGTATAGTTTTTGTATAAACCAAATAAATACTACATACACAAGCAGTGATGCGGGTGCAAGCTAGTCGAGCAAAACGCCTTCAAGGAGCGCCTGTCGTATTGATAGTCCAACAAACACTTGCCTCGACGACGTCCAGCTTTTACCGTGTTTTGTTTGGGATCTGTCACACGGTGCGGCGTCTCCAGTGCGACGCGACGGACGGTCGCCACAGTGATGCGATTTACTAATACTTTTGTCTAACTAGTATTTATTTATTGATATTAAGACCAACAGCATAACGCAATCAATCACAATTTACAAACACGGGTTAAAAACTTCTAAGTTTGAATATGTTGGCCGATTACAGGTACATAGTGTTTGCCATAATATTATGTAGCTGTTTATTAATTACATACATAATTCTATACTGAGGAGGATTGCGTTGAACCCTATTAAACATTTGTATCTACATAATAAAGTCACAGTCTATATGGTAAAGTAGTAAATAACCTATAATTGTCCCACGGCCAGGTAAAGGCCTCCATCATTGAAATGAAGTTCATCACTACAATTTGGGCTATGCGTCGAAGTATCCGAAACACACTTTGCCCGTCCTGGAAATTGATCCCGGGACCTTCGGGTATCGGACGAGCGCTTTGCCAATCGGTCACTGTGGCGATTATCTACATAAATAATGTAATTCTATTCGTTGGTAAGTGCATCACTTGAGAACGGCTGAATGGATTTGGGTGAAGTTTTACACATAGACACACCATGAGTCGGACTAGGTCATAGGATAGTGTAGTTCTCGCGAATGTAGTCGCGGGCAACAGATGGTTTATACTATAACGATAGAAGAATAGAACGCGAAAATTATAACTGTTCAAAATAACTTGAGCAAAAACCAAACACAGGGAGAACCAAATACAATGTTGATTGCGTTTGGCCGCTTGTCGCATCACTGTGCGCCCCGTTTACGAGCACTAAACATTTCATCTTCTCGGGGAAGTAACGCGTAAAACCACAAGTGTTGTGAGCCGTAACTGCGCGGCGGTTAATGGCCGTCCGCGTCGCGACGAGACAGGTTCATGCACGTCTCGCCGGGGGTAGGGTGGCAAGAGGTTTGTCGCCACTAAATTGTTGATGGTGTCTTCTCTCTAAACTCTATTCTTACTAAATTTGTCTACTTTAGGTGTGAATATGTACAGTGCAGTTCGAGGAGCTCGATGGTGCAGTGGTTAACGCGCCCGGTCTGTCCAATCCGATCCGAACCCTTCGGAGAATCTAGTAGGGCACGGGGACGCGCACTTGTGCGCGATGCCGTTCCCTCTAGATAACCTCTGAAGGTGATTCGTTTCACACGGCTTGAGGGACCCCTTACGTTCCTCGCCGCCCCCAAAAAATCCCGGTGAAGCTGGAAATGCCGCAGCGGCAATCAGCAATCTCTCTCAAATAAAAAAAAAAAAAAAAAAAAAAAACCACCAGCCCGCACCGGGCCCACGTGGTCTTTTTTGAGAGAGTTTGCTGGTTGCCGCTGGGCATTTTCAGCTTCATCGTGCTTTTTTGGGGGACGGTGAGAAACTTAGCTTTCTAAAGCCGTGTGAAACGAATCACCGTCAGAGGTTTCCTAGAGATTCTACTAGATTCTCCGATTTTTTTAATTTTGATCGTAGCGAGAAAAGTGTAAATACGTGAAGATAAAGTTTGTACCCCTTTTTAATAACTTTGCAAGGAGGAGTGAGGAGAGGTGAGAGGAGGTGGTTTAGCATAGTGAAAGCTCATGTAGACACGAGCCACAGAAAGATAAAATTAATGTATAATGTGACGTGTTTTTAATACTGTAAGGTTTGTTGCCACTTCTTGTGAGCAATACCTACAGACTCCTCAGGGAGTGCGTGGGTGCATCAATGAAAGTCACTTTAACCTTATAATTTATATTTTACAGACTGGTATACACATTACATACAAAAGGTATTAAGTTAGATGGTTGCGAGTGTAAGTACCAAAGGCGCGACGGGGAACGACTGCCGATTCTTGGCAGCCGCGCACGCTTGGGGCTCGGGTTTGCTTACGCAGCAAACGCTACATTTTGTGTCCTTACAATACATTATATAAATCATATATTTTGTAAATTACGCTCGAATTGGACGATCACTAGTTTTATATGTTTATATTTTTTTTTTATGTTAAAAGGAAGCCAACTAATTTGGAAAGTAATGTTTATACGGCCCGTCGCAATTATTGTGTCTCCATCGTGTAGTTTCACTGGCTATACTCGCAGTAACGACGCGGAACAAAACAATGCTGCTTGCTGGCTTATATACGCGTAAGTACGTATAGGACGCCATAAAGTCGTATTCTGGACAGAATCCTGCCAAAAGGCAAAAAAAAAACGGTCCGCCATTCTTAGAACGAAACGTTTAGTGTTATTTTATTGCAAGCGTTTCGTTTCAGCGGGCACGGCGCGAGCGTCTATCGAAATCGTAAAGTTGAGAACGTAAAAACGTTGTAAAGTAGGTACGCAATGACATTTAATTTGGCAAACTTTAGTTACACGTTCGGATGTTGTTAGTGACGTTGCAACACTTATTCCCAGCGGGGGTACATGTTTGTGTACTCGGTTTGGTTGGTGGTAGGGCTTGTTTGTCCGCCTGGCTAGCTACCACCATCTTATCTAAATATGTCGCCATAACATCAATGTTTGTAGCATTATTGTCCGAAAATCTAGTAGGAAAAAGGGACAGGCTTGCGTGATGCCATTAAATCCCTCTAGAAACCCTCTGACAGCGTTCCGATCAACCTCTAAGTGTCTCGCCGCCCCCAAAAAGCCCGGAAATGCTGAAAAGACCACTTGAAGCCATCAGCAAGCTTTCCAAAAGAAATTGCACCCTGGAAGATAGGTCAATGCCGCGAAAGCGTGGATCGAGATAGATTCGTTCCACCCAGGCTGATCACAGATTGAAGATCAGATATAGGGGAGAACATTTAAAAAAATATGTATTTTCAAGAAAAATATAAATGTTTGCTACAAAATTATTAGGCAGTAGTTCTCATGTAGGTTTTTAAACTATTTTACATTTAAATTATATTTATGTTATGTTAGAAAGATAACAATTAAGTAATACAATTAAAAAAATATAAGATTACTATAACTATTTAAACTAGCATGGTCACTTGCTTATGAGCAATTATTAATGGATACTCACAAGTTATAAACGGTATGAATCCCGTTAATAATTACTCTAAGATTTATGCTTAGTTTCCATCACTCAATTGAAATTGTATAATAATATTCTCTGTAGTGGCTCTCCCCTTTTTGTGTTTCAACCATTCGTACCAACAACAGTATATGAAAAATAAAAGTCTGTACCTTTATTTGCGGAGCCGCATGAATTTGTATGAGCGCCGGCCGCGCTCGTCTCGCCGCCATAATTGAATGGTAAACTGCACGGTTATTGTATTTTTATTGTTTTGGAAATGTTGGGAAAAGCTGAGAAGTACCTCAGTTGTGGCAACACATTGTTGCTTTGGAACTTAACTCAGTGTCAATGCTTTTATGTGTATGTTATGAGATCGTGTTCTTGACAGAACAGTTAAAATAAAACGAATTTCATTTCTGACTAGTCACTTGCGTGCTCCAATACAACGGACACATCAGAAAATCTCCTAGACAGTCCACTAATTAAGCTTAAAAAAAAGAAAGAAGAAGTTAAAAAGATAGAAAAAGTTTGTAAAAAGAAAAAATAAATAATTGTTTCAAAAATAATAACGCCTTGGTGACCTTGTCGCAAATCGCTCGTCTCGACATCCGAAGATTCTGGGTATATTTCCCAGGTCGAGCAAAGTGTTTTTGGATTTTTCGATGCATGACCCGGGTTTGTGACCATATGCCCAGTGGAAAGTATAGGCAATTTACAAGGTTTAAATTACAAGTTATGAAGATATCTTTAATTGTAAAAGGTCGACCATCCAGAGAGTTGAGTTGACTTAGTTGTAAAATTTGGATAAAACTTTTCAATATGTACTCCTCAAACCTACTCTTTCTCCGCTAAGAGTCAAACCCGGGAGCTTTTTGTCCCAAAGCCCGGTGGTCTAACCGCTACACCACATGAAGATTAATAATAAATCGTTCCGAACCTTTTATGAGCAGTGTCTACAAATCGACAAGGAAGGCCCATCACTCACTCAGCGCCGTTACGAACGACCACACACTTCCCCCTGATGCTCTTTAAGGCTCTTACACACCAGAAGCAGGTCTAAAACAGTGCAGGTTGAACAACTCGCATGTACCCGACATGCGAGTTGTAATCAAATCACGGCACATCAAATAATATAAGCGCGGGCGAGAAACTGCTTCGCGTCTGCATTGTTGGTAGACGTTACTTTTTATTTTTGAAGTGAAATTTTTACTCCTTATTTATCCTTGTGTTTGGGTAGAGTTTTTTCAGTGAATTACTTCATAACGTAATCAAAAGTATGGATAACCCAAAGGAGAAAATATACTCGTGCTTCTACTTCTTTTTAACGTCAAAGTATTGAGATGTGATTTATGTGATCGATACAAGAGTTATTTTCTAAATATATTTAACTTTACAAAAACACAAATGTTGAAAAAATTTCCATGAGCAGAATTTGAACCTGCACACTTCTGACATACCGGGTCAGGTGCTCTCCCAATTGAGCTATCGTGGTTCTAACCAGCCTGCCGCAATTATTCAACCTTATATACTTTTTACTTTGAAAGCCAAAGGCGCTAAATTCAATGTCAACAACTACCGTCATTAACTTAAATTTTGTAATTTGTTAAATAAATTTGCGTTAAAATTATATAAACAAAACAAAAACATTTTATAATTAACTTTGTTTAATCCAAATTACAGAAATACTAAGCTAGCGTAGGATTCATGCTATGCTGTCATTGCTCCGATCTATGGTCATCACACAGAGAGAAGGGCAGAAAGCAGAACTACAGAACGCAATTGTAACGACTCATAACGCGTGCCCGCTACGGCAGGCCTAGCACGAGCTTCTATCGAATCAATAACGTTAATTATGTTTGCCCCGCGCTGCTTCCAACCCGCTGTTAGTGTGTGGCAGCCTTTACTCAATATGTTTGGTCAGAGCACGGTCAGAGAGACGTGACCTCAAGGAAACATGTTACTCGCCGTAAACAGGGATTAGGTTTCCGGGGTGTTCGCTCAATCGCACTGTTTCGGGGTTTGTAACGACTGTTCAGTTTGTTGTCAGGTTCTCGTTGAAAGAATATGCATCCGGTTTCAATGGTAAGTCGATAGTATTCAGAAATGATTGGGAGCATAGTTTTCTTATTTTATCTTTTTTAAATAGACATTAACTTTTTATGTTTTACTAGTTGTTGCACACGAAAAAAAAGTAAAAAAAAAAAGTATCCTATATGCTGGTCTGGGTCATGGTCTGTATATGAGGAAAGTTTCATTATAATCCATTCAGTAGTTTTTACGTGAAAGAGTAACAAACATCTATCCATACTTACAAACTTTCGCGTTTATAATATTAGTAGGATTAAATAAATCCAAACCGTAACATTATAATATATTTTAAAAACGTGTAATATCTATTAAATTATATTATTATATATAATTCAGTTGTGATTTTCTCTCTTTGAGGACATCGATCCCAGCTACCAATAGCTTGAAAGCTGAGTAACTTTTGCAAGTCGAAAATAACTCGAACTCCGAAAACCTTACTCCCTGAGTTGTCATGAGATGGCAGTTGTGGAAACCCACTAAACTATCAGGCGTGGTAGGTTATTTCTTAATCTCCCCACGTATAGGCGGCTTATTAGGCGGATGCTGTTTCCACCACCATTTGCTACATCACCTCAATTGGTCCCTGTACTAGTGTTGCTACGGTTGTATTTATTATGTCAAAGTCAAAGTTATTTTTTGGCAACTACGTGTAGTACGTAGAGGTCTCAAATTTTTTGGTGCTTACAACTTAGTCACCTTTAACAGGTACTGCAGTATTTTAAATAATAATAATGACGATACCATAAACACTAAGTGCCTTACGAATAAACAAAGAATAAGGACCGAATAGTTATTCCGTGTTTTGTCTCTTTTACTCTAATTTGAAATGGCGTTAACATGACAGGAACAAAACACGGAATAACTATTCGGACCTTATTCTTTGTTTATTTGTAAGGCACTCAGTATCAATATCACTTAAACAGAGTGTACGCTAAACTATAGTTTTATTTTAAATTTACCAGCAAAAAAAAATAATTATGTGTATTATGAATTTAAATATTGTTTTAAGTTTCTATTGAAAAAATATAATGAAGTTTATTTTTTTTATATTGGACGGTATCATATTGTATATTTTAATAGCCATATAGTAAGGGCTCTTGTTAAGCATTTAGATTCTGGAAGTGGGTAAGCGAAGCCTATCCGAAGTGTGTTTAACTAGTCCGCACTAAACCAGCGTGGTGTTTTATGGTAAGTTTTCCCTGTTGTGTTTCCATCCATAGAGAGGGCTCGTTCACCGGCACCACGGGGACCAAAAAATAGTAGTGATCATGATTATTTAGTTATTTCCCACACTTACAAGTATTTTCTAATTTTTTTATTTAGATATTTACTATAGGTAGTTGCTGCTATGCTAATAAGTAGTGTCGCAAGGCCACATAGCTTTTATGAATGAAGTCGTCTCGTCAACGGCCATTTAGATAAGCCGTGACGTCGCGCGCTCATTTGTCGACCAATCATCTTAATAAAGATAATAAATCGAGATTTATCGCTTTGGCACCATTCGGACACGTTTAATTATGGAAATCAGTTCAGTTTTACTATCCAGCCAGTTGAGATTAAACTATTTTTAAATTTTATTTAGAATTGATTCTATTGCCATTTGAGTATGGTTTTATTTTAGTCATCTTTTTATTTAGAAGGTAAAGTGGTATATTCACCGCTCTTACACCCAGAGAATCCGAGTTCGAATCTCAGTGGAGGTAGTACATAATTATTGTGTACGGATATGTTGATGGTAGAACTTAAGTCCGCCTCACTAGCTAACATCATCTCATCTAAGTCTGTTGCCGTGACAACGGTTTTTTTTTTAGTTTCGACAGCTAGAGCCGTCTCATCCTCCCATCCCATTATCTTACTCAGAGCCAAGTGTTCCGTGTGAAGTGTGCCTCCACCATTGCTCCTTATAGTCACTTATCATCAGAGAAGATGAAAGGCAGGAAAAATCTGAAAATATTGAAATCTAACCATTATTGAAGATTGAACCACAGTTCGTAGAGTGTCGTATATCTTCCCTGGCTGCCGACACCTTTTAACCTAACCTAAAGTTAAGTAAACTGCGCATCATACCCAACATTAACGCAATAACAACTAAACCCAACATTAATGAAGTCCGCTAACTTTCGCAGGCACCCGCTCTGGTGCGGTCGACTCTCCTAAATCCAATTATCAAATCATCCAACTTTCGACCCAATTCCGTACACAGAGATGCGAGTTTCCCCCGGATTTTTTTGCAGCATTACAAGATTTGATGAACAGTTCTCAATCTTACCGCTATGGAATTAGAATTCTAATTTGAACAGCTTGCGTCATGTATGTGCAAAACATGTGGAGTAATTTGGCAGAGTGTATACAAACATGCTGAAACCGCAGCCATACTCGTAAAACTGGCCTAATTATAAAGAAAACCGTTTTTAGTTAAGGAAAAAACAAGTCGAGAGTGTTTTTATTTACCTACCAGTTCTAGTAAAAAGGACGCATAACAAGAAAACTCTCGAAAATGATACGCATTTACTTTTTAATAACTGCTTATGTTAGAACTTCATCTCGTCTGACGTCACCCGCAATCCCTACTACGAGGACATGACCATTTTATTATTTATTATTGAACACAGCAACTTTTTGTTACGAATAAGATAAGACTCAGATAAGATAACGGTAGTTATCTAGTTTAATTTGCATTGAAGCAGCGCTTTCATGACAAACGAATAGAGTATAAATTTCGCTACACAATTAAAAAAAACCTACAATATAATTAAACAAAACTAGCACTGGGCAGCTGATTTTTTCTGCGACATTGGCCGCTACAACGTTAATAAATAAAATGTAATAAAAATAATTTATTTCGGACAGGGTCCATAATAGTGTTGGTAACAATAATCTTATAATCTATGTTAGTACAAAGAGGCTGTTGGTGCTGCCGCGCACGCGCCGCATCAGCGACGCGATGCAAATAATATAAAATAAGACGAATACAGAAGGTAAGCTTCACACAGAGTCGCTCGAGCGACGCACACATAGACAACCCCTCACGGACGCGGAATCTCGCAACAGGGGGCCTACCGCCTAACTCTATCGCTATTGCGCTCTATAGTTTATGGCGTCATTTTGTCATTTTGAAAGCGATATAAAAGCAATAACGAAAGCTATAGGCTATATCTTTCGATATTGCTTTCGATATTGCTTTCATATTGCTTTCATATCGCTTTTGAAATGACAAGATGACGCCATAAACTATAGAGCGCGATAGCGATATTAGGCGGTCGGGGGGCTGCTCTGCTGCGCTCAGACTCAGTTCCGAGCTGTTCCGAGATCCGTGTAGTACGTGCAAGGGGTCTATGTGTGCGTTGCTCGAGGTACGTATTAAGCTTGCCTTCTGGGTCTCCTTAGTTTGTTTGCTAATACACTTTTGAGTATGTAGCGCGTTTTTTTTTTCTAGTGTATTTTACCAATTTCCCATACTCCGCAGCTCCATCGGTTCTGATTCACGCTACGTGGAACCGATAGCGATCGGCTTTACGACCGAAGCGCCGTGACTCGCTGAATTACAGGAACGCACTGTTTGTGCAACCGGCGGACGTCTGCAAGCCGCAAACGCCAATGCCAATGGATAAGCAGCGAGATTCATGTTTATCAAAAGAGATGTTAACCAGTCTCAATAGATGGCGTTGTTTAGAGTCAAATTGTTGTCAGTGTGAATTAGGTGCAAACAATTTACACACGCCTGTACATCAGCCTACCTACAAACACAAATGCAGTAATTTCGTAGTTCCATCTTCGAAAGTCTCCCACTTTTTAGAGTAATTCAAATTTGATTTTTATGACATTAGTTTACAATAAATTAGAAGTTTTATTAAAATGTTTTTGTTTTGTTTATATAATTTTAACGCAAATTTTGTTGCGAAACAAATTACAAAAACACAATGTTGAAAAAATTTCCACGAGCAGGATTTGAACCTGCACCCTTCTGACATACCGGGTCAGGTGCTCTTCCGATTGAGCTATCGTGGTTCTAACCAGCCCGCCGAACCGAGTTGTATTACTTTTGTTTCGATGCTAGGGAATAAAGCAAATGGTCTCAGCGGAAAACTCAAAACTTTATTATGATGCACAAATTAGTAATAGTATTTCACAAGAAATCTCTATAGCGCGATTCAGGCACAACGTGAACAGCGCCATCTAGTGACGCGCGGATAGAACTATTCTCTATTTAAAAATGTTGGGCTGCTCTTACTTTCTAAACATTCCGCCCCCCAAAGGACGGCTAGTCCTTTAAAATGAAAAGGAAAATGAAAACTAACTACTATACTAAATAACAAACTATAAAAAATTGTTGTTTAACTAACAATAAAATAACTTAAATACTATCAGTTGGCAAAACACAAAGTTTATGAATCGGCCTTTTGATGACAGTATTTTTACACTTTAATGTAACAACTCTAACTAAGCCATCGCTGCCAGGATGGGTATCTATAATTTTAGCGATTAACCATTTAGAAGCTGGAAGCCTCTCATCTTTTACAAGTACAATTGTACCTACATTTATATTGGGTTGAGTTCCAGTCCATTTCTGGCGTTTATTTAAACTTACTAAATAGTCATGGCTCCATTTATGCCAAAATGATTGCAATTTTTTCTGAAGATAGATCCATCGTTTTGTGTATGAAATACTAATATTACTTAGCTCCGGTTCGGGAACTACTAATAGGGATTCACCAATCAGGAAGTGACTTGGTGTTAAAACATCTAAATTATCATCAGAATTTGCATCAATGGGTGTTAATGGACGGGAATTCAAACAACTCTCTATTTGACATAATAATGTTGAATATTCTTCATAAATTAACTTAGTATCACTAAGTACTCGATTGAGGTGAAACTTGACAGATTTAACAGCTGATTCCCATAAACCTCCCATGTGGGGTGCTCCAGCAGGATTAAATTGCCAGTCAGTTCCATCTCGAGCGAGCAAATCAGCTATTTCTACAGGTAAGTTATTTTTGCTATCTATAAACATTTGTTTCAGCTCTTTACTAGCTCCTATAAAATTTGTGCCACAATCGCTAATAAGTTTGCTACAATGACCTCTACGAGAGGTAAATCGCCTAAAAGCGGCTATAAAACTATCTGTACTTAGACTAGTTACTAGTTCTAGGTGTATTGCTTTGACTGTGGTACAAATAAATACAGCTATGTACGCTTTTTGGGTTCTATTTGATCCCCGGCCGTTAAATAATTTTAACACTACAGGACCCGCAAAGTCCACACCAGTTACACTAAATGGTCGTTGAGGATTAACTCGATCTCTAGGCAAGTTACCCATTTGTTGTAAACTTAAATTAGCTGCATTTTTTACACATATTACACACTTATGAATTACTGTTTTTACAATGTATTTAACCCCTATAATATGAAATTTAGTTCTAATATAATTTAACATCAGCTGTACCCCCCCATGTAAAGTTTTGTAATGTGCATTTTGTACAATTAAATATGACAAACTATCTTTTAACAATATATAAGGATGTTTCATCTCATTGCGGAGAGTAGAGTAATGAAGTCTACCTCCTACTCTTAACAAATTATTCTCATCGAGGTAAGGGTTTAATTTAACAATTCGTTTACCATTCTTTAATTTATTCAAACATTTTATTTTATTTACATCTGTGCTACTAATTATTTTAATCTCTCCAGCAAAGGTTTTATATTGTGATAAATGTAACAATGTTTTCATGGACATATCTAATTCACTAGTTGTAAGCCACTCGGGGTACGTTAACTTACATTTATTTTTAAGCTTATTTTTAACAGAATTAACAAATCTTAACATTCTAGACATAACACGAACGAGTGTAGTTAAACTAGAGTATCTACTAAACAACTCTTGAGCTAAATCACTTTCACTATTGGACTTTTGACTCACAACACTATTATTCACTGACATATTAACTATTAATTTCATCTCTAACTCCGTGGGTTCGACGACAGGGTGATTGACGGGCAAGGTGCTCATCTCTCGCAGCCAGGTAGGTCCTCTCCACCACAGCCGATGCATCGGAAGCTCTAACGGCGAGATTCCTCTCGACGCTACGTCAGCGGGATTATCTTCGGACGCGACGTGGTACCATCTCTCCTTCTCAATCAGGTTAGTAATCTCTGTTACTCTATTAGCTACAAATGTACACCAGTAGCTTGGTGATTTCTGCAGCCATGCCAAAACTATTGTAGCATCAGTCCATGCGTATGTATTGCGACTAGGGATACGCAATGCAGACTGTACTCGATGTAACAACTTAGCTAACAATAAAGCTCCACAAAGCTCTAGCCTTGGAAGTGAAACTTGTTTGACAGGTGCGACTTTTGTTTTGGCTTCTACTATTGTTATGTTAACTTCATTTTGCTCTAGAACTCTACAGTACACAACAGCTGAGTAAGCTATGCTCGATGCATCAGAAAACCCATGCAACTCTACTTTGACCGTGTCATCTGCTATACCTAACCACCTCTGGACTGTAATAATTGGCATATCTACTAGTTCTTGTCTATAAGTCATCCAGTTATGTAAAAGTATATCAGGTAATGATTCGTCCCAGTCGACCTTTTCTATCCATAATCTTTGAAGCATATGTTTTGCAACCACAACTATGGGTGCTAACCAACCAGCAGGATCATAAATGGTAGCTATGTCTCTTAACACTGTACGTTTACTTACTTTGTTTGTTGGTGAAGGTAATACTATTTGCAATTCAAACATATCTGTGTATCCATTCCAGTTAACGCCTAGTATTTTACGATTGGATTGTTCTGCACCCTCAACTTCTGAACTGTTTGACGCCCACTTGTGTAGTGGAAATCCTCCTTTATTTAATAATTGTGATATTTTATGTTTCAGATCTACGGTGTCTCCAGAAGAATCTCGTCCCCCAAGGAAATCATCTACATAGAAGTCATGCAGTAAGGCGTCTATGATGTCATCATCGAAGTTCTCTTTCTCGTCTTCCGCTAGTTGTTTCAGCGTTCTTATGGCTTGATATGGTGCACATGATGTTCCATATGTGACAGTGGTTAATCTATAGTGCTGTATAGGTTGCTGCACGTCGCTACGAGGTCTCCAAAGGATTCTCAGGTAATCTCTGTCTCTAGGATCTAATATAATCTGTCTATAGTGTTGGCGGATATCGCCTATTAATACTATTCTATGTTTTCTCCACCTTAAAGTAACGTCTCTAATATCATTTTGTAATGGTGGCCCAGACATTAAGTTGTCGTTAATGGATTTGCCATTACTAGTGTTGGCTGAGCTATCAAACACCACTCTTAATTTTGTTGTAAGGTGCTCGTCATTAATCACAGCGTGATGTGGAATATAACAAACTTCGTGTGGCGGCTTCTCAATCTCATCAATAGGTATTAATTCCATATGACTTTTTTCTATATAATCTGCCATGAAGTCATTGTATTTATTTTCTAGTGTTGTGTCTCGTCTAAGCTTATTCTCGATAGCAGTAAATCGTTTAAGAGCTACTAGAAGTGATTCACCAATATCTGGTGGAGTGGACAAAAAAGGTAAGCGAACTAAATAACGTCCGTCTTCCTGCCTTTGATGTGTAGCTTTAAAATGATTCTCGCATTTCAGTTCTAGGTTTGTCAAAAGACGTTTCTCTGGGGACTCCTCTATTTCCCAAAAACGACGAAGAAGACTATCTATTTCCACCTTCACATGATGGACGGATACTTCACCGTGGTTAACGTTGTTTGACGTATTTTTGCCAGATATAAGCCAGCCTAGTATGGTTCTCTGTGCGACAAGATTGTGTGTTTCGCATTTGTGTGTCAGAATGCCGTGTTGTATTATCTCTGCAAAGACATCTGCACCTAGTAATAAATCAATCTTGCCTGGATTCTCAAAAGTAGGATCCGCCAAGTGTAGCGTTCTCATCTGAGGCCAATCTATAGCGTGCGTTTGTTGTGGTATGTAACTTGTTAACGATTTCATAACGAACGCGGTTATTTGGACCTTCACTTGTGGATTATGTCTTGGACTAATCTCTAAGTCTACTCTAGCTCTAGTGATAGATTTGACTGAGCCGACACCTGTTATATTCCCTTTTACAGGATCTCGTTTAAGGCCCAGCACTTGACACGCAGCTTCGGTAAGGAGGGACGCTTGAGAGCCCTGGTCTACTAATGCACGAAGCGTGTGTGTTGTATCTAGTTTCTCGGATCTAATATTCACTAATGCAGTCGCTAGTATTACTGCATTAGGGTTGCAGTTGGAGCTCTCCACAGTATTGCTTGCTATCTCTACAGTACTAGTCATCACCGGTGTACTATCTATCTCTTTTGGATTTGCAGTTGCAGTTAAATCTCTCATTGCATTGGGAATTGTAAACCCGTGCAATAACGTATGATGTTTTCGGCCACATCTTTTGCATGCAGTGGACTGTAAACACGATTTGACTGGGTGACCTTTTCTCATACAATTAAAACAGATCTGATTCGCTTGTACAAAGTCTTTTTTTGCTTGTAAATCTAGAGTTAAAAAGTCTTTGCATCTAAATATTGAATGTTCTCCGTTGCAGTAAATGCATTTTGTGTATGTGACTTCAGTGGCAAAACTCTTAGATGTAACATGTTTGACGGGTTGTGGGTGGCTTGGTTCTTGTCTAGATTTTACAGATTCTAGTGTGTGAAAGCGGTGTTCTAAAAATTCGCTTAGTTCACTCCATGTAGGTAGCTTCGAAATCGACTCTAATTTTTGCTCAAATAACTTATGTGATTCTGTATCTAGTTTTTGTATAATAATATAGACAACCAAATCATCCCACTGATCCGTAGGTAACTCTAATCCCTTTAGTGTAGCTAGGCATTCCGTAGTGACATCTAATAGGTCTCTTATACATTTAGCAGATTCGGAATTTATTTTTCTCTGATTAAGCATTTTACCAATGTAACTATTAACTATGCTTCGCTTATTATTGTATCGCTTATTTAGCATCTCCCACATAATGTCATAGTTTGTTTCGGATACTTGTATCATTTTAACCAAAATCTCGGCCTCTCCCCTCAAACTGGTTTTTAAATATTGACACTTGTTAACTTTACTAATGTTGTTATTATCATGGACGAGGGACTTAAAAATATCATGAAATGAAAGCCAATCTCTATAGTTACCAGAGAAGGTAGGTATTTGAATAGCAGGTAATCTTGTACTAACGGTTGGTTGACTATCGCATTCTAGTTGTGGGTTATTACTTGCAGGTGTAGATATGCTGTTTAAAGTATCACGCATTTTGGTTTTAATCTCTAAATAATAGCTAAGGCAGGCATCATACTCCTCATTTACAAAGTAAGCTAAATTCTTTCTCTGTTCTAGTGTTGCTGCAAGTAAAGACTTATGATTTGCTTGATAGTCTCTCCAATATGATTCTAACATTTCTAATCTAGTTTCAACATAACCTGATGTAAGTTTATCTTTAGAAGTCTTTTTGTAGTTTTTTCCAAGTTTCTCAATTTGTTTATAACAATCTAACTGTGATAGTTCAAGTTTCTCCATTTTGCAAAGTTATTTTTTGAAATTTAATTACACTTTTATTTTTGAAAGTTCAATTGTTCCTAGGTATTTATATATACCGTTTACTATTTATAGGTTGTATTTATGTATGTTCTAATCACTTTTACATCTATAACTTACGGTTACCGAGTCCAGTTCCAATAACTTATAAAATCCTTGTATTTGTTTTGATGCACTCACTTACACTTCACTAAAAGGCCATTGAAAAGTTCATTGAACTTTGAACTTTTATCACTTCACTACTAATTTATTATCACTAGTTACTGATGAACACTGCAAAATCCAGGTAATGATAGTCTGTACGTGTGGGGTGTATTTGCTCTAAGTAGCCTTGCGTACACGATCCATGTACAGCTACCCGTGTGTGACGCGCGCGGCGCGGAAGTTCCCGAGATATTCAACTTTATTACGTATAAATCCGGCTCGAATGACCAAATGTTTCGATGCTAGGGAATAAAGCAAATGGTCTCAGCGGAAAACTCAAAACTTTATTATGATGCACAAATTAGTAATAGTATTTCACAAGAAATCTCTATAGCGCGATTCAGGCACAACGTGAACAGCGCCATCTAGTGACGCGCGGATAGAACTATTCTCTATTTAAAAATGTTGGGCTGCTCTTACTTTCTAAACAACTTTTATTCAAGGAGTATTTAATTGTCTATTAAACACAATTTATTTCATTAAGCTAGCATTCTTAGTTTCTGAGATTTATAGGTTTCTTTAAGTGACCCGGATTCATTTGCTCTCGAGTGTACATGGCATAAGGCTGAACACTTTATTGAAGAAATTTGACAGTTTTGGTTTAGGTTTATGAGCAGGCGTCTATACCATATTATCAGCTTGAGCAATTCGCATAGTTGCGTACATGACTGTGTGTGTTTTACCGGGTAAAAATAATTGCATCACCCTTTCTCTTCCCGTGAGTGTCCTAAAAGGTGACTAAGCGTTCATTCCTGCCTGAGGATAGAAAGCAGCGACTCTCTGTGGTTACTCTCCCCTTACTGCGATCGTCAACCCACCTGCCAAGATTGGCGATTACCCCTCATGAAATGTTAATCCTTGGGGAGGAATTTGTCCATCAGTGGTTGTGATTCGCTGAAATGATAATGATGATAATTGATAACCAGCATCTCATTATTCCGATTAGTTACCTGTAATTTCCCTGTATCGAAATTAGAATAGCATTTCTCATAACAAGGGTAATTTCCACATTTTTAAAGGGCGACAGACGATTGGCCGACCGCGCCTGCACCTGCGATAGCGTTATTGTTTTGCCGTTGAATGACAGCTAGATAAGGACGCTAAATATTTTCCTTAATTTTTAAAGTCATTCGTTGTTAGAGCCCGCGAGTAGGAAGTGGCGGCGGCGGCAGTGGCGTAAAGAGAATACTCAACGTGGCAATACAATCGTGCTCTGTGGACAGCGAACTTCTATCATCTCGTAGTATTATTCCACTCTTCATCTGTCAGTCCAGGTCTTGCGATATTCAATTTTTATTTTTTGTTAAATAGGTACGGACGCCTGCACCTGTTCTTTCTTCTGTGCCTGCACATCAACCTTTCCAGAACTTTCAAATTTCTTCAATAAATGTTCAACCATAAGTATAAATAAAATAAGGTAAACAGCCTATAACTGTCCCACTGCTGGGCAAAGGCTTCCATCATTGAAATCAAGTCATCGCTACAATTGATGGGTAATAGCTTCATGGTGATCACAAATCCGGGCTATGCATCGAAAAATTCGAAATACATTTTGCCCGACCTGGGAATTGAACCCGGGACCTTTGGGTATCGAGGCCGAGCGCTCTGCTACTCAGCCACCGAGGCGTTTAACCATGTCTTATGAATAATGTTCAAAGTCTATTCAGGAAATTTGACAGTTTGTGGTAGGCTGAGGTGCAGGCGTGTGTCTAGGTACTTACGAATTATCCATGTCATATAAAAACATGTGTTGAAGTTGACATTGGTCAAAAATGCCATTTCGTAACAAACATTACGAAGTAATAAGAGATATACAATACTACTAGAAAACGTTTATTTATTGTAAATTATTTTATTTTTAAATTATTCAAGCGAGCTAGACTTTTCTCGTTTAGTAAGCTCTTGACTAACTTGCCTATCGAGTTGTTATGCCGACTTCTATTGTTAACCAAACCAATTGCCGTGTCCAAGTACAAAACAATTGTCTCACATCGTTGCGCTAGACGTAGTTATCGCGGCTCTGGCGATTAAAGGGCGTAACTAACGACTCAGCGATAACGCGATAACTAATCTCACTCTATACCGGCTCCTTGCGAGCACACGTCTTCTTACATCCGTGGCTATTCTACTTTCAATTTTGAAACATAATTCTGGAAGCTACAAAGAGTTCCAAATTTAAATTCACAAAGTTTCGAATTGTCTTTTTAAAAAAGTGTTGTGGTGTCTTGTAAAAAAAGTTTACATAACCATTTAAAAAAAGTAATTTCGATTTGGAAAGTCTTTTGTGTACATTCACGAAGTAAGTTATTGACGATAAAAAAGGCCGGTAGCGTCTCGGCACCGCAGTTTTTCTATGTGTTAACCGGTCGGTTGCGTCGACGGAAAAGTACTATTGGTTGGAAACGTGTTAATTCGTTCGTTTGAGTGGTCCAATTTCTCTGGAGCGTGATTCAGATGCCTCTGCGTCAGCTTTTGCTGTTTAGTGCGGAACTGGTGTGCAGTATGAGTGTGCCTAACTTGAGTGTCGACCAAATAACAGGTAATTGCTTTTCGCTTATTTTTAACACATTCACTGCCAAATACACGGGCCGGCGGCGCCGTGGACACACAATAAATAAATTAATAAACAAATATAAATAAATAAATAAATATAAATATTTGGACAACATCACATACATTGTTCTGATCCCAAGGTAAGTAGCTAAAGCACTCGTTTCATGGAAATCAGAAAGAACGACAATACCATAACCACCCAGACCCGACACAATATCGGAAAGTTTGTTTTCGACATTGACCCGACCGGGAATCGAACCCGGGACCTCAGAGTTAGCACCGCCTAAAGTCCGGCGTACAAGCCACTCGGCTACGGAGGTCGTCAATAGAAATTCAATTGTTTGTCATTTCAAGGCAGTGAATTGTTAAACAATATCCCTATTCTTAAAAGTCAATCGCTGAAGTGAAACCTGTGTGAAAGGGTTTATAAACGAGTAGGTAAAGTGATGTTCGTCCTAAGTCCATACTGTTACATACATACATACACATACATAGGTACATATTTCATTCTTATGATTTTTCCCGAAATACATCCGATGGTTACTTCATGGTATCTTTAAATTATGCACTTTTTTAAAGTGTACAAGAAAATTACTTTTTACTATCCCTGCTATTGACCGACCCAATAATGACAGGTAGAGACAATACTATATGTTTTTTTCTAACTACTATACTTTATTTAATTATCAAACAAGTACCTACCTAAAGTAAATACTGTAATATTTACTGTAACTGCAATAATATAACGATAATCTCGAATATTAATCACGTTTTTAACTTACTACACTTATAAGTTGGCACCACCAATTTCCCCCGCCCGATCGTCTAAATGCCACTACACATTTACAGAATACACTAAACATGCACACTAGTTTAGGCCCAAGACACCGTACTCGTAGAACAAGGGTACGAATAACCGGTTCACACGCGCTCTACTCCAGGTACAGACATGTACCTGGGCGCTTCTCTCCTCCACCACGGCCCGGTCAACCCGAGCCGAGGTCCGAGCCTTTAGAGGCGCCCTCGGGTTGTTCCGCTCGGAGAATCTAGTAGGGCACGAGGACGCGCACTAGTGCGCGATGCCGTTCCCTTTAGAAAACCTCCGAAGGTGATTCGTTTCACACGGCTTGAGGGACCCTTTACGTTTCTTGCCGCCCCCAAACAAGCCCGGTGAAGCTGAAAATGCCGTCTGAGGCAATCAGCAATATCTCTCACAAAAAAAAACTACAATTTTTTTTTGTTATTAGCGTATATTATATAGTTTAAATACGTAATGAACTCGTAATAAGTTTGCATTATCGAATCGCGATAAACAGGCCTCTTGTTATACTATTTACAATAACAATGTAAGATAGGATAGAACTACCATATTCTACATACTATTTACGCGATGTCACCACACTCGCCACTCGGCTCCCGTAAGCAAATGGATAGGGTAAATAAGCCGAGATGATAGCGCCCGGCGAGGTGGTTGCACGATACAGTCCTGTGTGTTTACCCTATTACTCACATCCGTCCCATGGTTCCATAGATCAATGGAGCACTAATATCCGGCCGGAGGGAAACTAATATTTAATTCAAATAATTAAGGGTTATATAAAATGTAGCTTAATAATATAAAAAATTAAAATCTCTCTATAATGCCAGGCTCTTGTCGATGTAGCATTTTCCATTTATCTCTATACCATGCCAATTCTTTTCATCGTCATCATAATTTCAGCCAAAAATACATCCACTGCTGGACAAAGGTCTCCCTCAAGGATAAACCATTTTGAGGGGAGTTTGCCATAATCGCCACGCTTGGCAGGCGGGTTGGCGATCGCAGTAAGGTGACAATAATCACAGAGAGACGCTGCTGCCCATCCTCTGGAATGGTCCCATAGTCGCCTTCTACGACACCCACGGGAAGAGATGGGGCGGTGTAATTCTTTATCCCCGGGACCACTCGGGGAATTCTGTATCCCTGGCACCACACGGCGAATTCTTTTATTTCTTTCTATTACACGACTTACCGTTTTTTTAAATTTGTTACTTAAAAGCTCTTCTTGAAAAATTATATATCTACTTTTAATAAATGTAATAGTATTTATTAGTAAGCCCTAAGTTCCAGGGTTAAATTTTCCGTGTTTGTATTTATTAACTGTTCGTATACAATATTAGATGTCCTGCTTATATCAGATAATCAAAGAGGCGTAATTCTACTTCAGATTTCTCCAAAGCCGCGGACACTACACATTTTATAATAACCACTTTTCTCTCTTTGTCTCATCATTTGTAATCTAAGTTCCGTATTTTTTTTTGTAGGATGCATGCGTTCCGTTTTACGCAAAATAGGCAAAATATATTTTATGGTCTTGCAATGTGGTGATGTAGGTACCGCACTTAGTACTATGAGCACGCACCAGTGGCAGTCAGCTCCGCAACTTGTCTGGTTGCGGACATTTGCCGGCAATTAGCAGGCCGGTAATCACTCGAAGTAATTAAAGGTCGTTGAACAATGGACTGTATGGCAGTTTGAAAAGGAGTCTGTTTCTAGGTAAATTGCAAACATGTGGTTATATAACTTAAAATATTGAACCAAAAAGATATTGAAAGATTTAAGAATTAACCATTAGGTCGGGCGAAGTGAGTTTTGGATTTTTTGATCACGCCAATGGTGGTTGGTGATTAAGCGAATACTCATAGATGTAGAGGTGATGAAGTTCAAGCGTTTCCACATCTTCGTTTCCCTTCTTCTTTTCTTTTTTATTCCACAGAACAAAAACAAAAGAACAACGTTAACTACAAGAATAACAGTGCATGTCAATAAACAATAAGTAAGCTGGTATATCTAATAACACTTTAACGTTATCTAAAGCACTTTAAAAAGCAGACAATGCATACCGGGTCACCGTTACGTCGGTGCCACTTTATAAACAAACACAATTATACAATTTGTCTGCTGGAAGCGGCAGGGCTTTCATCGCATTACAGATGGCGACCAAGTAAAGGGCCCGTCCCGGCGCGGCGTTAAGGCGTCGGGAGCCGCTGATAAAATACCAATCACCCATTAACCTGTTAGATTACAATGAAAAATTACTAGTGCGTACTTCGGATCCGGAGATTGGGGAATCGGAGATGTGGGAAGCGTTGGGGGACTAGATGCGGTGTTCTTCAGATGCGAATTATTATTTTTTTATTATGTACACACAGTCATTGATATAAAGCTGTGATTTGTTTGTAATAACTTAAACACAGTATAGCTGTCTTTAAGTAAATATTTTTAAAAATAAATAAGTTAACAGTATTTTGCAAAATAATGGGTATATAGGCCTTATGTTTAGACCTTTTTATAGTGCCAGGGGTTAACATGACGGTTAGAGTTAACATGACGGTTAGAGTAAAAAAACACAAAAAAAATAACCTCAAAATTTTTACTAAAATTTTTATGAAATATAACTATTAACTACATTTTCTAAATGTATTTAAAAACAGAATCCTCCGAATCACCCCAATGCAAGAACTAGATTATATATGACTAAATCGAAAAATCAAAATCCACATCAGGTGGAGTGGAATCGTGAGTCATGGGTCATCTTAATGCCTATTTATATTAGGCCGATCATACTGTGGTACGAACAGCTAACGAACGAACGGCCTAACGAACCGGAATAATTTGCCGTGCAATCTATAAAAATAAAACCGGCCAAGTGCGTGTCGGGCCACGCGCTCTGTAGGGTTCCGTAGCCCATCTCAATAATGCGGACTCTGAGAAGAGGGCTTTTATGAACATTTATTTAATGTAGATACTACCGGTTTCACACACCTGACAAAGTCATTAAAGTAGTTTCCTATAAGAAATTTGTACTGCGCCAAGTACATTTTATAAGTTGGTCGACTGTTACTCGTAAACTTGTAAAGCCTACTTAGGTGTGATAGTTTTCCTTTTAACTTCGTCATTATATACATTTAATGTGAATTTTTTCACGTATCCAAAAACAACCATTTGGCTGGCAGGGGTGGGGGGGGACACTTGACTCTAACAAAATTTTGCACTTTAAAGCTTAATAGTTCACAAACGGATGCCTCAATCAAAAAACTGTTTCCACAAACCCGAACAAAACAAAAATTTTGAAATTACTATCCAACGATACCCCACTCTATGGGGTAAACAAGAAAAAAAAATTACATACCCACTTCACGTGTAGGGGAGGTAAACAAAATAAAAATATTTTTCAAAATTTATTTCACCACTTTGTCGGCGTGATTAATATGTATATCCATGCCAAATTACAGCTTTCTAGTACTAAGAGTCTATGAGATAGGCAGGGGACAGACAGACAGACAGACGGACATGGCGAAACTATAAGGGTTCCTTGTTGACTACGGAACCCTAAAAATAAAATAAAAGGGAGGACCTACATTCACACTAAGCCCAAAGCAACTTTCTTAACACCTTTGCATTTCATTGACAATTAAACAATAACCTACAATGGTCAGTTTACCGTCAACGGTGCGTGTGCCGCGTCCATCGCTTTGGCCATTAGCTTCGCGCATCACCGCGACAGCCGGCCAGCTTTCTTCGCATTACTCAAGCATTTGTCGACGTCGGCCCTACAATGCCACTGATTGGCCCTGCGTTCTTCTATCCCGAGGCCACTCAATCTTGGCCTTTCCACCTTTACAAACTGCCAACTACTCTCCAGCGCGCACAGATCTGTAACGCTGGTCAGTGCATATTCATATTTATTGGGTGAAAGTTCTTTAATCTCATTGTCTAAGTTTTCACGAATACGTTAATTCCGTTAAGGGACCATTTTTCATTTGTCAACCTTTCACCCGATACGCAGTAACCGAAGGCTTCGCATTTCCATACAGATATCTTTAATTTAACCTTTACTCTCAATACGAGTAAAGTAACTGTTGTATAATATTTATTTAATTTTCCAATAAGCATTATCATAATTTTCGAATTGTGTGTGTCTTTATGATTACACTTTTCAAAACAAAATGGTGAGCACATTATATAAATTTAGCATAAACAAACATTTTACGTTACGCATACGACAATAAATATATCAAGACGGTGGCATAGACATCATAACGTATGACACTGTTCAAGAAAATAGCTTTTCTAAAATAAAAATGTTGAAACTGTTATTTTAAAATATTATGTGGTCAATAATAGATGGTATAAATAAAGTTTTTATTGTTCTTGTTCGTGATATAACTACCGAGTGCGTTCTTTCGAGAACTGTTTATTTATTTATCTATGTATTAAAGGCACATCAACATCATAAACACGGAAGATTTATAGCATAGCGTTACAGATAACATACCTAGTGCTCATGACTATAACAGCTGTCAGCCTTTGCAGCGACGTTTTGCACAATTGTAAATATTATACACCCGTATAATTTAATTACTACAAAAAATAAGAATAGGCTCCGCCCATCATTATATAAAAACTTTTCCCATGGGACCTCAATTATCTTTTAAACGTTTTTGTTTTGTATATAACTTTTAACGCAATAATGTTAATGACGGTAGTTGTTGACATTGAATAGGCGCCTTTGGCTTTCAAAGTAAAAAAGTAAATAGTGTTGAATAATTTCGGCGGGCTGGTTAGAACCACGACAGCTCAATTGGAAGAGCGCCTGATCCGGTATGTCAGAAGGGTGCAGGTTCAAATCCTGCTCGTGGAGTTTTTTTTTCAACATTTGTGTTATTTGTATCTTTTAAACGACAAAAGTTTTAAGTTGATCCATACTTACTCGATCAAAATGGTTTTTTCACGATTTCAGAGTTACTCCCATAATAAAAGTTTTTCAAAATGATAAGCAGGGACTATTCAAAGTATTTGTTGTAGTTATTTAAATATAGGGGTTTAAACGTGCTTCAGAAGTTGTTGATCCCGGTTGTTGTTAAGATGGCCGTCGTTGACCAACCTAGACCAACCAGGTGATAGTAAGTTAGTTTAGATACCAACGTGCTAAACTATGTTTCAAGGCTGCAGCAATAGTGAGACGGTTTTTATTTTTATAATGAGTACATTTAAATATGTCGCCAATAACATCAATGATTGTAGCATGCAGGTGGTGTTCCGGCAGTTAGATATGAGATAGCCAGTGTATCAGTAGTTGAGGATTCCGGGTGAAGTGCGCTTCTACTGACATCAGATGAGATAAATGTTAAGTTTTTTCTTGAGAGAGTTTGTTAATTTCACTGGGCATTTTCAGCTTCACCGGACTTTAAAATGCCAAGTGAAATGAAATGAAAATTAAATTAAATGAAATACATGTTTCACCTTCGTTGTTTATAGCTAATGATGATTATTATTCATTTAACATCAAATTAACTAACTTAATTATATTGAAAATTTACCAAGTTTTTTTCCGTACCAATAGCGCATAAAGTTGTTGGGGAAGGTTTGTCCGGTGGGAGTGTTTGGGTTAGGACCAATTAACCTCAATACAAACGGGCCCCACGGGTTGCCCCACGGGTGGACCGTCATATAACCAGTTAAGCAGTTGAAAACAAAGATGATAAGGTCAATTATTGATGCTTGATTTATAAATGTGTTAGAACAACCGATAAAACAAACAAACACAATCTCCAATCTTCAGTACGAAGATGGTATGATGACTACCATATTTTTCAAGTAGTGTTATGTATGCATTAAGGCAAAAATAACAGCGAAAGAACTTACCTACGACTGTTTTCACCGACGACGGCGACGGTTGCCGCAGTAAAACCGTCACCCAAAATCGCATAGGGATTTAGATTTGATGTATCACTATGTTAAACGTTGATATGTTTTGTTGCAGAGATCGAAGCGGCGGAGGCATGCAAGTGGTTGCGGGCGGCCGGCTTCCCGCAGTATGCGCAGATGTACGAGGGTAAGCCAGATCTAACTTCACCAGCTCATTATATGTCCCCACTGCTGGAGCACGAGCCTTCCCTATAAATGGAAACAGAACAGGGAGTACGGGCTATGGACCACCATGCGGCCCCAATTCGGTGGTCGTTAACGACTGCTAATGCAGCCGGGATTCGAGATTTCGGGATTCGTCGGCAAGGTACTCAGGAAATGCATTTCTTTTCTCCCTTTGTATAACAGCGTCAAAATATTGGAAACTGCCATGTCATAAAAGAACACTTCCCATAACAAAAAAATACACAAAATCTAAAGGCAACCAAAAATATGAAAAAATATTTTTTTGAAAACATGACAGCGTTTTTTTATACGTATCTCGGCAAATGACTCCATTTCACCTGATGTTAAGTGAATATGGAATCCAGATGCGACGACAACTGGTGCAGCGTGCTTATTAACGCAGCATCGCGTGCGTTCTCTCACTCTGCCGGCACACAAGTTTAGTTCTAAACTATTAACAATACTCTGCTTTCCGTTTAAATAGGGAAATTACTGTAACAAGACGTGATTAAAACAACCTCAGATCCCGATTCGGCCCGCAATCCCTCAGACCCCAATAACATACTCCATTCAACCACATCGCGGCACGAATGCGGTCGCCAAGAATGGGGCTTATTAAGGACAATCCCGACCTGTCCCAAGAAAGCATGAATCATGTATAACGTCGGATGAATGTTGTCCCATATTCAGGGCTCGCGATGATTTATGTACCAGACGGGATCAGGACACACAAAGCATCGGTAGACGGACGAGTAGATGCTCGAGTTGAATACGTCGTTCACTTCTCATATTTTCGTTAGAAGTATACTTATTCCTAATATAAGCGAATTCGAACTCGTGGATTTTTTCAAAACTTTGTCTTTTTTCAAATAAGATAAATAAGCTTTCTGAATAAGTTAAAACGACTTTTATTCATGAGTCAATAGCGCAACAATAAAAATATTTTTCTAAAAATAAAATTTCCTGTTTTCTAAATACATACATAACGTAAAAAGTGCATGGTCTCTAAAACATTCTAAAATATCTTTTAAGAGCATCTGGAAATATCAAACCACCAAATTGAAATATTATTTAACAAATACGTAGGTATCTTTTCAAACTCTGCAAGACACAACATACATATTTGGAAGGTAGGCGAGTAAATTGTATTCTATCTAGGATATACTGCTACAAACTATTTCTTGTATTTTCATCTTGTTCCATAAAAAGGGTTAAAGAAAAAATAACAAATTAAATATTTAAGCAAGGCCGCGTCCGACCACTGGCATCAAATAAGAATGTAATTGAATAAACGAAGGGCCATTGTATGGCGTAGTAACGAAGTCGATAGACGATCCAACGAAACGCTTACGATTGTCACACAATACGACAGGATAGGGTGGACACAGAAATTGTAAAGTTTGAATCGTTATCGTTTGTTTGTTTTTGTAATTTGTATCGCAACAAAATTTGCGTTAAAATAAAATAAACAAAAAAAAACATTTTATATATCGTTATTTTATTTAGGACTGATAACATTTGTATCAACACATTATTAAAAGAATAACCATCAGATTTTGTTAAATATCTGCGGGTAAGCACTTGGTGTCACCTGATGTTAAGTGACGACAAGGCCGAAGATGGAAGCGCATCCGAAATCCTCAACTACTGAGGCACTGGCTATCTTTTCTCTAGCTGCCGAAACATAACAAACTCATAACTAAAACAAATCTTACTTGAAGGTAACAAAGTTGATTATAGTTGATGGAGTAAGACAAGAAACAGGCCTGAGTTAGCTCAGGATAGGCAGGTGGAGAGAAGGAAGGGAGGCTATTATCCTCAAAGTAGTGGCTCATAATATTAGTACATACATAGATATACATATTATAAACACAGGAGTAGTACAGCAACAAAAGTCGCTGAACACTTCAGAACTTCGTCTGGGTAAAAAGCAATTACTGAATCGTACATTCTGTCTGCTTGTAAATTTGTGATGATGTTAAAGCTACAAAAGTAAAGGACTCTCGTTGCTGGCCGTACCAACTCAATTTTAAATGAACGAATTAATGAAAAGTTTTTTGGTATCTAGTATCTCCTCAAAACATACACAGAGTAACATTGACAAAAATTGGGAAAATTATATTTTTGTGGTCATGTCCACGCTATTCATTTCATCTGGCAACCCTCTTGCCCGGCGACAGTGTAAACTAAATTATCCTTTAATGGCTCCGAGGTGTGTCCAGGGTCCAGGGCCGCGCGTGCCTGACGTCAGCATCAAACCATGCAGTCCTTCATACGTTATGTTAACTTTTTGATGCTTTTTTTATTTAACATTTTTGGGCTCAACAAGAGCCCGCATTACTACCTATGATTTTTTGATGCTAGAGTATGGTCTAGCTAGCGTTATTAAATAAGCTTCAACAAAATATAAAGGACTTCCAACACCTGATGGCAAGCAAAGCTTTTATCATTAAGACACTTTAATGACTGTAGAATGTCTCTTGCATGTTGGTTAACATTGACAACCTTTGAATGATAAATAATAATAGTAAATATATTTTATTTGGCGACCACGGTAGTCTAGCGCCGCCGGGTACCTAGACATTATGCTGAATGGTAAGCCTTTTTCAATCCATTTCATTATTACAAATAAGTATTACTTGCTAAATTAATATTAACTATGGACCGATGATGAATGATGAATTATACCGATGAATTAAACCGTTATTTAAAACAGGCGATAAAAGTGACCCATCTAATTTTCGGCCTATATCCATACTTCCGGCTCTTAGTAAAATTTTTGAAAAAGTTATTTTTAATCAATTACTGTCACATTTTACAGATAACCAGTTACTTCATAACAAACAATTCGGTTTTACTAAAGGTAGAAATACAACCGACGCGGGAGTTGCACTCATTAAGCATATTTTCGATGCATGGGAACAGAAACAGGATGCGATAGGTATCTTTTGTGATTTATCGAAAGCTTTCGACTGTGTCGATCACGAGACTTTATTGTTAAAAATGGAACATTATGGTGTCTCGGACAACTCACTTACCTTATTGAAATCATACCTCACTGGCAGAGTTCAAAAAGTTAATATTAACGGTACCGATTCTTCTGGCGCTCCGTTACTTATGGGGGTGCCCCAGGGTTCAATATTAGGACCTCTTTTATTTCTCATTTACGTAAATGATCTACCTTTCTACACCGAAGATCTTTGTGAGATAGTATTATTTGCTGATGACACCTCATTGATTTTTAAAATTGATAGACATAGATCAATATTTGACGACGTAAGTAATACTCTCTCTCAAATATTACATTGGTTTACCACCAATAATCTGCTGCTTAATGCAAAAAAAACTAAATGTGTTAAATTCACGATGCCCAATGTAAAGCAGGTTAATACCAGTATCACTATGAATGATGACATAGTTGAAATAGTTAACTCGACAGTTTTCCTGGGTGTTACCTTGGATTACAAATTACAATGGGGTTCTCATATTTCTGCCCTGGCAGGAAGACTTAGCTCAGCTGCCTATGCGGTTAGAAAAATAAGGTCACTTACTGATGTAGAAACGGCAAGATTGGTTTACTTTAGTTACTTTCACAGCGTCATGTCATATGGTATTTTATTGTGGGGCTCAGCGGCTGACATTGAAACCATTTTTGTGCTACAGAAAAGAGCCATTCGAGCTATTTATAGCCTTAAGCCCCGTGATACGCTGAGAGAGTTATTTAAGCAGATAAATATTTTAACTGTAGCTTCACAGTATATTTATGAAAATATAATTTATGTTTATAAAAATTTAGATAAATTCGAAAAAAAAAGTAACACCCATAATTTTAACACAAGAAATAAAAACAAACTTGCCGTTCCAAAACTTAGACTCAATAAGGTCGGTAATTCATTTGTTGGGAAATGTATAAAAATATACAATAAAGTGCCTTTCACTCTAACGGAATTGCCACTACACAAGTTTAAGACAGAAATAAAACAAGGTCTAATGAAAAAAGGCTACTATAAAATTGATGATTATTTTAATGATAATAATGTGTGGTCATCTTAGTCTGCTCGCCTGCACATGTTATTTCACATTGTCAGTAGTTACACTTTTATATTATAAAAGATTATTTATTATACAGTCAAAGAATATTAATTTATATAACTTTTAAACTGATATCATAGCCTTTATCAGCAGTGTCCTACAGTTAACAAACAGCATTGCGTTAAATAGATCATTAGGCTTTTATTTAGAGTATCTTGAGTGTGTCATGCTCTCTTTATTGTCTCTGCGGTGGTGGCGTGTGCGTCGGGTCGTTACGTTCCCTAAAATATGGTTGAGCGAAGCGATGGCTGATTCATATGTCATACTCGTGAACGGGTGCCGCCTGTGGAGGCTGGTCTGCTCTTGCATACTTATCTTATTTTTAATATTACTTACTATAATTTGACTTTGTTTTTCTTAAACAATTTTTGACTTTTATTAGAGTACTGTAGTGGTACTGTATGACATTGTGGAAATTGGAACTTTTACCTGAGGTAAATTTGTTAATTTAGATTTTTAATTTTGTTTTTTTACATGTGGTCTTCTATATTTTTTTTTATTTTTATGTGTTTATTTGTGATGGAAAGTGTCCTGCTAAAATAGGGCATTTTCCAATATTTTTGACGCTGTAAGGGAGAAAAGAGCTGGACACTTGCTGAGTTTCTTGCCGGTTCTTCTCAGTACAAGATCTCCCGCCCAGAGTAGACTTACGAACCGATGGCATAGTGACATTCATAAGAGCTACTTGTAGCCTAAACTGAATAAATGATTTTTGAATTTGAATTGAATTTGAATTTGAATTTGAATTTGAATTTGAATTTGAATTTGAATTTGACCCTGAATTAAAAAAGATTCCTGGTTTAGCCATTTTTTTTAATGATGCTTTTTGATATTATATTACTTATCATCAGGTGACATAAGGAGGCTTCCCTGTACCAAAGTAAATATTTTATACAATAATCTTAAACTAGATAAAGGAAACATTGCCGCCTAAAACAAACTTTATGACTAATAATATAAATCGTGCGCCTGAGCACCGGAACTGAAGCGCACTGTGTCAATATTTTCTAGAAGAATAGACGACCTTCATAGTGGTTCACAGACAAAAACATCTTGCATCACATCCCCAACTTCACCTTAACCCATTGACTTAGGGTCTCTATTAGAATGTGTCTATGATACAATATTGACAAAAACTCCTCCAAGGTCTCCTTAATCTTCCGATTAGATAAAATTTTCGAGTGTAATATTAGGACATTAAGAGTTAATGGCTCTTAATAGGTGTATAACAATCTACTGTTATGGTCAAATTTGACAACTATTGACTTAGAAGTAAGGTTTAAAATTAAGTGCACATTTATAATGTTCATTCTAATTCTCAGTGAATGGCGTCTGGGGCATCACAAACGGCCTTGTTGCGACTACAACTTGATAATTTTGAGAAATTAAGTAACTTTTCTCGTTAATAAGATTGTGTTTTTGCATCTTTAAAATTAACTCATTCGTGTTATCTATCCTATACGTAATAAGCGATAAGATATTGAAGTGATTGTATTACTTATTGGTGGCAGAACATATTTCGCTGTTAAGAAAATAGCTTGTGCGATTTCTGTTGATTTCTTAGTATCGTCCATCACATTAAAAAAAGTATACAGGTACTTCATTATTGTGTGGTATCATTAAAAGCATTAAAGTGATTTGTGAATGGATCTTACTTAAATTAGTTCGTGTTGTGGTACGTATTTCATTATATTATTATTCGTTATTAATAAGATTAAAAACTTTTAATACCTTACCTATTTACCTTTGATTGCAATTAGTTGATAATGAGTACTTTTGGTAAACGTTATGTAATAATAGTTAATTAAAACACATGTCACAATAAGTAGGTAGTATTAAGGTTAATGTAATTAAATAAGCAAATGTTTTGAAAAACCGTGTCCTGTTGTTGAAACTTAATTGCAGATCACAAGCTGCTTAGTTTCACTGTCTTTTGCTCGTCAAAAATATTTATAAATTGACTGCATTATTTTTTTATTTGTTCATTGGAACACCAACAGCAAAAGGTTTTATAAAGTATAGATGCAATTGTACAGGTGTAGTAAAAAATATAAATAAAATTAAAAATTTGTAAATTCAAATTACAAATTAAGAATCAAAAACTAAAATTAAATAAAAAATATACAATAAAATAATTAGACAGTAGAGTACCCTAAACCGAAGAGCATGTATGAAGGGAATAATGAAAGTGGACGAAGCGAAACAAGTATGTAAGGATCGTAGCAAGTGGAAAGAAGGGTTAGGCAGAGGCCTACCCCTACGGGAAAGAGGCGTGATTATATGTATGTATGTATGTATTTTACACCTGCGGAGAGAGTAACATGATAAAACTATATTTGTTAATTTATTGATGCTATTCAATTCTATTATCATTCGAGCTATTATCAATGATGAGTGCGTTACCAGCTGTTGCGATAATGTTTACAAACGCCCCGCGCCCCCCGCGTCTGCGTCTGCGCCGGCGCCGATTTGGTACAATTTTCGCATGTTTTCGTGACCCCGATTCCCCGTTGCTATACAATCGTCACTTACTCACCGTCCTACGTGACTAGCAGCATGTGCTATTATTTATGAAAGAAAGGACTCATTGATGTTCCCGTAAGCATTGTCTTGTCAAGAACTGTCTCTATTGTTCCAAAAACTCATCGCGAAATATTGAAATATCAGCACTTTTAAAGAGAACAATATAGTTTGAAAAATAAATGGGACTAGGAAGTAGTGGCATTCACCTCACCTCACCTCACCTCATGGCATTTAATATTTACGACCAATTTTATGGTTTTACGACTTTTCATCTGTTCAAATATCAGAAGCCTCAGTGAATTTTTGCATCTAGCTATCCATTGTATTGTACGAGTTAAAGAAAGTTCTTAAACCAATATTGCTACTAGGAATTATATTCAGAAATAAAAATCAAAATAAATAAATAAAATAAATTTAATTAACACTAATATTTAAAACAGATTTATGTTTTTACATATATGCCAAGTGCTTACAACAAAACACCTCAATTAAGTCTCCTAGGCGTTTTTTTTATGCGACACAATGTTACACAACTTAAAATAACACAATTATTAAATTTCCAGCCATCTAATACTAAACGGCGCCAAAGATGAATAATAGCTTCAAAAACATCCTAAAAACGGGCCGGTTGTATTTCAATGACATAATTTACAAAAACGTTCCGAAAAGCTCAAGTGAAAGTATCCACCCACGATTGCGTTCCAAAACTACTCAAATAACAATAAACTATCGTTTAAGTCGCCGCAAACAAAACATAACCGATTAGCCTTATCTGCAGGTAAACATTCTACGGAATGACTAAATTCCACACCGATGGCTCCGCATGCTACGCAATTATCACCTTTAATAACTATCATTAGAGCTTTGAATGGGAACAGGGGTGTTTCGCAGAACCAAAAAACAAATGAACAACCAATTTCGGCAGTCAAAACTATTCTTCTTGCTAAATTAAACTTTGCACTCCCAAATATAAAGTCTTTAATAAATTGCTTTATTGTATGTTTGTAAGGGCAGCAGGGGGTTGGCCTGCATTTGACAAAAGGCACGTAGCTGTCAAAATAGTTTTTTGTGTGGTCTGTGGTGTGGTCCCCGATTGGTTCAGGTACGTGTCCAGTTGAACCCGACGTGTCGGCGTGATCAGATCTATTTTGTGGTTTGTTAAGTGATTTGTGGTATCAATTTCTTGAAGGTTTCTTGAAGTGTTTGTCCGGAGAAATGGTGTGTGAAAATTTATGTTTGGTGCGAATGTCCTTAGGTGAGTGGCAGTAAATGTAATATTTATAATATTAATTTCATAATATCTATTCTACGTTCTTTTTAACCGGAGTCTTAGTTGACGAAGGTCACGACCTTGAAAGATATATTTTGTCAGTTACCTTTTCCAAAAACAGGCGCTAAAACTAAAGATGATGAGGATATATATTTTCTATGCTAAATCATAGTGAATTCCCAATAAGACTTGCATTTACTGACCATGTCCTACAAGATATTCTAAAATGCTTCACAAGTAAGTACCTTTTAAGATTGTCAAATTACCATACATTTAAACTTTATGTGGCTTATTTTACAGATTTTATTATTGTTTCTGAATAAGATGTCTATTATATTATAACCAGGACATTAATTTTTTTGGAGAGAGTTTGATTGTCTCAGGCGGCATTTTCACCGTCACCGGACTTTAAGACCAGGACAGCGTTGCCGTTGGTAACAACTTAGCGTGTTCTACTTAGGAATGCTTGCCCAAAAGTTAGTAGTTATTTAGTTGTCCGGAGCCAACTGAAGTTTACACGCAAGTGGTATTGTTTAACTTTAAGCGCTACTAAACTTGCTGAAAAGGCAGTTCTTTAAGTAGTTGAATAACTTCTTACTAGCAGGAATAAACGCGCAGTCTCAAACTAGCACATTTGAGAAAATATATGTTTAAATAACAACAGAACAAGGTACATGGACATGATAGAATTAAAAGCAGATAGCCAGCAACATGTTTCTAAGTATAACGTTGTCTCTCCTTCTTTTTTGCAAGCTTTTGAATTTTCTGCTTCTTAAGCTTCTGCTTGCTCTTCTGAATTCCCGCAAATAAGAATTCCTTTTTCAAATACTTTAATTTTAAAAGCTATCTAGCTTGCTATCCTATTCAAATTACACTGAACTTCATCAAAAGTCAGGGTAACAATTCCCCCACAACAGTATTAACTCTGCTGTAGGCGTAACTCTCATTTAATTTCGTTATTTACCCCCAAGTTTGTTTTCTCCATTATTTCCGTCAGACGTTTTTGCGGGAAAGCCGTTTCGCTTTTAGTTACGGTTTATAAGCTCAGACGTGGGGCTTATCTCAAAGACGCAGCCTCCTAGAGACCTTGACGTCTATTTAAGGTCAAAAATCTTGGCCAGTAGGTAATTAGGGTTTTTCCTGTGATTCTAAGGCTTTATATCAAAAAGTTAATTCTATTGTGACTTGTAAGTGCCATTTTTTTTAAATTCTGTTTAAGTTATATTTATATTTTCTTACTTTAACACAAATATTGTAGGATTGAGAATCGTTCATTCGGTACATAACGAGCACTCGCTAAAATTAAACTTTAATTTAGAATTCGGTTTAATTGTAAAGGGTTTCTTAATACTACTAAGTCAGAAACAACATTAAAAGCAATAAAGATTGTTTTTATTAAAATATTTATTCTTTGGATAAGTCACTCGCAGGTTGACTCGGCCCATTAACATTTTAATGGACTCCTGAATTCGACCTTTGACCCTTCCCTTCATAATTAATTCCATTCAATCACCTCTGATGTTCATTCGACGTTGATTTTGGAATATGTTTAAGGATTTTCTGTATATATTTTCGTGGAATTTAATTGCCTTACAACGGATAAGGACTTCGATTATGTAGCATCAAACTGAGATTTATGTACAGCGCTATTCAAATATATACGTATTCTATTCTGTAGAGTTTTACTTCATCTCTCTTTGATTATCCGATATTTAGCCCAATTGCATGCTATGAGTTAATATGTAGGTACTACAGTGGAGTACCTATTTTAATATTAGGGTCAAAAATGGTTTAAAAGTTCTACCTATTTCATCTTCTTCAACATATTTTGAGATTACGGAAAGATTTAAGTTGATTTTATTACGGTTTAAGTATAAAACTGAAATTATGATCTAAAAGCGGTTACAGCCGAGCATTTCTCAATTTTTTGACGTTGTACAGGAAATGGAGAAAGCAAATGTCCTTGCTGAGTCTCTTGCCCGCTGTTCTGTTTACAAGGTCTCCCATCCTGTACACTTAGGAGCCAGTGGCCTGATGACATTCATAAGAGCTAATATATTGTTGCATATATAAATAAAATATTTTGAATTTTGTTTTTTCCTATCGTGTCAAAAAACTTTCAGTCGGTATTGTGTCCTAAGTCGAGTGAGGGAACAGTACCGGCCATTGAGATCATAAAAACTCCTGAACTGCCTCGCCTGCTGAATTACTCGCCACAATGTGCCCCGCATACCAAAAGTGGGGCGCAAGTGTTTAATGAAGCCGCGGCGTGTGTTTAGCGCCAACAAATGGCCGACCTTGGCCGCAGCTCAGTTAAGGCGCGAGCGATAAGCGATGGCGATCATACGATTTAGTCTGCCACATACCATAATTGTGATAATGTGGGATAATTAAAATCAGGGCTGTAGTTTAGCGGGTTAAAAAAATGTACCTAAAACGTCGTTTTTTTATTCCTCAGTTTGAACTTTATACTTTGACTCATTCAAACATCATCATTCCTTAGGAAGACATTCCTTATGATCACAGATAAATTAATGATCATTATACTCAGTTCCGCAAGAACAGTGTAGCTCATCTCTCAGGGAGTAATAATATCATCATCATCGCCATCTCTTAATAAATAAATAAACACTACCTCATTTTATGTCCCCATTGCAAGAGCACGAGATTTCCCTATGGATGGACAAGGAGGAAAAGGCCATAAACCAATACGCGGGCCCACTGCGAATGAGTGGTTATTAACAGCTGCTAACGCCGGCGCCGCCAAGACCAACGGTTTTACATGCCTTCCGGAGCACGGAGAAGTTCGATATGATACATTTTTGATCATTTACCCGAAAACCGGCACTTGCGAAAGTTGCTTAACTTAAGCAATCACTGACCAGGCGAGTTAACCAGTGCGCCATCGAGCTCTTCAGCGCACGTCGTTCAGCTGAAATTATGAAGAAACCAACTAACCGCTATGACTTGCACCTCACCACAAACGCATTCGCTGCGTTCGAGGCCCGACCTCCGACACGCGCATCTGGGTTCAATTGAATTCTGCGCTGAGGCAGCGCACTCACTGTACCGGAAAAGCACGCTGTGCATAATATACATTGGTGCTTTTGTTGACTAAATATGAAAAGCTAACGAACATATGCAGTAGACAATATAAACCTCGACTTTGTATCGTTTGATTGGGAAGATTTCACAGGAACTGGAAACAAGGCATTGAGCTTATTAATGGCGTTCATTCATACATCGGCTTGTATGGGTTACAGATGTATTACGATCACTGAGTATAATGTTGTATAATGTATGCTGAGTATAAAATTAAGGTCCATATGGTTGTAACTAGGTAGGTGTATTCAATACCTACAATTTTTATTCGACGTACGAAATAATAAGTAACTGCCTCTGTGGTCTAGTGGCTAAGACCACCGGTTTAGACCTAGAAGTCCCGGGTGCCCAGCGGGGGGACATGTTTGTGTACTCGGTTTGGTTGGTGGTAGGACTTGTTTCTCCGCCTGGCTAGCTACCACCATCTTATCTAAATATGTCGCCATAAAATCAATGTTTGTAGCATTGTTGTGTTCCGGCAGCTAGAGAAAAGATAGCCAGTGCTTCACTAGTTGAGGATCCCAGGTGAAGTGCGCTTCCATCATTGGCCTTATCAACACTTAACATCAGATGAGATCAAGGCACTGTGCTTACCCGTAAAAAAATAAAATAAAATCTAAAAAAAATTGTAGTAAGCACGGCAAGGCACACGCTTATTAAGCGATACTACCGGTCACCTGGCTATATTTATCAGGAATACTTGCATCTTTATGGCCGTACCTATTAAGATAAGACAAGAGAAGATAAATTTTTATTGCCATAAAATTGTGTAAATACATAGCCGGTGTTAAGCATAATTGGGAACAAACAATTTACCCTAGTCGGGCATGCATTTTTTAGTGGGTAGGAGGTACAAGTTACATAGAAACAGCCACTATGCTGTTTTTGTACCTATAAGTTATCTATTGTTATCTATATAGATATTGTTATCTATAAGCCATCTCTTTAATTTAATTTTAAAACAGCTTAAATTTATTGAGGCTTTTTGATCAGTGGGCAGATGATTAAATATTTGGATACCAGTTACATAGGCACTCTTGTAATACAGGGCATTGTTCATATTTGGTAAAGACAAGTCATGTGCATATCTCTTTCGAAACTTACAATTTTTTGTGCTAACGTTTTAAATACTGAATATTGCTTTTTATAAAAACAGCCATCTCCAACACATAAATACCCATCAGTGTCAAAGAACCCTTTTCTCTGAAAACATTTCTCAGAGTCTCATCAGAGTACAAAATGTAAAGAGTTCTCAAGCACTTCTTTTGTAGTATAAAGGTAGATTTTACATTAACAGAGTTTCCCCAGAAAATAGCTCCATAAGTAAGAAGAGGACAAACTTGGCCAAAATAGGCGGCTCTGGCTACTTCTACAGATGATGTTTCCGCAAGTATAGATAGGGCATAGCAGTAGCTCGATATTTTATTATTAATTTTAGTTATGTGCGACTTCCAATTTAGATGTGAGTCAATATTTACACCTAAAAAATTTATTTCATCCACAATTTCGATGATTGACTTGCATTCAGACGTTATATTTAATTTAAAATGATTTGTTTTATAGTTTCTAAAATATATTACTTTTGTTTTGGAAAGATTTACTATCAGATTTAATGATTTTAGAAAACGTATGGTTTCATTTAAAGTTTTAATTATTTCTCTTTCAAATTTAATGTTATCATTTTGATTATTGGGTATGAAAATTAGAACACAGTTTTATTTATTTTAAGATTTCTAAGTTGTTGTCTGTAGCAAGCCTCTACAGCACCATCGGATAATCGTGGAGAGCAAAATTATAGATCTTGTTAAGTTTATATACCCTTCGCTGGTTTTGTTGGTTTCAAGAAGATCCGAAGAAGATTTCTCGAACGCTTCGCAAACTTGCCAAGTGCTATATAACTTTATGGGCTAGTTTTGATTGGCTCTAGCTAGTCACCGTTTCAAATACTTTTTGGTTCTTCAAGAAGGACGTGCATTGGTATTGCAACTTCCATAAGTTATTTAATTGCTTACTATCAAGGTCTAGTAGGCCGTAAGCCAGATTGCTTTATTGGTTTAATTTAAAAAAAAAAACCTAAGTGTGTAGCCATACCTATGATGAACTACTTTATGTGGGAATGCTAAGACCAACGGTGGGATATTTACAGGTGAATGATAATAAAAAACATTGATTACTGTAGTGAATTAACTTAATCAGCTAAGCACAGCTTATTACCTACCTCCAGTTTCTATAACTAGTGGCGCTATTAACTACGTTACAGTGAGAAAATAAGGAGACCAGAAGGTAAGCACACGTAGACTCCTTGCACGGACATGGATCTAGGAACAGCTCGGAACATTCCGAGCGCAGCTGTTGCGAGATTCCGTTCGGTCAATCCGAGCCGAGGTCCTAGGCTTTAGGGGCGCCCTCGGGTTGTTCCGCTCTCGTTCCGAACCCCTCGGAGAATTCAGTAGGGTACGGGGACGCTCACTAGTGCGTGACGCCATTCCCTCTAGAAAACCTCTGAGGGTGCTTCGTTTCACACGGCTTGAACCCTTTTAGTTTCTCGCTGCCCCCAAAAAAGCCCGGATACCCAGTGGCAATCAGCGAACTCTCTAAAAAAGAAAGTTTCCGTGTCTGTGAGAGGTTGTCTATGCGTGTGTTGCTCGAGCGCGTTTGTATGAAGCTTACCTTCTGAAGCCTCCTTATATTGTGCCACATGTACTGGTAACCTAATTACTTTGTGATTATGTGGTAATGAGCAACTGGGCTAGATTCAGTATTGAGGTAACTCGTATGTTTACTGTCTGTTTATGTTTAACAGCCGGAGTAATGGCAAAGGGTCGGATTAGACCGGTTAGCGGTTTGGTGATTGTGTATACCTAAATACTGGTAGTTAATTTATTAGTAAGCGGTTTAATTTAAGTGCTTGATGAGTTTATTTGTCTGTAAGGGCCACCGATGTGCTTAGTGTCTGTTCCGAAATCTGTAGATACGCTACATCCCTTTTAAACGGTGCAGATTCATGAACTAGACTATAGTTACTTACTCAAATTTTGTCCTATGTGTTTTGTTTGTTGAAGTCCGTACTAGGTCGGACGGGTTTATGCCAGGATAAATATACGCGTTGAGATCTTTATTTCGAAAAGAGAGATTGGGAAGCCTAATTAAAAACTATCGTAATTAAAAAGCCTATATAAACATTGAAATTTGTTTTTATACCCGACGATTGACTAACTGAATCTGCCGGCCCGCCCGTGACCTACAAGATATGCCTAGGGTACTTAAACTATATAGAACCCTTTTTAACTTTTTGTCTAAAAACCTATCGTTTTTAAAGATTCGGCTAAAGACAAGCTACATTTTCGCCTGTAATTACCTTTTTAACAACGAGCTAACATCAATACTGTCCCTATTCAAGCACACTCGACAATCGATTAAGCATCGACGCTGCACACAATATAACTATCCCAACCCAATTACCGTGGGCAGCCACTGTGCCCACCACAATGGCCTGATACTCATCTCGTATCCGCCACCACTAAACAAGGAAACCCCAGAGGGCCTAGTGTGAGTCATTTTTGACATTCGATCACGTTAACGAAAACGAGAATTCGTATGGCAAAATTTTAACTCTTCTCGTGTGTCGCCAGGAGGCGCCGCTGCTTCAATGCAATACTAATTTTCGTTTTCGTAAACGTATTTGAATGAATACGGGTAGGTAACAAAACACACTATTCACCCTGAAGGTAAGCTTCATACAAACACGCGCGAGCTACGCACACATAGACAACATCTCACGGACGCGGAATCTCACAACAACTGTGCTCGGATGTTTGTATGAAGCTACAGCTAACCTTCTGCAGTGTCATTTTGTGCGGCTACTGAGAATCGGGCTATGTGTACAATCGCTTACGTAACCGACTCAACACAAAGGTTAATTTCAATATATTATACCATGATCATGATCAGCCCGTATCAGGCTAGTACTGACCTCTCTTAGCGGGTCATGCAAATAAGCGGGTCTTCTCATTTAAATGCTATCATATATCTTAGCGTAATTCATCGCTAGGTATTAAGTTTAAAATTTTATTTTGTGGATTTTTCTTTTTTGACCCAGAAGAAAAATCTGCTCGCAGATTCCGTAGACCCGGGGCTGGCCTTGTCCTTTTCTAAAAAGGATTAAGACCGACCCGGTAAAAACCCCTGGGGGTAGCCTTTAGCATTTAAAAGGGCTATGAAGTCTAACGGAACGCACGCCTCTCGGATGGCCGGGAGGCGCGATTGAGCCCGGTATCTAAAGGTCCTGGCTTTAATTCCCGGGTCTAGCAAAGTTGCGGATCATCGTAGGAAACCTCGGGTTTGTAATTACAAACGCGCATTTGCTAGAGCGTGGTGAAGCTATGGCTTAATAATACGCTATGCTATTCTAATTAAGTCTTGACTTTTATTACTTGAAAGACTATAAATTTTGTTTAATATATAAAATAATATAAAGTCAATACTACACTGCTGGGCATAGGCATCCGTCACTGAAATCGAGTCATCGCTACAGTTAATGGATATTGGCTTAATCACCACGCTTGGAAAACGCGGGTTGGTGATCACAAAGTGAGCATCGAAAAATTCGAAACACACCTTTGTCCGACTCGGGAGTTCAGACCTTTTATTTTGACCCAGGTGAGTGCGTCACACAAACGAGGGCCCAGAGTGCGCTACCAGTCGGCCAACGAGACGTTCTTTGTACTTTTTAATTCCATCAGAAACAAATGACACGAAGAGGCGCGCGTAATGAGTTTCCATCCGCGCTCAGCTCAAAGGCTGTTGTTTTAAAAATAGAACCGATATCCGCTCGCACGAACGGCTGGGCACAGGTCCTCCAGTCCATTCGTAGGAGTTAATTAAATGCACGGCTCGTCGCCGACGGCTCGGCGCCGACGGACGGCTAGGTATGGTTATTAAACTTAAAAGATGCTAGATTCTTTTTTTATATCTTATGTTTAAGCGCAGTGCCTTCATCTCACCTGATGTTAAGTGATGATAAGGCTAATGGTGGAAACGCACTTTACCCGGAACCCTAAACTAATGAGGCACTGGCTATCGTATCCCTAGCTGCCGGTAGCTAGCCGGTAGCCAGCAGGACAAACAAGCCCTACCACCAACTAAACCGAGTACACAAACATATACCTCCGCGTGAAATCGAATCCGGGATCTCTGGGTCTGATACCGGTGGTCTTAACCACTAGATCACAGAGGCGGTTAGCTTCTAATAACTATAAACAATCAGGAACAAAATGTAACTTGAATTTACTGGCCAAAGCGAGAATCGAACATACATAATTTCACCATTTCTCGTCTAGTTGAGCTACCAAGTCTCTTTTTTCAATATTTTCCGGTTACTTTGGCAAAAGTGCTCATGGCTTACGCAATTGGCTACGGAACAAATGGTAAAAAATAACAGATTAAGAAGTTCGCGACCCGTTTAAAAAAATTACCTGAAATAATACTTTTTCTTTAAAAATATTTCGTAGTTACAGTTTTGTTTATATAGCCTTCTATTATGGTTTTGTTTTTATTTATAAAAAAATAATGAAAGTGTCTTTGTTTTGCCTGATAGTATGATTTTTCTAAATTGACTCAGTCATTTATCAGATTTAAATTATCTTTAGCACCTGAGTAGTAAATTTTTGTGACTCATGCAGCAGAAACAAATAACATTCCCCTCTCAAATGCGAAACAGAAATGCATTGTTAGCACAAACAATAGCTGTTCTTTTTCAACAAAAGTATTCTGAATTCCAACATTTTGCATAGTTACTGCCGCCAAAACGATTTATAAAGATTACAAATGCGCAAAATGCGGTACGTACGGCGCCGGCGCCTCAAAAGTTTCGGCAAGCCATTGCCCTGGTCATGTAGTGACTGAGACTTCAGATGACCAATCTCTGATGACTTCTACACAATAATGCGGAAGAAGTCCTACTCCCTTCACCGTCGCGTTCGGGATGGGCCTGGCAGTGTTTTGTAAATTATATCGGAGAGGCTAGATACTCCCTTTTTGCCCGTTTCACTGATTTGCATGTTAAACAGGCTAAGTGGTGAAAAGAGTTTTAAAAAAAATTATGATTATTAATTTTAATTATTATTACTAATATAGAATTAAGGTTTATGTGTACTAACAATCTATGGACTTTTTGGTCTGAAAATAAACGAATTATATATATTTTTTTAATGACCACACCTTAGTACTTGCTACCTAGTAACTTACGGGTAAGCACTTGGCCTTCATCTCATCTGATGTAAGGCCGAAGATGAAAGCGCACTTCACCCGGATCCTTAACTACTGAGGCACTGGCTATCTTATATCTAGCTGCTGGAACACAACAATGCTACAAAGATTGATGTTATGGCGACATATTTAGATAAGATGGTGGTAGCTAGTCAGGCGGACAAACACGTACCCCCCGCTGGTAATCAAAGCCGGGAACTCTGAGTCTAAACCGGTGGTCTTAACCACTAGACCATAGAGGCAGTTGGAGTGAGTATTCTTATGAGTATTATTTAATTGCGTGCGGGTGACGAATAGCTTGTAGCTACGAGAGTAGCGTTGCTGTGTTCCGATAGTTGGTACACATTATTTCAGAATCGTCTCTTCCACCTTTGTTAATTGAGATATAGTAAACTAACAGTCTTAAAACTTGCTACATGTGAATTGTGATCACTTGAACTTTTTGTTTTGGCAAATCTGTAAACTACCCTACATTGTAATCGTTTTTATTTTGTATTGTTCGGTATGACTACTTTTTTTTAAAAGTAAGTGTCATGTCATGTCTTAATGAGTAATATTAACGCTCCGTTTGTAGAATAGAGACCATATCAATATAATTATTATAATCACTGTTTTGACTTGTTGGTGTTGGCATGCACGCATGCGGGGAATGGACGGTGTACTTATTATACGCATGCTACAATGCCACGTCCAGGATTCCAATTATCAGTGCTGATGCTGTATTGCCACGTGCCTTGCCACGTCGTTATTCTTTTAACCGCATGCCACATGGCCATTACGTATTAACGTAGAACACAAAAGGCTCGTCTTTTTGGTAATGGCTAAAGTTTTTTCCGGTGGGTTCGGCTAAGGAGTCGTGCTCACTGGAGCCTTACTTATTATTGTAATTTTTTATTATTATTTATTATTTATTTGTTTTTTGTCTGCATTATTTAAGTCATGTTCATGTTCATTTGTTTGTGTTTTTCTTTTTCTTTTTTTATGGTTTTTAATTTAATTATTATTTTATTTTATTTTTTGTCTTTTAATTTCTTTTCTTTTGTCTTGTCACTTGTACCCATAAATATTCAGGGCCTGTCAGAATAACAGCCTTCTGTGTCATTCTGAACATCCATGAATGACACAGCAGCGTATGCTGAGACAGACAGACAGACACTATTTTATTTTCTGCCTATCTGTTTTAATATTTTTTTCCTTTATTGTTGTATAATAAAGGAAATAATAATAAATAATTTCACTAGTTGAGGATCCCGGGTGAAGTGCGCTTCCATCATTGGCCTTATCATCACTTAACATCAGGTGAGATCAAGGCACTGTGCTTACCCGTTAATATAAAAAAATAAAAAATTATTGTTATAATTAAGTGTGTATGTTAATAAAAACTTTTCTATTCTATTCTATTCCATTCTAAATCTTTAGAATAGAGCTCAAGGATATTATAGTTCTATCCTAAAAATGGTAAATGTGCGTGGTAGGGTACCAAAATACTGTAGGCGTTTAAGCTTTTTCGATTCTCTGTGCAAGATAGCTGCCACTTCCTGGGTCAGAAACTTAATACCAGGAATGAGAAGTTGTAAAAGTTCCAACGTGTAAATATTTATCGAGGATAACCTTGCATATTGTCTATAAAGTTAGGTCTCGTAGCGAACCGTATTTTATTACGTTATAGGCGAAGTAAAGGTCGACGGTGGCCAGCTCAAACAAATTTTCTATCTTAACTAGTTTCTATTACATAAATGAAATACAAGCTCTTGATGGAATTAAAAAAATCAATAGAAAAGTACACAAAATCCAGGAAAATGTTTCAAAATATTCATCATCATCATCATCAGCTCATTTATGTCCCCACTGCTGGGGCACGAGCCTTTCCTATGGATGGATAGCGAGAACGGGCTATAAACCACCACGTGGGCTCAGTGCGGATTGGTGGTTGTTAACGACTGCTAATGCAGCCGGGACCAACGGCTTAACGTGCCTTCCGAAGCACGGAGGAGCTCGAGATGATACATCTTTGGTCACCCATTCTATGACCGGCCTTTGCAAAAGTTGTTTTACCCTAGCACTCGCAGATCTGGCGCGTCTACCACTGCGCCATCGAGCTCCTCGCAAAATAAGAATACATAGATAAAATTTAAATCACGGTTCGGAATCAAAGACTTAATTTCTTCCGAAAAAGTAGTAAATAACCTATAACTAGCTCAACGCTGGGCAAAGGCCATTGAAATCAAGTCAGAAGTACAATTAATATGTAATGGCGCCTAAACGCCTTCTTGACGGAGTGGCAAAGCGCTCAATTTCTATGGTGTGATAATATTTCTTCCAATCTTTCTTTCTCCAAATCCATTTTAAACTCTGTTATGATCATCTATCAATAAAACCTCTTACTTTAGATAAACTTAATAGATAGATATAGATAGCGGACGTTTGGCGAACATCTGCGACGGGTGCCTCTCCACCTGGCTGCGCAGGCGCACGGACCGATGCGTAAGATGCGTTGCCAAAATAAAATATTGCGGTGCGACTACACAGATAAACGCCAAATAGCAAACTGTAAAATTTTCTTGCTTTTGTTTTACATACAGCGGCTTATATACTACTTCGTTCTCAGAAACAGATCCGTGTCGGTTTTTTATGTGATATACGATAGATGTGATAGGTACGTGATGAACTTGGAAACCTTTGCAGGAGGCGCTTTTTTTGTGTGAGAGTTTTCTGAAAGCCTCAGGCATAATTTTCAGCGTCACCGGACTTATTTGGAGGAGGCAAGAAACTTAAAGGGTTCCTCAATCGTGATCAAAACACCGTCAGAGGGTTGAAATCACGCACGCTCGTTCCCGATCACATTAGATTCTCCGAGGGGTTCGGATCGGATCGGTGTGGGCGTGCAATTGCGTGCAATGAAATGAGCCTACAAAGAAACATTCATTTTTATATTGGACTAGCGGCCCGTCGCGCTTCGCACGGGTGGACATTTCTTTTTATATAGCCTATGTTACTCAGCGCTAATGTAGCATTCTAATGGTGAAAGAGTTTTTTAAATCGGTCCAGTAGTTTTGAGTTTATTCGTTACAAACAAAAATACAAAGCTTTCCTCTTTATAATATTAGTATAGATGAATGAATGTAAATTATTTATTCAGAGCAAACAAACAAACATACTACAGAATTGTACAAAAAAGTTTATCTTACAAATGTTGACATTGATGTAATTTTATGCGGACGTTAATTTCGAACCCATAAGACATGTCACTCGCTTGTGCTATGTATAACCCGTATTCAAAGGGATGTTTCATTCTAGTAAGAAGCAAAAAACTTATAAAAACAATTCACAATTTATAATAATACATCCATGAAATAGATTAGCAATGTAATGTCATAATGATATCAGATAGCGAAGGTGCTTTCGCAAAGGACCGTTCGTAAAGCAGTAATGCCTCGGCAACTCGTAAAATGGCGCACATGTATTTACTAAAGTACATAATAAGATAAGATCGTTTTTTTATGGTGAGTGCAATAACTTTTTATCTATCTACTAGCGGCCCACTCGCGGCTTCGTCCGCTTGAGTGAATACCCGTATCCTATAGACCCTAAAGCAGCGCCTATTATAATATATTATTGAACATGTTGATGACAGTAGACATGAAAATAAATTATTTACACTCAGCATAGTCACAACCTCATTTAATTATAATGCGCTAATAATGTTATTGAAACATCAAAAGGTAGTTAATTAGTAATACATATGGGTAAACTAGATATAGAACATGGCAACACAGCGGCGGGGGATGAAAGCGGCGCGCTCGAGCGAGCGGGCACGGTTCGCTGCCCCGGTTCGATCGGAGCCCTTTCGTAAATGCTTGCCAACGCTGTGATAGCTACCCACGTTGTTGGGAGAAAGGTGACCCTCCAATGACGGAGCGGAAGAGATTTTAGAATCACATTTTTCACTATTCTTTTCGCTTTTAATAATTTATGCAGATTTCTATAAAATTAAGAGATGTAATAAACGATAATATAAGACTACCTTAGGGTGTACCACTTCTGTTGTACCTCCTACTTACGTCCTATAAACATAAAAAATACATACAGTGGAATATAGAACCTCCTCCTTTTTAAGTCAGTTAAAAAAAGTATGGAACTGACTTGCTTCCATGTAAAGCTAAATTATGTAATTAATGTTTTTATTTTTGAATGAAATCACAATATTTATTGCTTGGTCCAAAGAGATAAGTAATCGTTACAACGCCGTTCTCAAACCTACAACCCGCTTGGTACATAACTCAAGTGCTCAATATGATTAAGAAACGCTATATAGCGTGTATAAGTCCGCCTGCCTAAAAAGCAGTTCATACCACAGAAACGTTATTAGCATAGTTGTGTTTGATGTCCTGCCTCACTCAACATTAGGCGATAAGAAAATAAATCGTAATGAAGAAGAAGATATTTATTAATTTATTCTAAAATACAGCATACTTTTCCGTGTTTGTTAACTATTACAGACAATCTATTTAACAAGAAATTTAAGATTTATTTAAGGTTTAGAAATACCACATTAAAATATATCGCACTCCTCCGCGCATCAAAAAGCACATATATATATTAATAGCGCAAGCCGATTTTTGTCCCAGTGATTATGGGACGATAGCTGCACATAAAAAATCGGTTATGGTCTCATTTTCAAGAGCTCCAGCCGTAGATGTGCAAAAAAAATAAAGAAACCTGTCATATGTTTCGAAATTCCTAAAAAATCTGTTGAATAAACGCAAAGTTTTGCGGGCGACCCACTAGTTAAGAATTTAACCTTGGTTGTTGACGTAAGATAGAAGACAATTATGGTTGGTGGGTACCAACCCGCCAACCATAGCCGCAGCCACATTGGGATATAGTGGTGGGTTATAACCTTCGATCAATAAGTTATAACCCAACCTCTTCATGTTGGGAAAGTCTAAACCCAATAGTGGAGCCTTTTTAGATTGATTACCTTCTACCGACTTGAAAGAGCTCAAAGCTCAAACATATAACGCGTGGTTATCTACTACAAATTTTGATTTACACCAACTTTTCCATATTTAGTTCTTTCATAGACCAGTGTTGAAGTTATCCCATTGAGCTCGCGTAGGCCGGGCGGGCGGGCGGGCTGCGAGCCGGCGATAGTACACAGACACTCAGTTTGGGATGAAAGCCTGCCCAGTGGAGCGCGCGCTCGCGGCTCAATGCGCAGGGCTAATTATAGACCTGCCCTTGTGTGGCGAAAACTGAGATTTATATGCTTATTTTTACAATATCTATATTAGTTCTGAATAAAAACAGTCTCATTATTACGTTTAAAGGTATTGCTGTCTATAGTTAAACGTCATTGCGTATTGAAGTGAACCACTTTAATACCTGCCTGGGATCCTATCATACAGGCTATTAAATTTCAGCTCCACATAATATACGATCAAAGATATTGTAAACTCATTTTACGTAAAAAGGATAGCTGATTAAAATAGTTAATGTTAACGACCAACCAAAAACCAAATCAGTCTTCTTGTGACCACGGACCCTGCAAACAGTTCCAAACGGCCGGCGCTAAAAATTATAATAATGTTTAACAAACGCCAGTAAAACGGAATCACGCATTAGTCATAAAATAAATATATTAATTATAATAATTCATTTATTTTGTAACAATTATTATTAGTTTAGTTTAAATCTAATATTTTTTGCATGATACAATACTTCAACCAAGGAGACTGAAAAACCCTTCTTTTTTTTAAAAAAATAGACCAATTTATTATTTAGTTAGAATTGTAATTTAAAAAGATGTGTAACTTCAGACTACCCTTTTCTGCCGTTTGTGCCCGGTCTTATTCTAGATTCCAATACAAATCGCCGATGAATGGAAAATATTTTAATATAAAAGTACTATGAACAGCATGGGTTCTATCTGGTATTAGATCTTCAGCTCAGTGCAGTGCACTCAATGCTGGATAGTCGTATTGAATATTGAGAGCAGCGCAGTTCGAATGCGGGCACTTAAAATCACGTCGATTTCACAACCCATAAAAAAAAAACCATTTTACATTGGTCATACATATACCAAATACGTATACCTCGGTTACTAACTGATACAGGGTGGCTAGTGTGAGTTTCATAAAACGAAAATTAGTATGGCTTTGAAGCAGCGCCTCCTGGCGACATGCGAGAATAGTTAATATTTTGCCATACAAATTTTCGTTTTCGCTAACGCAATCGAATGAGCACGGATAGTAAACAAAACTTACACTAGGCACTGTATCATTTTCTTTTATCCCTCTTCGGGTACCTACTGATGAACAGAGTATATAAGCTTTGTCCGATCCGATCCGAACCCTTCGGAGAATCTAGTAGGGCACGGGGACGCGCACTTGTGCGCGATGCCGTTCCCTCTAGATAACCTCTGAAGGTGATTCGTTTCACACGGCTTGAGGGACCCTTTACGTTCCTCGCCGCCCCCAAAAAGCCCGGTGAAGCTGAAAATGCCGCAGCGGCAAACAGCAATCTCTCTCAAAAAAAAAAAAAAAAAAATATAAGCTTCGAATTGTCATACCGTGTTCTGTCTTATCGTCATCATCATCGGAATATCCAGTCCAAGTTACTTATCACTTCCTAACTATGGTCACGCACGTTGGTGGGGTCAGCTTTCCTAATCTTTTATCACTGTATCATTATCATCATCAGCTCACATTACGTCCCCAGTGCTGAGGCGTGAGCCTACCCTATGGATGGATACCACAAGGTGAACGAGTCATCTGCCACCACGCAGGCCCTGTACGGATGAGGGGTAACGACTGCTAAAGCAGCCGGGACCTACGTCTTTACGTGCCTTCCGAAGCACGGAGGATACTGTGATGATACATTTTTGCCCACCCATCCGGAAGCTGCATAACTTAAGCAATCGCAGACCGAGCTCCTAAATCCTCGCCACCTCGGTATTATTTCCAGTCCAGTCATATTCCAGGCTTACGAGTAGGTAGCCTCTGTTTAGTAGTAAGGCCAATTGCCTTTATCTCACCTGATGTCAAGTGATGATGTAAGGTGGAAGCAGGAAGGTTCACCCGGAATCCTCAACTTGACTAGCACATTACATAAATCAAACAAAACAATAACGTTAACGATGTCCATAGTTAATTGTTGAATGGTAAAAGTATAAACAAGTTTGTTATGCTCGAATGCCGTGAGCTGAAACAACAGTCAAGTCTCGGCAACTCTGCGCCAAGTTTTCTTTTGATCGAGTTATAACTTTTGGGGGTGCCTACTTATTTGTTTGCCCGACTTAATTAATATAGAACGCTTTTTATTAATACATTTTGGTAAAAGTAGGTTAAATTGTTATCTGTCTTTTTTTATGTTTACACAAGACGGAAATATTTTTAATAATGTGCTATTTGCCTATATTATTTACATCGTTCTAGTTAGAATAAGATAAAAAACTGATTAATTTTTATCCCTCTGCTAAATAAACATTTAAGTATTAGTTCTTCTTGATGTCGCGCTACTCTTATTACAAAGTATTGTTTTTTTTTCAACATAAATTGGTATCATCGGGGCAAGGGGATAATGACAAAAGTCTAATTTTTGGGTGGGGTGGGAGACCTAGTAGGGTTACTAGAAAGACGATCAGTAGAATCATAAAAAAACATAATATTAAATTAATCATATCAAAATGCCGTTATTATTAACTACAAGTAATACTAAAATAATAAAAATGAAATGAATTATGGAATACTTTGGAAAACAAATCCAGCTCAAATTCGTGAAATCTGTGAAAATGTGTATATTTATAAAATTTTACAGTACGTATTATAAATTTAACATACATTTTAATATTCTCTTCATTATAATATTTTTTATACGTGCTTTTTAATTAGCCCCATGCTTTATTGAAAATTGGTAAAAAAAATAATTTGGGACAAAGTAAATTCCGCACGTGGGCTGATAAAGCCAGCGCTGAAGACAAGCCGCACTGGGGCAGAGCTTCGCATAACAATGAAACGATAACAGTTGGAAGTTTACCCTAAGTTAAGGAAGCTAAAATACCGATAAAGCTGATGTAATTCAAGATACAAAGGTATGCAAACATATTCAATTTACATTTATTATAAAAATACTCTAAAGCTTTCTTATACTCGTGTTATGAGGTTATCATTGTTTTAGAATACGAGTACCTAACGCTATCTCTTAAAATACTCTAAAGGGTAAATAACTAGTCCATGTGTCAGTATAGAAAAAGTCTGAAACTATATGAGATAGGAAAAGGAACCTTATAATCGATTTCATATCTAAACAGAACTGCATTCAAAACCCTTTATACACAATCGTTCATTTTGTTACACTTTCGTCTAGGAAATAATTGAATTTATGCTATGTACACTATTTGAAGATTACTGTGTAGCCTAGTTTACTAAGTAATATGTTTTTAATAACCATGTATTAACTTTAACTTGTCAGTCAGTGTAGGTATTATTTTAAATTAAGAAAAATCTTTTGCTTGGAAAATTCATCAAATTAATAGAGTCAAGTAAAAATAACCCTCTCCTTTGTGCGGTAAAGAGGAAGCAGTCGTCTGTCACTCTCGCAAGCGAGGCTTAATAGCCTTCCCGTGTTCAATTACGACCAAAAAAGTCTGATGACTTCACAATGTTTTCTTTGTTTGAGACGAGCGAAACCATTAAATAGTATTTAGGTCAAAGTTAAGTGAAGTAATGGAAAGTGACAAACAACAATTTTCAATAAGCCTGTGGTCTGTTAACTATCGTCGGTTTGAGATCCATAGCTCCTACTATATTGGATTCAGTTATGTCAAAATACTATTTTTTTTCTAACTTATTTCGCCTTACTGCTGGGCAAAGTTTTCCCCCAAATCTCCCCATACGTTTCTTTCTTTGGCGGTATCCCACCATTCTCTTAAATATAAGTCGAGATCGCCTCTCCAACGCTTTCTTAATTCAAAAAAATTCAAAATTCAAAATCATTTATTCAGTTTAGGCTACAAGTAGCTCTTGTGAATGTCACTATGCCATCGGTTCGTAAGTCTACTCTGGGCGGGAGATCTTGTACTGAGAAGAACCGGCAAGAAACGCTGCAAGTGTCCAGCTCTTTTCTCCCTTACAGCGTCAAAAATATTGGAAAATGCCCTATCATAGCAGGACACTTTCCATTACAAATAAACACAAAATTATAAAAGACACCACAACATGTAAATAAAAAACAAAAATATCACAAAATAAAAAAATAAAAAAAATAAAACTAAGTTAACAAATTTAGATCAGGTAAAAGTTTTAATTTCCACAATGTCATACAGTACCACTACAGTACTCTAAAAAAAAAAAAAATTGGTTAAGAAAAACCAAGTCAAACTACAGTAAATAATATTAAAAATAAGATAAGTATGCAAGAGCAGACCAGCCTCCACAGGCAGCACCCGTTCACGAGTATGACATATGAATCAGCCATCGCTTCGCTCAACCATATTTTAGGGAACGTAACGACCCGACGCACACGCCACCACCGCAGAGACAAATAAAGAGAGCATGACATACTCAAGATACTCTAAATAAAAACTTAATGATCTATTTAACGCAACGCTGTTTGTTATCTGTAGGACACTGCTGATAAAAGCTATCATATCAGTATAAAAATTATATAAATTAATTTTATTATATTAATTCAAATAGAGTATATGTTTTTCATTATAACCAAGCTGTTTTATCATCTAAATATTCTTTGACTGTATAATAACCTTTTAAAAGTAATATAGATTTCACATGTTTTTTAAACTTATCTAAAGGTAAATCTAGTACAGTACTTGGTATTTTATTGTAATAGTGTATACCTTGCCCCAAGAAAGAACCAAGAACCTTCTGTAACCTGAACAGTGGCATTACAAGTTTTGTCTTATTCCTAGTATTGAAATTGTGTACGTCACCATGTTTAGTATAGGAGTTGATATTGCAACGTACAAAAACTATACAATTATAAATATATTGAGATGCAACTGTCAGGACACCAATCTCCTTAAAAAGATTTCTTGAGGAAGTTCGTGATCCGAGTCTATAGATTGTTTATTATACCTATATAGTTACCACCTATATAGTTTATTAGTTAGTTACAAAGCATATTGTTAAATACACTTTAAAACATTCGCGTTCTATTTTATACGAAGTTTTTGAAGGACTAAAATGCAAACCACTTATCGTAGGCGTTTTTTTTATACCCGACGTTTCGACTTAGTGCACCGGCCATGGTCACGGGCTGACTAATAAATGGCATGTTTTAGAGTTACTAACGGTTTATGGAAGTAAAGTTATAAGTAAACAAATCTACAGATGGGTAGTGCACAAGCTAAACATGAAAAAATAGCAATGGCAATGTATCAAATAATTCATTTAAAAGTAATAAAGTACACGTAACGCCTCAGCCTTATCGTGTCAGGATATGTAAGTCAGCAATCTGTCAATAAATTTGAGCCCAATAACTCAACTATAAAGCTTTGGATTATACGATTGTCTACATGTGCCTTACAAATAAACAAAGAATAAGCTCCGAATAGTTATTCCGTGTTTTGTTCCTGTCATATAAACGTCATTTCAAATTAGAGCAAAAGAGACGGAAAACACGGAATAACCTTTCGAAGCTTATTCTTTGTTTAAAAGGAAATGCAATCGTCATTATGAAAAAAATATATAAAAAGAATGGGTCCCTCAATAGGATTACTTGTTCGTTTATATTGGAGACGATTTTCTTTTTTATTTTAATAGCTGTTTAGTCCTTTAAGTGACGATATCGTACGTCTAAGAGTTGGCTTATTAACGAAAGTTTCCATCTTAGAAGTATGTAACGTTCAATACAATAACTTAATCATGATACATGTGCTATTCGTTATTAAAGAGTTCCATGACTTATCTTACAAGTCCAAGATTAAAACACTTGGAAATAACATCAGTAATGTGAAAGCAACAGAACTTTAAATTGAATTTAAAAGCTTAATCGTAGTCGCAGAGCAGAACAGCTGTCAAAGGCGACCTACATGTCGTGCGGCACGGCTTGACTGCGCCGGAAGCCTCCCCCATCCCCCCAGCGACCGGAACTCGTGTCGCAAGATACTGCGTCAGCTCGGCCCAGTTCCCCCGATAAAGTTACACAATCGGTCGTCAACAAGCATTGTGATCAGGAGCTAGAACGCTAGTTACTTTTCGGAGACTCACTCGTACGTCGACGTTTTTTGGTTAAAACCGCAAATCCTCGGTAACCCATCAGTTATTGGTTAGAAAAATATTGAACTTTGTAGTTAGTATGTGATACCGAAATGAAAAGGCTCTTAAGCTATTAAGCTTATTAAAGTTCGGGATATGTGGCAGTTTGTTATCTTTTAAATATGACGTAAAGGAGCATATTACGCTAACGTTGCACACCATTATCACATTCCACTTTAGTATCTAGTGAAATCCTCTAATATTTGAAAATACAAGCCAGAAGCAATACACAGCTATTGCAGACGTCCAAACTACTTACTCTATACTCTGGCTAATCATAATCCACGATATCACCAATAAAATTAAAACAATCTCATCAACTAAACGAAGTTGCCGCCCGCGCCGTTTCGCTTCAAACTCCGGCGCAACAACACAACAAACAACGCTCGCAAACACAGCGCTACCAATTAGCAGGCGAGCCGCTCCGGAGTAACTGAGTTTGCTTGTCGGCAGATCGGCACTGAATTGTTCAGCGTCAATGGAAACATACGGACACGTGTTTCGACCGCAGGCTTATTACCGAAAACAGCAACCAGTTGTTAATTGTACAATTGCAACGCGACTGCTCTTGTTGCGGTTGATAAATTGGTATTACGGACACAAATTGCTCAATGTATGTACATTTTAATCGCATATGCACAAAGCGAGCGATCATTGAGTGATTTGTGTCGGTAATAAGCCTGCGTGAATGCGGCGTCCCTTTGTATTTATGGTTTGTATTATATTTGCTTTGTATTAGAATATTTGTGCATGTCGTGGTTGATCGTTTGATTTGACTATACTTCTGAAAGATACACTCTTTTTAGAGAATTTACGATTTTTCTCACGAATTTAGGCTTCTGTATCAAAGGATATAAGTAGAAATACTTACTACAGAAACGAAGAACCGTGCAAAGGTTTGCTGTTTTTCAACAAGCTTAGTCAGAATGGTTTCACGTGCATTTCATCGTTGGCGTCCAAAATGAAGCCACCTGCTGAATTTTGTACGACGGATGCCGGGATGCGACGCACCGGAAAGCACAATGCAACTCGATTGACACACTTCGGTTCGCACTTTTAAAAATTGTAATTTCGAATCCCAATTTTAAAAGCAAAATTGAAGCAAATGAAATAATTTATTAATACATATATTCATCAAAATGCTTAGACCCCTATCTAGAAAGAATATTTTGGAGAAGCACTTGGCTATATCAAATTTTTTGGTAAGTGACGATAAAGCCGAAATTGCACTTTACCTTGAACTCTCAACTACTGAAGTGAACTACATATATTTAGTTACTGGTTAGGCTTCTTTTTGACGTGCCGAACTGACAATTCATTTCCTATTACATAAATTTATACTTAACTCTACATTTCAGGGTGGCTTGCATAATGTTTTTAAATATAACTTTAATGCAACTTAAGTCCATTTAGACCTAAATAAGACAAGCGTCTTGCACAACCAAAATTATATTGCTAAATTGTGTTCAAAGATCTGTCAAAGTTAAATACCAAATAATAGCTATTTAGCGCCGCAAAATGCGTTTAGTGAATGTCAAAAAAGAGAGGGTTAATCAATTATTTTATTGTTTATTTTGAAAATATTTTGTCCCTTGATAAATGGATCTAGTGGAATTATATTCGGATGACGATGAAGATATTTTGGAATACCTTAACAGACCTATATAGGAAAGGCAACTTTTGCCAAGAACAGACTTGTTTGAAAGTCTGTCAGTTCAGAAGACAAGTTTGTGAGAAGATTTCGTCTTAGTAAAGCTACTATTTTGATGCTATTACAACAAATATAATCACGTTTGTCTAAAGATGGCAGGTATGCAAATACTGCTACTCTTTTAAAGTTATAAATGGATCTACCTACTTCATTTTAATTTTAATATCATTTATTGTGTTTGGTCTCACATTTATAATAAGTAACATTGTTTTTTTTTATTTCAAGTGCACGGCGCTGCGGGGTCGCGTAACCATTTTTACCTTTTCCTCACTCATTTCTTTTTACAAAAACTCTTCTTATACTATGATAATCACTATTCTATCTTTCTATATGGCCTATTTTGTTCCGTGCCAAATGTGAGTGTCAGAGGTGAGTTGCTTTGTCCTAAGCGAAGTCACCTTACCTCGGGGCAGCACAATGCCTTGTGGAACCTTAGTGAGTGATGTTTCTTCACGTCATCGCTACTATGAACGCCATTAGAACTGAATATTCTGAACAGCTCTCGAAATACTTATCCGCACTGGGGTCGCGTGGTAGTTTATGGGTCGTTCTCTCTGTGGTGTGGTGTTTCCATCCATAGGGAAGGCTCGTACCCCCACAATGGGGACAAAAAGATCTGATGATGTTCGCTCTCTAAATACATCGTACGGCAAAAACAAATATAGACTCTGGTATAGCTACTACTAGCACTACTAGCTGCGACTGGATTTTGGGAAAGAAAAAGCCTAAAAATACGCAGGATGACTTCCCTCATAGACCAGTAAGCTTGACACAGGTCTAGTTCAGTTGTGTCAACTGCCTGCCTTCTCCATACTCACTAACCTGGTGTTTTATTCCATAATGATCTTTATAAACCTGGTTTCCTTGTTCCAGACCTGCAGTTCCCCATCGACGTGTCGGGCGTGCAGAACGACCACCCGTTCCTGGACGCCGACTCTCTGCAGTCGCTGTTCCGCCGGCTGACGGCCCTCAACCGCTGCGCCAACATGAAGCTCGAGCACCACCACCACCAGAAGAGATCTGTGAGTACATACAGACATTCCCAGTTTTTTTTTCTTTTAAATCACCCGGTAAACACTTGGCCTTCGTCTATGATTAAGGCCGAAGGTGGAAGCTCTACATGCAGTCTCGTCTTGCTTTTATTTGTTCGGTTTAGTTCTTGACCACCTTGATCTTAGGTAAGTGATGATAGGGCCGGAGGTGGAATCGCACTTCATTCGGAATCCTCAACTACTTTGTCAGATAAGATAGCCAGCTCTCTTATCTCTGACTGTCAGAACACAACAATACGGCGACTGATGCAGATAAGATGGTGACAGCTAAGTGGACATAAAACAAGCCTTACCACCAATAAAACCAAGCTCCATCATAATGTGCAAACTGTAGCACATTTATGATCGTGCTCGGTTCTGTGTAATCTATCTATACTAATATTATAAAGAGGAAACCTTTGTATTTTTGTATGTATGTTTGTTTGTAACGAATAAACTCAAAAACCACTGGACCGATTTAAAAAATTCTTTCACCGTTATAATGCTACATTAGCGTTGAGTAACATAGGCCATATTAAAAAAAATATAATAAAAGTCCACCCGTGCGAAGCGGGGCCGCTAGCAATAAATAAATAACGATAAAATTCTGAAGGTAATTATACGGCATATTAAAGGAAAGTGTTTATATTAACCGCTTATACAGTGTTTGGTAATGTATAATCCCGAATATGGCAGATAGGGTACCGTTCATAGAATCCTGGAAAATTATGGACTAAACTGAAAAGCACCACATGGCTGAGATATTGAGGTCCTTCGTTACTATGTAAAACTGTAAAGTGACAACCCTAGGTCAAGCTGATACGTTGTCGTTGTCGTCAACCACATGGCCAAATATAAACAGAAGTCGAAACATTGCAGGAGTTAACAAAAAATTGTAATAAAATATATTTGAGTTTTTTTATGCAAAGTAAATCCAAGTCAATATGATTTTGCATGTAACCACGGTGCTCTATACTTGATTGCATTTCGGGAATATACACCTATTACCAAACAGAATATAAACAGAATATATTATGAAATAGAAATTCTATTCTATTTCACATTATCCGTAGGTACCAATTTTTTCAAAAATCTTACAGTGCAGCTTACGTTTTTTCGGCCCGGACTTTAATAATTATTAATTAATTAATTATTTATTGTTTTATAATTTTGAATAGCCATTTACGCATATCTCCGAAGATGGAGATTCGAAGCTCCTGATTTCAAATCAATGGGCCACTCCTGCCTTCTAAGTACTTTCATTAAAATTTTAATTAAAGTCTTCAACTTTTGGATCAGACCGAGCTTCTTAAAGTATGCTTTTGAGCGCTCCGAGCGTCAAGAGCGAAATAATAAAAACTCCTTTATTACAACAATGAGTGTTCAAGTTGCTGATTGTAATGTTTTTATGCTTAATTATGGAGGGTGTATTACGCTTGATAACGTATTGTAATTAAGTAATATGATCGGGTTGTTATTTTACATTTGTCTAGTTAAAGTGATACTTATGTATTGTTTTCTAAATTTTACGCGATCACTACACATTGAAATGAAACAACTTTTACACAACAACAGTCTCCTTGTGACCACGGACCCTGCAAAGGGTTCGAAACGTCAGGATAAACTTTAATTAAAACTAATGTGTAAAATAAACGCGAGTAGATCCGTAAATGTTGTTTCATTTCAATGATACTGAATGGTTTAATATGGGCTTTTTGCTCACTAACAATCCTAGGGACCGATCGGATATGTTGTAAAATTATACATTTTACTTGTGTATTTTTTAAAGTTTATTACCATTCTTTTTATTATCATTAGCAACCTATAAACGGGTCGTTAGGCCGTTCATACCACAAGCAGTTCGACTCACGGATGAATGGCCGAAGACCCCTTTTTACCCGACTGCGTCAGAAAAAGGGTTATGTTTTTCGAGTGTATGTATGTATGTCTGTTTCTTTGGCATGCCCTACAGCCCAAACGGCATGGTGGATTTTAACATATGAGGTGTCGTTATTTTATGTAGGTTTTGAAATGCTTGGTTATTTACTTAACAAAACTAAAAAGTTTGAAATAAACCAAATTATAAAAACAACTATATAAGAATAATTATATACTCGTAAAAACCGGACTATTGATTGTCCCCGCCTGCGATAACTATCATTATTCAATGTATTTAATACTCATGTATTATAGATTTTATTATTTAAGTATATGTATCGGACAAGGAAATATTTCACGTTGCATTCAACATTATTCAAATGGAATTCCGAGATCGTAGAGCTTGTTTTTTTCCTTTTAAGTTTTTTCTCTTTGCAGTTGTTTTTTATGTTAGTCCGGTTTTACGAGTATATAATTGTTTTTTATATAGTTGTTTTAGCAGGCGGGTTTTCGTTTAATTTTTTAAAATGGGCGGTTTGGATCAAAGATATTTTATTAATACTTAACAGTAATGCTCAAAAGTGCACGTCTCACAATTGAACTTAGGCCTTCCCACATACTCGGTGGTTGCCATTCGTGATCTCGAGCCCTCCCCGTGGCAGAGAAGGGATGGTACTACATTTTTAGTGGGAATACTTTCCCTCCTTCAGTTGAGCTTTAGTAGCTGGACGATGGAAGAAGAGGAGAGTCTCAGATAACCCGGGGTCAAAGCAGTGTAGGACGACGACGCCCTCCGGCGCGGTGGAGCGACGATTACGTAAGCTGGCAGCGGTTGGATGAGAATAGCCGAAGATCAGGCTCATTTACATGCATTAGGACAGGCCTATGTCCAGCAGTGGACTGCTATGTGTTGATTGTGATAATGATGATGATAGATTATGACGATCAAATATTTGGCGAAACTTATATTTAGCATTTTACCAGGTTAAAAATATAAAACCTTCCCATATGCCTCAGAGCTCAGAATACTACAAGTATCTGTGTCCATAAACTCCACACTGGCCCAATGCGGGTGGGTTAGTAGGTTTCAACGACTTAACGTCAACAACGAAGAACCCACCTTCCGCAGGAGCAGCTTGAGGTATGTTTACTTCAAAGTACGTACAAGTACGTAAAGGGTAATATCGCTAACTTACAATTTACAACGTAGTAAAATTCACACACTATAGCTTGTAACAGGCCACGTATCCTTAGGCAAGCACGCTTGGTGTCTTATACCACGTCATTTGTTTTAGCTCCGCGCCGTAGCTTCTGCGAATTAAATTAAATATGTAAACAAAACTGCGTATCGAAATCGCCTTTCTTACCAGCCCGCTAGATCCGCCTCTGTGGTCTAGTGGTTAAGACCGGTCCCGGATACGATTCCCAGCGGGGTGTACATATGTTTGTGTACTCGGTTTGGTTGGTGGTAGGCCTTGTTAGACCACCAGCTACCACCATCTTATCTACGTGAATATGTCGCCATAACATCAATGTTTGTAGCATTGTTGTGTTCTGACAGCTAGAGATAAGATAGACGGTGCCTCAGTAATTGAGGATTCCGGGAGTAGTGCGGTTCCACCTTCGGCCTTATATCGGGTGACATTAAGGCCAAGTGCTTGCCCGTTAGATTTAAAAAAAGGACGTGTGCTAGATCACTTGCTATTGGTTGATGGGCGACAACGAAACGGATCGACCGCATATTGGTTCCGTGCAGTGTGAAACTTTGAACCCCAGGTATCCTAGCGGGTGTTCCGATCGTGTTTAGCCACATAAACAGTGTCGTTTTATAGTAATGGCGGGTCCGATGCGAGCGCTCGGCACCTCCGATAAGAAGCTTTCGAACATAAAATCTGTCCAATGGCAAATGGTTATAAGTTCACTGGTTTTACGGCTGCCGAGTGCCAGTTCAAGTGTGCACGTTCTAAGGGCTATGTAGTAAATTAGGCATCAGTATTTATTTAATTATGTATGGTACACAGCACAGATTATAGCTGCAATGTGAATAGGGTACCTAAATCTTGCTAAACTACAACCCGATTGTTAGTGCACACACCATAACTTTAATCATCACGCCGAAGGTTAAGTCTGTCCTGTAACAAGACGTAATATGTATTAAAAAAAATAGCTTAATTTTACCTAAAAATGGGCAAAAGTCTATAATAAATTAAAAGTTCTAGCAGTAATTGTTTTAATAATAATAGAAATCTACTTCTTTTGTATGTTTCATATTCGACGATAGCCTAGCCTCGGCTACGGAGTGCAAGCCACTCCGTAGCCGAGTGGCTTGTACGCCGGACTTTGAGCGGCGCTAACTCTGAGGTCCCGGGTTCGATTCCCGCTCGGGTCAATGTCGAAAACGAACTAGTCGACATTGTGTCAGGTCTGGGTTGTGGTGCCGTCGTTGTTTCTGATTTTCTTTAGTTACTTACATTGGGATCAGAACAATGTTCGTGATGTTGTCTAAAAAATATATAATATTATGAACGGTAAGTACTTCCCTTACTTACGAAATTTCCTTTACTTTTGTCACTGTTCGCAACGATTGTTAACGTTTAGTTATTGTTGTACAAATTATGAATTTGTCATTGCTATTTATATTATTACAAATAGTTAAGAAAGCAACATTGATTTTGATGATGATAGATAACTAATTAAAATCAGTCTAAACATTTTAAAATTCTAAATTATTTTAGCTATCAGTTTGCATCAGCATGAAGCGAGTGCTTTAGCTACTTACCTTGGGATCAGAACAATGTATGTGATGTTGTCTCATATTGCTTAGATACTGAATATCTGTTTAACTTCATAGCCTTAGTAGCTATAAGAACACATATGATAGCAAAATAAAATTAGCCATCTGCGGCTTCTACAGCGTAACGGGAAGAGAAACAGCTAAAAAAGCCTATTTAACCGCCTATGTGGTCCAGTGGTTAAGGCCACCGGTCTCTGACCCAAAGGTCCCGGGTTGAATTCCCAGCAAGGAGCAAATGTTTTTGAACTTGGTTTGTTGGTGGATTGTTTGTGGGCCGGCAGGGTGAGGTGACTGATGCTGCGTTGTTTTCACGCTGCACCAGTTGTCCTTGTGTCTGGACTCCATTTCCACTTAACATCAGGTGGACTGGGGTCATTTGTCGAGCTACGTATAAAAAAAGAATGTTTAACCGCCTGGCTGGCTACCACCATCTTATCTAAATATGTCGACATAACATCAATGTTGGTAGCATTGTTGTGTTCTGGCAGCTAGAGATAAGATAGCCAGTGCCTCAATAGTTGAGGAATCCGGATGAAGTGCGCTTCCACCCTCGGCCTTATCATTACTTAACATCAGGTGAGACAAACGCCAAGTGCTTACCGGTAATTAATATAAAAAAGCCTTATAAACCGAAACTGTGCCGAGCCTATCTAAGACAAAATATTAAATACTATTTTTTAATATAGCCTATGTTACTCAGCGCTAATGTAGCATTCTAATGGTGAAAGAATTTTTAAAATCGGTCCAGTTTTTGAGTTTATTCGTTACAAACTTACATACATACATACATACAAAAATACAAAGGTTTCCTCTTTATAATATTAGCATAGATTTCACCAAGTTTCATCAAATTAGCCGCCTAAACCGAGATTTATTGTTGTGATTCCCATAATCTCCAATTAACTGGTGTAGTTAAAAGTCACCAGTGTCGCGACCGGCCTTGTCACAGGAGAACTCGGCTTTAAGTGCGCGGTTAGTGGCGGCAACCAAACTATTATTTTTATTGGTTTTCCTGTGCATTTGATAATTGAAGACTCGATAACGGTTCAGCTAATAAATGTCAACTGTTAAGTACCCCCGATGAAGGTATTTAAATGATGTTTTTATTTATAGTTAGTCCTGTTTTGGTTATCCTTTATCTATATAATGTTTTCTGATTCTGAAGGTTTTGTCTGGAAATCCGCTAGATTAGGCTTTCTTTATTTATCATTAACGATTTATTCAACAATATACAAGTAGAAATGCATAAAATTATATAAAAGTAAAATTATTATACCACAATCACATACAGTTTGTATACCGCATGCTAATAACATTAAAGAGGTTAGCAATTAAAACCGAAATCATTGAAAGCGTTTTCATTAAAATTAACAATAATACAAATATTATTATTGTTCAAATTATAAGTTTAATAATGTAGAGATAAGAAGTACACATCCTGGATGGATGAGCTAGTGAAAAATTTCTAGGCAGATAATTGAATGGCCAGATTACAATTATCATAGCAGTAAACAGCCTATAATTATCCCACTGTTGGGCAAAGGCCTCTATCGTTGAAATCAAGTCATCGCTATAATTGATGGGTAATGGCTTAATCACCACGCTTTCCAAATGCGGGTTAGTGATCACAAACCCGGGCTAAGCATCGAAAAATCCGTAATACTTTTTGCTCGACCTGGGAATTGAACTATCGGGCCGAGCGGTCTGCCACTCGGCTACCGAGGCGTTCAATTATCATAGATCAACCTTTCATTTTAGGCAGCTCTAGCTTTATCGAGCGTTGTAAGTGATCGAAGCGTCGCAGGTGTAACTTAAACATCGTCGCCACGAAAATTGGATTTAGTGGCGAAATGTATTACATTATGGCGCAGTTAAGAGAATACAATGCCATTGTTACTAACCATAATTGGTTCACTGTAATCTTATGAATAAATGGATTATTGTAATGTAGTTGTGTAACGTCGCTTCGTACGGACATTAGATTAATGTTCACAGATTAGAAGTTCTCATTGATATTAACAATACTTGGTTTTGTTTTAGAGTGTTAATCAGCTTTGATTAATTGAATTGAACCTTATTCGACCACGATGCCATCGACGATTTGGACTCCCTATTCTATAACTTCTTAGACGACTAGGGTGTCGATTATGAAAGGGATTTGATTGGTCGTTTTGTATCCACAGTTGTGGTTGGTTCACCATTTTTTAAATTCCGTACGGGTAAGAATTAAATGACGATAAGGTTGAAGTTAGAAGCGCATAACACCCGGAACTTCAACTACTAAGGAACTGGCCATCTTACCTCTAACTGTTACCTAACCTGTAAGAACACAACAATATACTAACATTGATAATGACATATTTAGATAAGATGGTGATAACCAAACAGACTTACAACAAGTCCAATAAGGCCAAAAAACTAACCAAACCAGAATTTCCTCCGGGGCTTCTGTGACCAGCGGATTAAACCACTAGGCCACAGAGGCAGTTAAAATGTTATGCATAAAAGCGAATGCTGGTACCTAATTTGTCCGGTTACCAGCACGGACCCATTTTCCGTTGCTTCACTGTCTCACGAAAGGTCTTGATAATGAGAGATGAACGTTGACCCCGCACATCGAGTGCAAACCAAATGTCAAGAAAAAGCAACAATAAGTCAATGTTGCAAATACTTAACAATAAAAAAAAGCACAGTATGCCAGAAGGGTGCAGGTTCAAATCCTGCTCGTGGAAATTTTTTCAACGTTTTGTAATTTGTTTCGCAACAAAATTTGCGTTAAAATTATATAAACAAAACAGAAACATTTTATAAATAGCTTGCCTACTTCTTTACTGATACTCTTTACTGATCTTTAGAATTTGTAAAAATATTACGATCGGATGTTAGTGACGGTAGTTGTTGACATTGAATGGGCGCCTTTGGCTTTCAAAGTAAAAAAAGTAAATAGTGTTGAATAATATCGGCGGGCTGGTTAGAACCACGATAACTCAATTGGGAGAGCACTTGACCCGGTATGTCAGAAGGGTGCAGGTTCAAATCCTGCTCGTGGATTTTTTTTCAACATTTGTGTTTTTGTAATTTATTTGGTAGATATTTCTGACATGACAAGATATTACCAAGAGAGTCATAAATAAATTTGTATTGTTATGCGCTGTGTCCAATCCATGTCGATGATTGCATTGTAAATAGTGAGAGTGAGTGTCAAATAAATGATTTTCTTTCATTGTTTTTATGCTTTTTGCTTACTAATAATAAGATGGATTGTGTGAGGGATGTTAGGTATGTTAGATAAGTAGGATAACTAGTTTCCCTTTGTTCAAAAAAAGGCGTTTTAGGTAAAGCAGTTTTCGCAGTGGATGGCTCATCGGACGAGTGACCTGAAAATTAAAATATTTGGAGCTCCTCCGTGCATCGGCAGTCATAAACTAGCGTCTGTGTAACACACCAGCCCGCATTCTGTCAGCGTGGTGGGTTTTGGTCCCTGCCCGATCCGGTCCGAACCCCTCGTAGAATCTAGTAGGGCACGGAGACACGCACTAGTGCCTGATGCCGTTCCCTCTAGAAAACCTCTGACGGTGATTCGTTTCACACGGTCTGAGGAACCCTTTAAGTTTATCGCCCCCAAAAAAGCCCGGTAAAGCTGAAAATGCCTAGTGGCAATCCGCAAACTCTTAAAAAAGGCTCGGCCCCGATCAACCTATGTGATCGATACGATAGTGTTGCTAAAGGAATGCTAGGAACCGGCAGTAGGACGTAAGTGTGACTTGCTGTTATCTAGGTATCTATCTATCTATCTAATACCTTTAAACGAGCAATTCTTGTGTTATATATATAATCTGAATCTCGGAAACGGCTCCAACGTTTTTCATGAAATTTAGTATGCAGGGGGTTTTGGGGGCGATAAATCTATCTAGCTAGGTGTAATTTTTAGAAAACACTATGAAAAATAATAACTAGCAAGAGCTCGGTCATCCATGTACCCTATAGTAAAATTTAAACACTGAAAAAAGACGACAACCTCAGGCGGGAATCGAACCACGCACCTTCCGCATTCCGGGCGGCTGCCTTAACCACTTGGCTACCGAGGTCTGGCTTTCACCCGTCGAAATTTTTCAGTGCTTGATGCTTATGTTTTTTAGTCAACATTGCTTCATCAATCTTAGAAGTTTTCACCTCTGAGATCTGAGATCTGAGAGATTTTTTTTTTCAGTGTTTAAATTTTACTTAAGTATATTTAAGCGTTAATAAAACGCTAAAATATATAAAAAACACTCATGTACCCTATGTTAATATCTACGTGAAACGAAACATTCGTGCCCCTTCTTAGCACACTGCGCGCACGGAGGATTGTGAGATTTGGTATATGTAGTTAAAGTTAATATGAAAAAGGAGCCCCGAAATATTACATTTTATATACTTACTTCAACATTGTATATTTCGTGAAATACGGTCACATTTCGACCGTTGGGCGACCACTAGTTCAAAAAAACTAATTAAACGTCACAAAAGCTGCTTTAATTAAATATTGTAATTACACGTTAATCCAATTCAAATTAAATTCTTACAGATCTTTAGAAAATTTTAATTTTCTTTGCGGCCGGCCGAATTTTGATAAGCAACCTTAATTATTTCGCCCGCCGACAGTAATGAGAAATCGTTAGCGAAATGCGGTAATTAAAAAGTTTTCAGATCATCTGATTGATGGCAGGCGTGTTGTTGTTGACCGCAGCCTTCGCGATCATTCAATGGATCAGCTCTAAACGTTTTTCTTGGAGAAAAACACTTAGAGAGCTGTTTGAAAGGAAGTTTTCAATAAATAAATAATGTTGAAACTTCCATATACCTAGTTTTGATATCAAGCCAAGAGCTATGGAGCTCGGTATTTGAAAAGAAGTATTTTTAGATTTTTTTTACTTATTTAGATAAGTAATGAAAAACTTTATATGGTAGGTATATAAAGTTTTACCTTTTTCTGGTATCAAGCTAAGTAGCTTTACACAGTGTGTCGTAGGTATTATAAAAGGAAGTCAATGTCGAAAACGATCATTTCGATATTGTGTCGGGTCTGGGTGGTTGTGGTACGTCGTTGTTTCTGATTTCCATGAAACGAGTGCCTTACCTACTTACTTTGGGATCAGAACAATATAGGTATGTGATGTTGTCTAATATTGTCTATTAATAATACTCGATAGTCAAGCGCTCATATGCATGGAGCAACAAAGCTCATACAATCTCTTGCTTGTTTAGGAATTTATTTTTTAAAAATACTACATCATACACACAATATAGCTTTTTAAAGTACAAGCAAGTTAGTTAGATCGTTTATTCAAGTACCAATCCAATATACTTGACGATCTGGTAAAGGTCGGGAAGCCGCTGGATTCGAGCAGCACAAAATCGGTCGTCGTAGAGATCCTTGGGGGAGGCAGACGTCCAGCAGTGGACGTCTTTTGGCTGAGATGATGATGTTGATCATACTTGACACAATATTATAACGATCAAAACGAAAAGCTTTTCAATCTCAGTCATTGATTTAAACAGTGATTGAATTGAACTGAACACGCGCTTGTCTAGAATCAAAAACACTTTGGAAGAGGGTAAATTCAAATTGTTATTACATTAAAAAAGGTAAAATTGTTTTGTATCTACGTTATGCGTTTCACAAACAATATAAACACGTAATGCCCAATTTGGATCGGCCTGTCCTGTGCCTAAAGGGCTTGAATACTAAGTGACATTATGGTAAATGTAACGAAGGGCGGCCCTTATGCGAGGTCACTTAGCCGACGCGCCCTTGTCACTCTGAGCGGACTGACCGGCTAAATGTTAACATCATTATTAGATTATAATTATTTTTAGGTGCTTATTGCTGCACTTAAGCTGTCTTAAATATTTATAAAATATAGTTAAAAAAAAAACATTATTACATCTATCTATCATATGTCTATCTACGGTTTTTCACACACAATTTCAGGCACAATTTTCATTGTCAAAAAGAATATAGACACACGAACCGTCCAACGAACCATAAAATAATAAGCAATTTGAAGTTAAATACTTCAAGATAGTTTAGAAAAGTGTCGAATGATGTTTTTTTACACGAGCGGGATTTGAACCCCCTTTGCAAATCCGGGTCAGGTGCGCTTCCTATTACGCTATCGTGACTCTGCCCAACTCGCCGAAAATCAGAATTATATCCAGCAGTGGGTTCTCACAAGCTGAAATGATGATAATGACGATGACGAACATAAAGAAATATGAAGACCAAAACGCTGATTAAAGACAAAATCGGTTTTACTACAAAACAATATTATTATAGAATTATTTTACACGCCACATACTCCGTTGTTACACCAGCATTAAACATTCTAAATAACGGGTCAGGTGAAAATCCACGTAATATCGTGTCGCAAGCTCCGGGTGGCGACGCTCACTAGCGCTGCTTTAAATAAACGCGACTTAATTTCATTTCACACCTTCATATCACCCCATACACACGTTCTGAAGACAATATTCCCGGCCTTTGTACAATATCTGAACGTATATTCACAGTAGGTACCGCAGTACCTAATTAGACGCATCTCATACGCTGATATTAAGTCATACATACTTTGTTCTTACTTGGTATAAGAAAAAGAACCTTTTTTTCCTAATTATCAAAATTAAACGCCCTTGAAAATACAGCACTTGAAAATAAAAAGGAAAGTTTACTATAGCGTTGTGTTATCAAATTTGTGGTATTTCATCTGCAAAGGTGAATCTGCATGGCCATCGGTTGCAATGACCGTTGGATAGATGGCGCACTGTGCCGCTATTAGCAATCAAAAATTAAAAAGCAGTGACAAAATTCAGCGCTTACGTCAGCCTTCCCGGTAGCATAGCGGTCAGTGCAGCCGCCCGGATAGTGGAATTCCTGGCTGGGTCGGGTGGGCGTTTAATTTTTTCACTGTATTTTATAAATTTTATATTTACCGCTAATATTTTTTTTTATATTTATTAAAGTAAGTTCATTAAGAATTTAGTTATTCTTCTACCGATTCAAACTAATATGTATATTTAGGTATTAGTAATAGCGAGTTCCAATGCTTGACGTTGTAAAAGGAAGAAAAAAGAAATGCCCTTGCTGAGTTACTTGCCGGTTCTTCTCAATACAAGGTCGCCCACTCTTTAGATTTACAAACTGATAGCTAAAATAATTTAGAATTTTTAAATGTTTAGACTAATTTTAATTAGTTATCCATCATCAAAGATCAATGTTGCTTTCTTAACTATTTGTAATAAGATAAATAGCAATAACAAATTCATAATTTGTACAATAATAACTAAACGTTAACAATCGGCACATATGGATAGAAAAGTCCCCGTATCTGTGATTCTGTATGATATGACGAAGGCTTTTGATTTTGTCAATCATGAAATACTTCTTGCAAAACTTGAGTTGTACGGTGTACGTGGACCTGCCTATAATTGGTTTAAAGTTTATCTGAGTAACAGAAAACAGTTTGTGGAGATTTCAAAACTGAACGATAAATCACAAAGTAAGGCATACAGATCCGAGGATAGGACAAATGCATTGGGTGTTCCTCAGGGGAGTATATTAGGTCCATTGCTTTTCATACTGTATATTAACGATTTCCCTAAATGTACCAAATATCCAGTTACTCTTTTCGCCGATGACATATCTGTAACTATTCATAAAAATAATAATATTGACTATCAGAATGAAATTAATAATGAAATGGAAAACATATCAAAATGGTTAGAGCATAATAATTTAAAAATAAATATAGCAAAAACAAAATATATACAATTTTGCAATAAAAACGGCAAGCCCCTACAGTTATCAATACACCATCGTAATGAGCCCATTACAGAAACTACATCTGCTACTTTTCTCGGCATTGTGATAGACGCAAATCTAACTTGGCAACAACATGTCGATACAGTATGTCAAAGAATAAATCGGTTTGTCTACGCTCTATATCGGCTTACGCAATTAGCGAGCCAAAAGACAGCTTTAATGGCATATCACGGTCATGTAGGTTCCATACTACGATATGGGTTGATCATGTGGGGAAACTCAACGAACATCAATCGGGCTTTCTTATTACAAAAAAAATGTGTTAGATCTATTTGCGGCGTTGGACAGTTGGAATCTTGTAGACCTCTTTTTAAGAAATTAAAGATCATTTCGTTACCATCGCTGTATATTTTCGAAATTTTAGTATTTGTTAAGAGGAACACTAATCTTTTTCCAACAAAACAAGAAAAATGCAATTTCCGAACACGATATCCACTCCGGTTAGCTATACCACCATCAGCTACAACTTGTTTTATGAGGAATAGTTACAGCATGTGCATAAAACTATACAATTTACTTCCGTATCGCATTCAAAACCTTCCATTTATAATTTTCAAACGCATAGTTTTTAAAATCCTTGTTGAGAATTGTTTTTATGACACTGAGGAATTCATAAAGTTTTGCCGTGATGGGCACATTAAGAAAATTGCGAATGACTTATGACTGCTTATGCTACCTTTATATTTTTATTTTATTTTCTTTTTCTTTCTATTTGTACAATGGAATTGACATCTTACTTAGTGACATCTTAAATTTGATATGTAAATTTCTGAAATACGTCACATCTTATTGCAAAGTTGTGTTTGTTGATTGAGATATTGATACTATTGATTGACATGGTGAAAGATTATTATTTGTGTTGTTTTCTTGTATTATAATTGATATTTAAAATATTGACCTGTAGTAGCAATTTTTTTTTTATTTATTAATTTTTTTTTCTATTTGTTTTAAATTTTTATAATTTTATAATTTTTATTGTATTTGAAGAGAAATGTTATGTTATATTTTATTTTAGAGCATGACGAGATTTTATGTTTGCTTATCGATATGTCGGTAAAACACGCATGTACGTAGTAGAATCATGTAACAACTGAAATGTACCGTGTTTTATGCAAATAAATATTACTATTACTTACTATTACTAATCGTTGCGAACAGTGACAAAAGTAAAGGAAATTTCGTAAGTAAGGGAAGTACTTACCGTTCATATATTATATATTTTTTGACAATATCACGTCCATTGTTCTGATCCCAAGGTAAGTAACTAAAGCAGTCGTTTTATGGAAATCAGAAACAACGACGGTACTACAACCAACCAGACCCGACACAATATCGAAAAGTTCGTTTTCGACATTGACCCGACCGGGAATCGAACCCGGGACCTCAGAGTTAGCGCCGCCCAAAGTCCGGCGTGCAAGCTACGGGTACGGAGGTCGTCATTAATAAACGTTGGAGACTTTAACAAGGCTGATAAGAGAGCTTTGACATTCACGTTATTCAACGATTCGACATTTACTACGATATCGACTGTTTTTAGCAGACGGCAAGTAATGAAACTTCAAGTTTATTACTGTAGGAAGCCAATGGTAGGGAGAATGCCACATTGAGGAAGGCCAAAGGGAAGATCTTCCACTGAGTTGGGTGGTATAGCTCGGGGACCGAGCTCCAGTGGATGTGATTTTTTTTTTGAGAGAGATCGCTGATTGCCTAAACGGCATTTTTAGCTTCACCGGGCTTTTTTATTCGTCTTAGACCCACCCGCACATGAAACTGAACGACTTTCCCCAAGTAACATAGATCATTTAAACAGATATTTTTTTCACTTTTTCATAAAAACCTTACTCGGTGAGGATGTGTAGTGTATGGGAAAAAACGCGCTCAGTTTCATGGTTTCATCAACCCACCTGCGGATCAAAGACGAATAAAAAAGGATCCTGTATATACCTATAACCTTACTTACTAATGATCATGAAAGAAGATAGCAGTTAATCAGCAGAGGCGTATGTTTTCGTAGCATAGAAATGGTACCAAGTTACCTGTGGTCACCTGATTAGATCAACGGTGGTCTCGGAACCTCCAGGGGGTTTGGTATCGGTTCCTAGCGAAAGGTAAATTTTATTGTACAGACGTCTGCACAGCGACCTATCCAAAACTGTCAAATTTATTCAATCAATAATCAACTATATGTTCGACACACATAAAGTTCTAAAGCTATTGAGGAAATTTGACAGTTTGTGGTACTCTGATATGCAGACGTGTTTACTTTGTTTGATGGTAGAACTTGATTTAAGTCCGTCTGGTATTGTAGCACAACGTTAGTACCACCAAATTATCATAGTCTGTCGTCATAACAACAATGTTAGTAGCTTTGTTGTGTCCCACAGTAGTTGAGAGTTCCAGGTAAAGTGTCAAAATCGGCATCATACCTTACTTACTTACCGTTAGCAAGATTAAGTCCCGGCGCGTCTCCGCGCATCTCGTAGGTAGGTATTATAACCCCGTTATGAATGCACTAGAGATCTTCTTAAATATTGTTTTCCAAACGTTTTTATAAATCGTCATCCAAACAATTATTCAATGTTATGGTTGAACTCATTTCGAAGTGCACACGCAATTGGGAACATCAAAACAAAATAATGGCTGCCTCGGGCCGCATTGTCTAGATAATTAATGTCGCTTGTTCGATATTTTTCTCCATAGTAAAGCAGATTAATCAATGGACAGTTGATATTTGATATATTATTTACTTATAGTCATGCGTGGGAACTAAGTATTTGTTTGTATGCTGATACCTAACTAAACAAAATGTTCAATTATCTAACCTATGCTGAAAATAGGCACCTCATTATAGTTTTCATATACGCACACATCCGCCAAACAACTGTCATAATATAAGCTAAAACAAGGCAAGTAATTCTAGCAACAATTTAACTATGTTTACAAAAAAATTAAAAGTTAGATGACAACAATTAGCAGCATGATTGTGACTAATTTTCAATTTCGTAACAACCCCAACGCAAATTGCTTAATCGTCATTTAAAACTGTCCACATTTTCACTAAACACATCACACTAATATTATAAATGCGAAAGTTTGTGTGTATGTGTGTATGTTTGTTGCTTTTTCACGCGGCAACGGATGGATGGATTTGGATGAAATTCGGCATACAGATAGTTTATAACCTGGATTAACACATAATAATTTTTATCCCGGTAACAGGTTCCTGTGGGATAGTGGTGTCGTCTTTGCGAACGAAGTCGCGGGCGACAGCTAGTAGCATTATAATATTCTGCAATTAAATATGGCCGAGAACTGTTTCAGATTTAATTATGATGAACGCAAATCGTGGCCAGTAAGTTTCGGTGTAGCCAACCAACCTAATTGCTTACTCAATTAATGCAAGGTTTCAACAGTCTCTTTCAAATAATAATTTCAAATAAGATGGTTATGCAGACACAATGCGCCATCATACTTCGGGCTGAATCCAATATCTCTTGACAAAACACACCGTCACCCTCACAAATTGATAAATAATATTGTTAAACTGAGATCTTACCCGGCAGGTATTACGCCCCGATTCCTGTCAACCCATGATTGATGCATCATCGTCTCTTTCACACAAAGGCGTTCATAAAGAGACGGCGATATCGTTTCTACTAATAAACCAGTAGAGTTTTTGGCTAGAAGCGATCGGTATCGTTGTTGAGTCGTTAGCTCTGAATAGCGAGCACTATTTGATTAGTTACGGGTATTATGTACGGTATTATTGATTAGCCATTAATCACATCATGCTTGTAAGCTAAATCAATTTGAGTGTTTATGGAGTTTTATTTAGCACGTGAATGGAGCGCAGTGGCTTGTGTTCGGGTTGCGATCTTGCAAGTTGAGAGTTCCTTTAAACTAATTCCTATTAACTAGGTAACTACCGAATGGGTCCTACAAAGCCGAAAACGACGTCGCGGCAGACCAAAGAGGAGATGGCGGGACGACCTTGACTCCCATCTTAAAGATGTCACTTGTTGCTCAAGATAGAACACGGTGGAAAGAGGGTAGAGAGGTCTTTGCCCAGCAGTGGGACACTACAGGCCAATAATAATAATAACACTAATAGGACAAGAGAATAGTAAGCTATTTTCGCAATTCCGTGTCATCAGATACCTAAGTGACTAAATTGAAATATATGTAGCTCCACCATGCTTCGTAAGACACGTTGAACCGTTGGTCCCGTTTGTAGTCGTAAGATGTCAGTCACCCACGAACTCGCATTGGGTCCGTGTGGTAGGTTGTAGACCAATATTTCTATGTGTTTATGATTTTGATGATGATGAATGACATGTTAAAAACGTTTTTGTGAAGCTCGATGGCGCAGTGGTTAACGCGCCCGCTCTGCGAGTGCTGATGTTAAGGAACTTTCGCAAAGGCCGGTCATCGGATGGGTGACCAAAAATGTATCATCTCGAGCTCTTCCGTGCTTCGGAAGGCACGTAAAGCCGTTGGTCCCGGCTGCATTTGCAGTCGTTAACAACTACTGCACTGTGGTGGTTTACGGCCCGTTCTTTCCTATTCATCCATTCATGGGGAAGGCTCGTGCCCCAGCAATGGGGACATAAGATGAGCTGATGATTATTAAATATGTTTCTATTTTAAAACAAGATTTTTTTTACAAACTGACTGACTGACTACAGGTTAAAAATCAAATGATTATTTTCAAAAGAAAGCTTATTTTAAATTTCTATCAGTTTACATCCATAAAAATAAACTTAGAAAACTAAGCAAATCTGCCAAAAAAGCAAATAGTTTTTGCTTATTGCAAATGAAAGATTTTGTTTGATCAAATGTAAGTGCTTTGTTAAAACCAAGCAAGTACTCAAGTTCGGTACAAAATTCATTAAATCGAAAATTCATAACATCGCATGTTCAATAGAGCGACATTGTAATAGATCGAGCATAGAATGGATTCGCAGCTCATTAGATCGGCGGCCTATTGTTGTAATTTTACAAAAACATATTAAATATTAGGTACAAGTACTAGAAGACGTTGACAATGAAGCTATACAGCATCAAAGGCAACTTCAAAATTCCACAGACGAAATCATTTAATAACTAAGTGGTTATTTCGTAGAAACTCTGACGTTGAAAATACTTTACTGATAGCTATCACAATTGCTTAGCCTTACTAGGTATGCCAAGGGCATGGACTAAAGGGACTCTATATTAAATGGATTTTATATAAGGTTATATGTGTTATTTATCATAATCATCGCTAGGGGGCGATGATATGAGGAGAGAATAAATAATGGTGCTACTAACAAAGAACAGATCTGCCGGCGGGCGGGTCATGACTGTGTCTAAGACATATATACATTTTTTCTTAAGTTAAATTAAGTTGTCTTGTTCTTAATCTGTATTGATTTTCTTTCCTCGTTTCTTTCTTCTTTACTGCATTTGCTACAAGCTTCTATTATACAACGGTCGATTAATCAAAGAAGAAAAGCACTTGTATCGTCTTATCTGAGACAGGTATCTGTAGTGTAATCGTGTGTAAATAGAAAACACATAAGACAAACATTTTGACACATAAGGAGCCTCCCTTCACCTCAATCTGTTATGCAAAATCGATTAATCCTCTACTTTAGATGAGGTACGGGCATAAAATACATAGATACAGAAGGGCGGCTCCGATAGCGATTTCAATTACCTACCTACGCTCGGTTGTAGCGCCAGGGTCGATGCTTACAAAATGTTGTGATATGTAAGGTTTAAGAATTAGTAACAAAAGCAAAATATTACTTAACTCAAACAATTAAATACGCAGCAGTTTTTTTATGAACGTCATCGGCTTATTGTGACAAAGTACGCGCGGCGCCTCGGCTAACTGGCGTTTTCCCGAGTTTGGCTGCTTTTCCACTAGAGCTATGCGAAGTAACTTAGCGATGCGCTAGGAAAAATCCACCAATAGAAATACTTAATTTTCCTTGTTATGTACAATTGAGTTATTTTTCTGGTGGGGTTTTTCCTTGTGGATCCCTTAGCTACCTCGCTCTGGTGGAAAAGCAGGCTGCTTAGGCTGCTTCTGCCGGCTTGCCTGTATCGCTCGTCTGTATAGAGCTACCCTTCTGTACCTATCTATTTAGTGGCACGGATCTGCGGGTCCTCGGCGACAAGCAGCGTAATCCCCAACACGCGAGTCTCAATAGCCAGCTGATTGGTTGTACAAAGTTCCGAAGGGCCTTTTGTCCTCAACACATCATCGGGACCTTTCGGAGATAACTTTAATTAGATGTGCTCGTTAGAACTGGTATGTTTTGTTACTGGAGATAATTGAAATACGTAAGCGTATTATGCTGATTGCATAGCTTTTGTTTACGAATCACCGACGGATTAGTATTCTTAATTAAAAATTATAACGACGACGTCTGCACATCAAACTATCCAAAACTGTCAAAGTTCTTCAAACCATCCAAAACTGTAAAAAATCTACACCATAATAGATGGAAATAAAGTTCAAAGTCTATATTGAGGAAATTTGGACTGTTTGTGGTTCGTTCTTTCTAAGCTTATTCACTTTTTTACTAATTCAGTTTGATCTGTGAATTCTGGATAAAATATAAAAGTAACATCCCTATTCCCTGTAGCTCAGAGCTAAGCGTTTATCCAACGACCAATAATATTCATCTCGCTGAGAAATGGATGCGCTGCAGTCTTCAGCGCTATGACGTCACGGGTTGAACAAAGGCCCCGCGTTATTGCCAGTCAGTAAAGGAGTGGAATGCCCCATTGTGGGAAATGGCTGACTTTCCTTAGCACGTGAGGAATGGACCGCCATTGTTTGCTCGCGAGATATTTTCCGCTGCGCTATTAGCTTTTGCCATTTGTTTTTTTCCTTCGTGGGAAAGTATAACGTTTCGGCTGCTTTCACTTGAACAAACTTAATTTAGAGCTGCTAGATTCACCTTCGTTCAGCTAGTGATGATAATCTTATTGGCATCGTCATCATCATCACCATCATCAGCCTAATTAAATAATAATCACTTTATACGCAATTATCTACACTTCACATCAGGTGAGATAAAAGGTGAAGCGCAAACCCATTTTAATATTTAAAAAAAATGTCACGAGCTCCTCCAGGCTTCGTTGATCCCGTTAGTTTTGTAAGAATGCATTCCTTAAAACCTTCAAACCCGCGTTGAGTCAGAATAGTGGGTTGTGGCCTAATCTCCCCAAAAGCTATTGCACATGTGGGGAGACCTTTTTTCTATATAGTAGAAAACGCGTCGTCCACGTACCACTGCGCGGACGTGTGGGGTTCTCCCCTCCAGTTCCCGCTCAGGTCCGAGAGCCTCAGCAGGGATTCGGGAGAAGGAAGACATGTAGGAAGAGCTGAATCCAGCTATGGAATGATGATTTTTTCACATTGTAATGTTTTCACCTTTTAACTTTCGTGTTCCATTTTAAATAAAGTATCATAACGGGAAATAACCTGTTTAGTATAATCGTAGATAATTATCATAGGCATACCTTTATTGGTACGATATTCGATCTAGTTTCACCGGTCGTTGTCATGAGCTGACGCCTGCCCGTCAGTCAGTCCGTACTAACTAAGTACCGTGTATCTGATGTGGCCGTCTGATGTCCCCAGAACGACTCTGACGACGAGCAGTGCGCGCTGAGCGACAAGTGGCAGTACGAGCGCAAGTCACGGCGATGGTCGCGCGTCGTCGAGATCACGCCGCAGGCGCAGCGGCGGCTTCAGGTACAGTCAGCCTCTAAATTATTATATAAAATAAAATAAACTAAAAATAAACTTTCCTACACTCACACCAATTATCTAGCCCAGAGAAGCTTCGTTATGAAACTCGTTAAATGGTTACTGGACAACGGATAAACATACTTAAAATACTTAAATACATGCTTATTATACATAGAAAACACCCAGACCCGAGATAATTTAGAATAACAATAATTTCTAAATTGACCCGACCGGGGATCGAACCCGAGACCTCAGAGATGGCGACACCATGAAAACCGGTGTATAAAACACCTGACCAAGGAGGTCATCAAAATATACATACACACATTTACACCCATCTCCCATAAAGGTAGGCCAAGACCAGAGTCTCTTATTTTTTTAAGTGTTTAAGGCTGACGTAAGCGATGAATTTTGTTACTATTTTTAACATTTTTTGAGTGCTAATAGCGGCACAGTGCGCCATCTATGCAACGGTTATTGCGGTTGGGCAGAGTCTCTTATTTATTAAAAACCAAAAACAAGAGGTAATATGCCTACATGGTGAATTTCTATGGAACAGCAGATTTTTTCTTCAATATTTAAGTGTTCAGTGGTCCCACACAAAAAGTTGTTTGTTTTTTATGTTTGCTACCTCCCCTTAAGTTCAAAGAGGGGGCTGTAGAAGAGAGGAAGAAACAAAATGGAAATGATTTTTTTTCTAGTTCTTTTCTAGGGAAAAGTCGTAGTCTTATGAACCGATTACGTAGAGACAGATAATGAATTAAAAAATATGGTAAATTTCAAAGTATTGTTTCTCACATATATTTCCTAATAAATGATTTCTGTTTTCTATCCTAGGTGATAGCAGCCCGGGCTATAGCGGAGAGGGAAGCGAGAGAGGCGCGGGGGGAGCTGGAGGACGACGAGGACGACTCGCTGCCCACCATTCGGGTGGGGCTGGTGGACGCGGAGGGCCGCTACACTGATGTGGAGCCCGACCTGTGAGTTAACACATACCTTTTTTATGCTAGGGAAAACTCATTACCGAGTATCATCGCGTCCAGGGAGACAAGCACATCTCCTCACTTGCCGTCAGGGTGACTGAGTGAACAGATTCCTTACGCCAACAAATCGTAACTCGAATACCGTAGGTACACCAACAACTCGTAGCTCTACTTACACCAAAGCATACAGCGTCAGCAACCTCGCCATATTCGCCTGCCTTGGTAAATGATGATATTAAGGCCGTATGTGGCACTAAGTAAAATATTTAAAAAATTCAAAACTTTTTGAGCCGTCAAGTTAAAACTAATCGCGGACTAGGATTAAGAGGTGTCTGAAAGCTGTTGTAGCTCTACACTTTGCACTACGTTCACCGTAGCTTAATTTACAAAATATTATATCAACTTTAACGTACAATAAACAAAATTTTATACACTTAATTATAATAATATAACAATAAAGTGGCATAACGTACGGATTATAAACATGCGTTCTTCATATTTAAAATCATGTAGTGAAACTAGTCGAATAGTTAATACACAATACTTTTCTGTTAACACACTAAGTCTCGTTCGCTATAATATTTTTTCTTTTCTATAACAGTACAGCACACAATTAAAAAAAATACTAGCCACCAAGTTACCTGACAGAAGAACAGAAAATAACAGTCATAGTTGGTTAGCGTCTACTTCGCGTCGTCGTCAACGGAAACTTTTAACGAGACCGTGTTCGGTATCAACCGAATTTCCAGCAAATGGTATAACTATGCTTTTGTTAGGAAAACAATTTGTAGTGGCAAACTATAGCAGTTCAGTCGAGAGAATATTTATGCCGAACTTTTGGTAGTTTATTAGGTGTTGACAAACAACATATATCATTGCATTCACACTGTAGAGAATAGGCTTCTCTTTCATTTTTCATTTCTTTACAAAGCTGGGTTTAATACTTTCCATCTCATCCCGCTATAACATTTTAAGTATTTGCTCAAGTTCTCGCTACAATTACAAAATACGAAACTTAAACATACAAAATAATCCCTAAATTAAAAGCAACAAGTCATCAATTTCATTAACAATCTTCCAATCATCTGCCACATCCGCATCCCGAGCCTTATTAAATACCCCTTTGATGTCCGTAATCTCTTAAATAAAAATTCAATCCACTCCATCCTATCAATCAATATGCGAACAAAGAAGTTAATAAGGCCGCTCACAATGTTCCTAATCTCAGTAACTAGCATGTAAATTAAGTATGGGGGCTTCACACCCAAATAATTGGCCTTCGATTGCGCCAACGATTCAAAAGATCGATAAGAAACTCGTCTTTATTTTTATGACCGTCCATTTTGAATAGAGCTGCGACTATCCCATCTTCTATGTCGCCGTCTTCAGCTGCCACACTAACAAGAGCTCCACCTTCGCTGGCGTTAGCTGGTCGGTAATTATCAGCAATGGCATGTAATGGTTTCTTGACATCTGACACTATCCGTGCGTCAGTGTCACTCGTTATTGGAGTGTTTAAAATTGTTTATTGTACGGATGTTGGCGGTTATCAATGTAAATGGGCTTAAGCCTTTCCTCTGGTTTGCTTTTAGAATGATAACGTCATTGTGTCATGTCATGTCACAATGCAACGGATCTTTTTTTGTTTTCGTTCTACGTTCTAGAGACAGCAAAGTGCATGTCGGACTTCGCCCTAAAAAGTTTTTTTAGGTAGGCTTTTCAACTATTATCCACATATTCTAGGATAGGTAGGTATAAAGATCGTACATTAACATAATTGCAGTTTTAGAATACAAAGTTTATAATATTTCTTTGAAATATGAAATATAACATGGTGCCAAACTGTTCTGTCAAGGACATCAGTGCTAATAAATATAATGGACAGACAGAAAGACAGTTTGACGAAACAAAAAGGGATCCTGCTTCACCCTATCTATCACTTTAAGAGTTAAAATGAAACAAAAGTAGGTACATAATAAACATGAACTTCCTTGTTATTTGCATAACTCACCTTCACATTTAACTTGAATGTTTCTTTAAAAACCTAATCATGACGACGTTTCAAATTTTATTTCTCTCTACTGCGAGAGTTGTTGCAATTGAGCCCATACTCCACCACCATTAGGAAAAGTACAACAAGAATCAGCTGATGCAAGCAAAACAAACAACACAATCGCTGAGATTGAGCCACATCGTCGGCAAACAAAGCCGCCGTCATTGACAAAAGAAGTGGTACAGTCAGCCGGGCCCTTGCCACAATGCCTATAATCAACCAGCCATTTGTTCTACTTACAATTTGGGTACTTATCCCTTCACCTATCACGTTTCCATTTTGGATTGCTAAACCATAAGATATAATGATAGACTATTAGAAGACGTGCGGTGCTAGTGGCGGCGGGTAGCTGAAGCGGTGTTTGCTTTCCTTATTGCTCCATTAAGTCGTGTTACAAATATATGGTCAGCTTACGTGTGCTGGTAAACATTTCCATCTTTTGGAGGTGCGACAAAGAAACGAGTCACCAAATTTCTTTGTGCGCGATGGGATATTTGAGACAGTGAAGCGGTGACTACGAAGAGCAGCACGTGTACTCATATGAAGGAAGGGAGAAGGTGGGATGAGGTCCAAGAGCTCTTCAGAGCACTCGCCATGGTATAAGCGGTAAAACACGCTGAGTGACGCAACATTTCTACGCAATTGTCGATAACGCGTTCAGCGCGACGCTGCAATCTGTCCAAGGCATCGAGAAGGTACTTTGCGGAACCGTCCCAGATGTGCGGCAAAACCCCACGCAAGACTGTACTTGTGTCTTGTATAAAAAGCACAACTAAGAAATTTGGTGACTCGTTTCTTTGTCGCACCTCCAAAAGATGGAATAGTCTACCAGCACATGTTTTCCCTCTTTCCTATGATATGGGGTCCTTCAAACGAGGCGTGGAGAAGCACCTTGTGGGCCGGCAGAGTGAAGTTGACTGATGCTGCGTTGTTTTCACGCTGCACCAGTTGTCTTCGCGTCTGGACTCCATTTCCACTTAACATCAGGTTGTGTGGAGTCATTTGCCGTGCTAAGTATAAAAAATAAAAAAAAACAACAGGTCCGTCGTAAAGAATTGCCGCACTCTGTTCAGAATACCAAGTTTTCGTGAGGCTGTTTTGATCACGGTTTCGATGTAGTCCCTTTGGTTAAGATCACAGCGTATCGTCATACCGAGCATGTTGATACTGCTCTCCAGGCTTAGAGATGTACCATGAAGAGTTGGAAGGGGAAGGAATGGTGACTTTTTTGCCGTGAACGCACATGTGTTTTTTTGGCATTGAACTTAACCAGATTATTGGAGCCCCAACTAGATATGAGATCCAATACCCGATTGAGCTCAATGACAAGATTTACTCAATTCATTTCGGTTTCGACCCACCCTGCCGCTGGGTGTATCCCCCATGCACCGTGCTATCATCTGCATAGCAATCAATATTTCCAAGTGGAAGCATATCATGAAGATAAAGATAATTTATTTGTAAGAACATGTGTGTCATTCGTTACATGGAACTTTGGTAGAAAAAAACATTGTATTACTTTCTACATGTCTTGCCCTGCCAGGCGTATAATATAAAAAAATAAAATAATAATTACATTTATGATACAAAATTCAGGAATATTTAAATAATTATCATGTCTATGAAAAATTCAGTACTACATTATTAAATTAATTATACATCATCACTATTAAATTACATTTAATTTTCAACATTAACAATAATACAATACAACTTTAAAATTTAACATATTAAAAATATTAACTTTAAAATTCAAAAAGATAAAAAAGATTAAAAAATCACAAACTATTGTCACAAATAAAATCATTTGACGTTATGATAACACTTGCCAATTAACAAGGATTTCAATCTATTCTTAAACATGTATGTATTGCATTCTTTAATAGCGTTTGGGATTTTATTATAAAGTTTGGGGCCCATGCAAAAAAAGCTTTTTCCTAAAAGACTAGTTTTAACTTTTATGATGACTGAAGTCTATGATTGTCACGCCTATTGCGAATAACATTATCTGACAGATGTGGGAATAAATGTAGATTCGACTTTACAAACACAACCACTTCAAAAATGTATAAAGACGGAAGTGAAAGAATTTTATGATTTATAAAATAAGGTAAGCAACTGTCAGTAGTTTTTAGCCAAACATTGGTCTTAAACATCGTTTTTTGCATTTTAAATGCTAATTCTCTGTTGGTGGAGTTGCCCCAAAATAATATATCGTATGAATAAACATCCCAAATCCTGTGAAAAAAGAGATAGGGAATTAAATAGAAATGATTTTTGGAGGTTGCTTTCGTTTTACATTATTTTTCTTAGTTTGTTCTCATTCACATAAGAATCGCTGTAACAGGCGCCATACCTCCACCAGAATTGCGTCAAGCCCAGCAATAACCTACATAAAGGGCGTTCCGTTTTGTTAGAGCGGACTAATGCAAGATTAATTATTAATGTTGCTACGCGAAAAAGCACTTACTAATAATAAAATGAGTTACTATTAAAATTTAAACCTTCCCACCAATGCAAAGAAAGTTACTTTTTCCTAATTAAAAAGTAATTAAAGGTCTGGTTGGCTTTACTTTGTACTCTGGAGCAGAAACTAAACGGCTTTTTTTGTTTCGTTGGCGAAAGGTGTTAGTCGTGAAGGTTTTTTATATAGCTTTTTGGCGCTTGTGTATTTCTTTTTAATGCCAAGAGTATCCCCTGTTCGACAGACTGAAAATCACTGCCGTCCTGCCCTTTGTGCAGAACTCAAAAAGCTCTATATACCGAATATAGTGTAAATACAACGACTGGAGTGTTGATTGAATACTTTAAAAGCTCCTATTTAAGGAACATACCAAACTCTAATAACCACTTTTAAGTTAATACCAAATCATAATAAATAACCAAGTGCTACAGGGAGAGGGAATCCTCAGCAAGCCCCACTAAAATAAGATAAGGATAATAAAGATAGACGAGTATATTCGGTTGGTGAGACAACCACATTTAAGGTTTTATGCAAGGCATCGTTAAAAGTGTACCAACATGAGTAATTCGCTCCGCTAGCTATATTAATGCTTTGTTGAAATTGAAACTGTTACGCAATTAAATTATAAGATAATTTCAGATTCTGCTTATTTTTATAACAGTACCTAATTTTGTCTTTGTCATCATTACCATGAATGAATACCTAAATAAGCTCATTAGGGTATCGGCCAGCGTTCGTAGACGATCGTGAATATACGAAGCATTATTTTTTTTATTTTATTGTTTATACAAAATCTACAACTTTTAAAAACAAATATAAAAAATGTAAATAACAATAAATTCAGCCAACCAATTACAGATTATTTACAAAGAGCGGTTTCTTTGGATTGGTGACTCCATTGTAGTGAAATCATCTGTGTACAAAGCTCCATTCTAAAACTACTGTTTGAGTTAGGGGAAACTGTCAAAGTCACTCAGTGGTTAGATCCTCCTGATCCTGAAACTCTGCGAGGTTCATGAATCTAGTAAAATGGTTATGGTTATGTTAATGGTTATGGCTTGGGGAAATGTATTTTTTTTAAGGTTAGCTGATGGCCTTAGCTGGCCTTTTCAGTGTCACCGCCGGACACTGAAGCGGGGGCGAGGCGGGGGCGGGGCGGCGAGAAACTTAAAGGGTTCCTTAAGCCGTATGAAACGATACACCGTCAGATAGGTTCCAGAGCGAATTGCTGTATTATTGTATGTTTTTCTTACTCCAATTTTTCTTTTTATCTGTAAGAATCATTTACTTCTCTGTTTTAGCAAAACATGTAATATTCTGGTGGAAAAAAAGAAATTTTATTTATTATTATTTATTATAATTGCGTCACGTAAGCGTGTCTTCTTTCCCTACTAGATTCTTCGAGGGGTTTGGATCGGATCGGGAACGAACCACCCGAAAGCGCCTCTAAAGGCTCGACCTCGGCTCGGGTTGACCGGGTCGTGGAGGTGGAGATAAGCGCCGAGGTACATGTCTGTACCTGGTAAGAGCGCGTGTGAACCGGGCCTTCGTACTCTTGTTCTACGAGTGTGGTGACTTGGGCCTATGCGAGTGTGCAAGTTTAGTGAATCATGTGAATGTGTTACCGCGCCCACGCATTTCATTTATTTATTTAAACAAGCACAAACCTATTATACACCAATCCAATTTTAAATAAAATACACACGCAGGACGACACAAATCTTATGCGACTACAATTCCAGGGGGCCTACCGCCTAACTCTATCGCCATCGCTCTCGCTATCGCGCTTTAAAGTTTATGGCGTCATCTTGTCATTTCGAAAGCGATATAAAAGCAATATTGAAAGCTATAGGCTTATGATATTGCTTTCATATTGCTTTCATATCGCTTTTGAAATGACAAGATTACGCCATAAACTATAGAGCGCGATAGCGAGAGCGATGGCGATAGAGTTAGGCGGTCTGGGGGCAGGTGTGGACAACATGCAATAAAAAAATAAAATACTAGAATAAAGAATAACAACTAATTAATTTTGTATAATTTTGTGTTTTGTTCTGTTACTTGGTATTTTTTTATTCTTTTTATTTTTGAGGATCGAATGGCTATCGGGGAAAATGTTTATTACACTGCTTTTTGTACCTATATCAAAAAATCTCGTTGAAATAATTTGAAACAGTAAAAGGAGTTGTTAATTGTGTTTATTCATTTACTTAATAATATTGTCTTGGACTGCTTTACAAAAAATCTTAGCAATGTACAAAAAGTAGTTGCTATCCATCACAATGTCATGCTTATGGCAAACATTTAATTAACTCAAATTTATTTGAATAATGTTTTCTAAAGTTTACGCGAACACTACACATTGAAATTGAAACAACTTTTACGGATCTACTCGCGTTTATTTTACACATTAGTTTTAATTAATGTTTATATTTTTGGGTTCGAAACGTCAGGATAAACATTAGTTAAAACTAATGTGTAAAATAAACGCGAGTAGATCCGTAAAAGTTGTTTCATTTCAATTATTTGAATAAATTATAATTTTTTATCGGTTTTGTAGTCCCTATACTGATTTTTACGCTTTACAAAAACAGATATATAAAATTTCCGATGCATAACCCATTTATAGGTACTAACCAGCCGGTATAATTTCCGATTCGACACAGTGTATACGTTCTACAAGTGATTGGCTGCCGTGACAGCGTGTCACTCGAAATTGACTTGTTCTAAGCAAACACGATCCGGCCTGGGCCAACACGCCTAAACCAACTGGCTGGCTTACCCACTTGATAGGACGTCTGGAAATAAACATGCCACTGTTGACGATTGAGGAAAAGGTTCTTTTCATATACGTATGGGTGCTAAGTATCCAACTTATCACCGAAAGGTCAGGATGAGGTAACATTTGATTTGGAAATTCGGAAGCGTCAGCAAACTGTTTGATATATTGTGTAGGCAATATTTTTCAAAATTATTATGGGCCTCTATTGTAACTTACCGAAAAGGAGTTGGCGGGACAAACTGCATAATATATAACACTTGGACTCAATTGGCTCTGGACCGCAATAAGTAAAATAAATGGAGGGAGGCCTTTGCCCATCAGGACGTGATGGCAAAAATAATAATATGTAATTTACCATTCTGTAAGTAGATTGTTTGTTGCCAGAAATAAATAATTTAATTATATTCTATAAATGTAGGAAAGTCGTCTAATGACCTTTGTACTATTCACTTTAGTTTAGCTTATTCATTAGACCACCGCGACCGGCCTCTCAGACCCATATATCGCTTCTTCGATTCGCTTCGATTCTGAAGTACTTGTTGCACTCGGCTAAGTTGGTGGTAGGCCTTGCTTAAAGTCTGTATCGCTATCTATTACTACCTTATCTAAGTTTGTCTCCATAACAGTAATGTTTACCAACATCGCTTAGCTATTGCATCTATAAATCTGTCGGAATACAACAATGCTACAGCATTGTGAGTTATAGATAGATAGTCAGGTCCATTTAGATAAACAACCAACTTTCGGAACGAAGTAGTTTAAGTAACAAAAACACATAATTATTGTCCTGTTAACCCATTCAATAAGCAATTTTTTTGGTCTTTCTAGTATCGGCTATCGTCGCTTTTTACAAGTGACCCATTTAAAACTGTCATTAATATTAATGAGTTTACTAACACCACGTGTGTTAATTACATTGTGGACTTATGGCCGCCAGCTGGCAATATAACGCGGTCAGCCTTACTGCAAATGCACTCAAACGATGGAGTAAACAAGCACATGGGAGCATGCCTTTACGAGCCATAAACCAATTCACATTAAATCTAAAACAGTAGTAACTACTAAACTGTAACTAGTTAGGTGAAATGTGAATTAGCTCATAATATAAAAGCTTGGTAGAAAACATTCGGATTAATTAGAAACTGTTTTGTTGTAACTGTCTTCATAATTTTACCTCAATGGTCTACCTCTGCTGTGGTTTTAGCCCATCAGTTTTAGTCCCGGGTTCGATTACCAATGGTTGGGTTTGCGAGTCCGTTTCTACGCAGTAAATCAGAGCGTTAGTGGTAGAGCTGATCAAATTGCACTGCTAATGGTGCAGTGCCCGACCTGCTGCAGACGCGGTTGTGGTCATTCAAGGGCAGATCCGTATGAGGGTAAAATTTTGTTTTGGTTTGTTTTAAGTCCGTCTGGCTAAATGCCACTTGCATATCTAAGTAAGTCACCGTAACAAATTTTATTGACTGATTTTGCTTGTACACTTTTGTTTTTCTATTTGTTATTTTTTGAGCTTTTTTTTTGTGATGTATTTGGTGCAAATAAAGTGTTTCTATTCTATTCTATTCTATTCTATTCTATAACAACATAGTTAGTAGCATTCTTGTTTACTGGATAATGGAATAAGATAGCCAGTTCCTCAGCAAATAACTAAGAAGAACTAAGATCCTATTAAACATTTTATTTCCAACTGCTTATTTCAATAACCGTTTTCTACTCGTCAGTAAAAAATAAAGACTAATTATATATTTTTAATAGTGGTTTGAATCGCCCAATTCAAAAAGAGTCCTTAGGCCATTCATACCGTGGTCCGAACAGCTCGTGGTATGAACGGCCTAACGATCCGTAGTAGGTTCAGGACCTCTCTGCTGCGGCGAGCACTGATCAGTACCCTAAACAATTAAAATTCTATTGTGTCACTCACAGCAGACGACAGGGTAAAAGGTCAAATCCAGTAAACTACTGGGCATAGCATAGTACATCGCTCGGCTCGCTTACAACCATGCTTCCATGTCAACAGGCTTCAGGGATCGCTCACCAAACGCCCTCCGTAGCGCGTTTAGTAGCTCACATAACTCCATATTTTACAACATTAGGTATAGCCTCAGCTAAGCGAAGTACGTTGTTACTTGAAACTTTGCTGCGAATTCTAATGGAATAATTGTTGCTTATTAACTTACCGAGTTGTTCCAAACTTGCCACTTTGCTGGGCCTAAGCGAAGTGGATGTAACTATTGGCTTGAGTGTAACGATAAACATCTTTAATACTTTGGAAATGGGTGTTTGGGAATTGCGAACGGCACTTTCGAACTTGATTGGTGAACTACTCGTAGTTCTCGAATGGTTTAGTCATCACTTTATTATCAACTAGCGGCCCGTCCCGGCTTCGCACAGGTGGACATTTCTTTTTTATATAGCTTATGTTACTCAGCGCCAATGTAGCATTCTAATGGTGAAATAATTTTTTAAATAGGTCCAGTAGTTTTTGAGTTTATTCGTTGCAAACATACAAAAATACAAAGCTTTCCTCTTTATAATATTAAAATAAGGACAACAAGTGCCATATTTGTGCTAAGGTGCTTTTTATAACGTCAAAGGAAAAAACAATAGCAATTCGCCGGTATTATACCCAGACACGAAATACGAAATCGTTATTGTTACAAAAAAATATAATTGATTACTGCATTGCATCTATCCTTCTGCAACAGGCATTCTAGAAAGCCTACAACGAAAGTTATTATTTTAATATCGATTTATTCTATTATTCCCAGGGTGCCCGGTCAAACGATGATCCAGTTACCAAGTGACAAGGAGGACGAGGAGGACACCGGCACCCGCTTCAGGCGGACCGGCTCCGAGCGGCTCCGCGACGGCGCCAAGGCCCTGCTCCGACGAGTGGAATCCCTCAAAACAAGGAGAAGAAAACGCCAGAACAGAACAGAAGTCATAGTCTCATCACCGCACTTCCTAGACGCACAAACCGACAAATATGCAGACTTAAGCTACATAGACATGACGCCGACGACTCCAACAGCATTCCCGTTCCCTGATTTCAACAGTTCGCCTGCCCACGCTCCTGCCATTAGAACGCAACCTCCCTCACCCATGACAATAATGCCTCCATCCCCTATAGCTCCTTTAGAGCAATCGTTCGTTTTGAACCCTCCTTTTGGTGACGATAGCTCAAGTTACGCGTCAGACGGCAGTATGGGCTCAAGCAATAAAAGCTCCAAGTCTAAGTTGGGGCGAGCGAAGAGGATATTCCATAGAGGGATGAAGAATGACGATAGTGCTTTAAGTGACTCTGAATGCCAACCGGCCAGTTGGAGACACAACTATTATAAGGATCATAATACTCATCACAATACTGAGGTAATAAATGAATCTTCTGCTTGAAAGTTAGCAGTAAGGGCTCTTCCAAATTAGGCGTTTCGTGTCGGACCGCTGCCGCTGCCGTGCGTTTTCATATTAAACGACAGCCGCACGACAACCGCACGCACGACTGTTACAATAACAATATGGAACGCAGTGCAAACGCACGGCAGCGGTCCGACACGAAACGCCTAATTTGGAAGAGCCCTAAATTTCAATAATGTCACGCACTGCTGTAACATGTCATTTTATCTACTGGAATACTTTTGTTTTTTTTTCTCGTTACCCAGATGTTACAAAATCAGAGTCATTTTAAAATCTTTATTCCTTAACTAAGTATCTAATATCTACTGTCTCTGTCTATCCACTCCAAGAGTTTCGACTGTGTCTTTCTCGTTCTTACATTTGTATTGTACGCTTATGCCCTTCCAGGTATCTTAATGTCCAACATTTTTAAATACCTTTAATTATGTGTGAGTTTATTTTCTTTGCCACCCTGCGAAGTAGCAGGTACTCGCTAATAACAAAAAAATATATTTTTCAATTGGGAAAATTGTAGCTAGGTTCCAAAGTTAAGATATCCCGAATACATCTAGAGCTATACGAAATATAAACTTCCAGGTAAATGTTGAGCCGAAGTCGCCGGTGGAGTTGAAGCCGGACCCTGAGGTGCTGCGGGCGGTGCAGAAGTCCCCGGGCCACACGGCGCACCGGCGGCAGGCCATCCGGACCAGCTCGCTCAACCTGGGGAAGGAGGGACAGAAGTAAGTCTGCTGTTCAACACTCACCGCTCGGCCATAGCCATTTGCGATGATTTTTATTTATATTCTCTTTAACTGAGACCCTTCAACGAAGCACATCAGTCATCACAAACTAGTTACAATATTTTATGATTGTATTTTTTTTAATTCACAATTCTATATTACGTAGTTACAAGATCAAATATCACTAGAAAGAAATAACCAGTCTCAGGTTACCCCACCCACCCACGAACCCACGACCCTTGGATTACCGGTCCAAAACTTTGACCGCTGAGGGACACGGTAGTTCTAGTCCAATTTTATCTTGAAGTTAGTTACAAACTGTAATGACTAGTAAGGAACTAGACTGTTACAGCACTAATATTTCAATGGCGAGCAGTACACGACGAGACGCCACCATTTACCAACTGGTTTGTAACGTTCGTTAGTCATTACTTTGTCAACGGTAATAGGTTTATATAAAAACAGGATGGGCAGAGCTGCAATACCTAGTATCTAGGTGTTATAACGGACTAATAATACTAGCGTAGCATAATGTCCAATATACTTAATTAGAAATTAGTGAAGAAAAGGATAAAATAGTCATCATCATCAGCTCATTTTATGTCCTCACTGCTGGATGGATAGGGAGAACGGGCCATAAACCGCCACTTGGGCCCAGTGCGGATTGGTGGTTGTTAACGTTAGGTACGAAAAAACAACAAAAAGAAATAACGAGTACGAAATAGCAAGTACGAAATAACAAGTACTAAATAACAGGTACGAAAAATAGGAAAGAAATAACAAATACGAAATAACAGGTACGCAACACCGAGTTTGAAATATCAAGTCTTAAATCAGAAGTACAACATCAGAAGTAAGAAACAACAGGAACGAAATAAAAAATACCTAAGTTAAAGAACTGTTACGTGATGTAATTTATTATGTTTAATGTTCTGGAATTAATTAGAAATAATATTTAAATAATATTCCGATCAAGTGTTTAGTTTTACATTTTTTATTTCATAATTATCTTTAATATTATTTACTATTTGTAATTTTCTGATAATACGTTCTAACCATTTTATTTCTGTAACAATGCTTTATTGTTTGATTGAAATATGTCCGTAGCGTATCTTGAGATATTATGTCTTGATCACTACAATTCATAGTTGCACCTGCAAAATGGCCTTTAATTGCCTTTGAATAGATAATCACTCTAACCGCTTCCGTCGTCTCGAAGTTAAGATCACTGGTCTCAGATCCTGACGTTCGAAGAAGGGTTCGATTCGCAGCAGTAGGTATATTTTTGTGCCCAATTTGGTGGGTGGGTAGGGCTTGTTTTAAGTCCATCATCTTAAAGGTCGATTCATACATATCAGTGAAGTTTCAGTTCCGGCACAGTGCGAAATATTCTTTCATACATTCTATATGAACGCATTCCCACTTGTCATTGTCAGTGACGACACAGTGCTCTCAGTGTCATGTTAATGCACTATTTATAATATTGTAAGATCTGTACCATACCAACATGATGCAATAAATAATTATGACTATGACTATGAAATAAAAACACTTTATAGGAATCGACCTGCATATTTATTTTGCGTGCTGGAAATCACGACCAAGAACCCTTCAAGGTTCCAAATTATACTATGTAAAATAAATGTGAGTGGATCCGTTTAAAGGCTTCCATTTCAATAATTAAACGTAGTCTCAAGTGTCGGTTCCAATTACCTAGTGGTTAACGCTTTGGGAATTAAGTCGTCAAGTATGCGGAGCAAGTTTACAAGTTACCAACTTAAGTTTGCCAACTAAGCGGCGGAGACTTATAGAATAGAATATGTAATTGAATCTTAGCCATTTTAATTGCGACTTAAGTTTATAAAGTGATTGGGAAGACATTTAAAAATATAATTAATTGATTAAATAACATATAACTGAAGCTTATAACGTCCTGTCAACCGAAAATGCTGAACCACTATAAAGCTAACGGATTGAAAAAAAATTAAAATCAATCACCTAACGCCTGAAATACAATCACGATCACGACATCCTAAAGTCGCCCGAAAATATATTGGGAAGATTATAAGTAACTAAGATTTTATTGCGTTTAAAATACCAATTTTGTTTAAGAAACATATTATCAACAATGCACTAAATGGGTATGAGGATTCTATATTTTTGATTTATTATTTTATTTAGAAGGACTAGTTTTTAAGTTTAATGCATACTATAACTTAAGTTCTCATGTAAGTGGCTTTATTGACTTTATGAGAATAAATTTCTTTAAACCTATTTTAATTAACCAGATAAAGGGTTCTGGCACAGAAGCCGTATACTAGGTGCTAATTATATAGTACTTCTATGCTGCTTGTATGCCAAAAGAGTTTAATAAAAGAAAATTAAATGGATCCAAAATCTACACTAAAACTCATTAAAGAGACAGAACGGTAAGCAGCGGTCCACTAGCATTTACCCAGTACGACGAAATGTCACATTTGAAAGCGTCTCATTTCGGACTAATTGCCTCAAACCAGCCTTCATTAAACCCAAACCAGTGCTCCTCAATAATAACAAATGGTAATGCGTGGAGAATGTCTTATTCGTATGCTAATGCCTCAATAATGCGCGCGCGCCGAATTTAGAAGTGACTCGTTATTGAAACACTGACCTTATCGGAGGGAACGTTACAGCTTGAAGTTTATTAGTCTATGAAAGGAAAATTAAAGATAACTTGAGAGAAAAAGTGCTTTTTAGATTAAGTGAAATGGTTAAACCGAACAGGTTTGAAGAGAGTGTGCGTTTGTGTGGCTGTTTTTATCAGAATGAGTCAGTTCTTTATTTTTCAATGTGGTCTCGCTAAATGGTTATGTATCTTTATGGTTTAACGTAGTATTAATGTGACCTGCATGCTGCGCTGCTGGACTTAGTTAAATATTTGTAACACAGGAAACTTCGTGATTGTTTGTGAAGATCATAGCAATTCACGCTTTTTATACCTCTGGTAGTTTGATAGCCTGTGCGATTTCATTCCAAATTCTTGACCAATGCTAACCTTCAGGTTAATCATTCATGATTGTTCCAGATTTCGCGACCGAAGCCTCAAAAGAGACAAATCGGCGTCACGGAGTTCAGAGCTGGAGGGCAGCCCCAACTCGGCCGGCTCGCGGTCCCAAGACGGGGATCAGGACGACGACGACGACAGCCTCGACATCAAGTCCAAAAAGTAAGTTCTTTATATTATCAAAAGATTGCGATTGCTGTTAGCCTCCTTTGCTCTTTTCAGTGTTAACGGACTTTTGTGAGCGGTGAAAAACTTAAGGTTCTTCAAGCCGTGGTGATCTGTTTTTTTTTAATAGCTCACCTGATGTTATGGGATGATAAGGCCGAAGGTGGAAGCGCACTTCACCCGGAATCCTCAACTACTGAGGCACTAGCTTATCTTATATATATCTTATATCTATCTGGCGGAACACAACAATGCTACAAACATTGATTTTATGGCGACATATTTAGATAAGATGGTGGTAGCTAGCCAGGCGGACAAACAAGCCCTACCGCCAACCAAACCGAGTACCTACACAAACATGTACCCTGGCTGGGAATCGAACCCGGGCGGGACCTCTGGGTCTAAACCGGTGGTCTTAACTACATCGAACATCCTAGAAGGTTTTTAGAGTAGATGATATCATGCAAGCATGTCCTCGTCCTCTACTAGATTCTCCGCATCTTTCGAATAGGATATAACACTAAGCTAAGCTCCTTTGAAAGTCATTACGCCATCTGTTGATAAGTCTTTTTATTTCTCCCTGTCTGTATTAGCATCATAAATATTGAATACGATCTTTCTATCATAGAAGGACAAGTTCCATCACAAACACACACCTGAGAATACCAAATTTGGCAAAATGACAAGTATGGATAAAAAATTTAATAATGATGTACAATCAGTGCTGATTATTGTCTCATCTCATCGTCTAGCTAGATGATCACATTTATACGATATTACTAAATTACGTGTCCGTCAGTCTTACAATTTTGCAATACTCTGCTGTTTTGGTGCTGTACATAATATGATAAAAAATCTATATGACGCAATGCCTGCTGATCTGCCAAATGAAGTCGATGCTATTTTCAATGTAAGCTCAACTCTATCCTTATTGACTAACATATCAAAATCTGTTATTGCAGGAACAACATCCAGCGGTGGTACTCTTTCAGGACGAGCACGCTCAATGGTGGACCTAAGGCCAACAACACGTTGCAGCCCACGCCCAACCAGAAGGACCCGGAGGCGTACAGTAAGTTCATTATCTTTATTATTGAATACCAACTAATATTTTTATCATAATTGTTGTGTAGGTACTTATGGGGAGGTCACTCAAACACCAGCGTTAGATGCAGACTGTTTATTCACCTTTTTTTATTTTTTTTATTTTTTTTTCCTACCTCCACTCATTACATTATACAACTACCAACAATTCCCTTTTTTTTTTATTAATTTAGTAAAATTTATATAATGTAAGTATATATTTTTTATTTTTAAGAGCTTTCCTTTTCCTAACAGTGATATTTAAAGGACCAATTATTATTATTTATTTACAATCAGATTTTTTATCCTATAAGCTTATATTACGATGCCATTGAAAAGTGCATACCCTGGAAAATATTTGTAGTTGTAACATCTGTGTTGTCTACTTGAAGCAATTAATTAATAAATTTGAATATTTAATGCTTGGATGTTTGTTATCCAACTAAGGCTATACGAATTCTCACACATGGGCCAAGCCATGTTATGGGTTTATTTTTCCAGTTTATGTGACTTGAACACATTAATGAGACGAGGGGTAACCTTTTTCTATCCTGTCACTATTCATCTCATCTCATAGAAATCTGTACATAAAGCTAGAGAGGTGTAAAAACTGTCTAGAGTTAAGACACTTACGCAAAGACCAAAGTAGTCTTGTGAATGTTTAATGCTGACTCCGTGTCTTTGGTTGCAGTGTCACGGGCGATGTCGTCGCTGTCTTGCGGTCAGCTGCATATCCTGCGCAAGCTGGCGCTGCTGCGGCTAACGGCCTGCATGGAGCGGTACTGCCCTTCCCATAAGTCCGGCTGGAACTGGGAACTGCCCAAGCTCATCCGGAAGATCAAAGCGCCTGACTACAAAGGTGAGTAGCCGCACCCGTAGCCTAGACAGCCGAACATTTTGTGCAAGCTGATGCTGCTGCGGTTGGTGACATACACGAAGCATTAGCAACTGCTTGAGCTCCTCATTTGCCGTTACCTAGCCAACTGCAGCCGCATATAGTGGCGGATAGACCAAGAGGTCTGGAAAACTCTGTAGAGCATGAGTCACTTGCCTCTTATTTTATCACTAGGCTTGATTTACTTATTAATAAATCTCCCGGTGGTGCCCACATTACAACTCTAAGGAAAGGCGCAGTTGGTTTAGATTCGATTAAAACGATACCTGTTCCAACCAATCCAAATACAGAATCCGAATATTTATGCATTATGGCCGTTACCGTTTGAAGGCAATTTTCATTCTAATAACTACTCGTAATATTTTGTTGTCTTGCCAGCCGAGTAACCATTCATATGTACTCTGGTTAGTAGATGGTAAGTTTTGTCCACCTACCGAATTGATAGAAGCTCAGATGAAGAATTTAAGATGCGGACGTTCGTAGTCAGATAATAAAAGTATTTTAAAAGAACGTTACCAAATAGTTACTGGTTAGTAGCTACTAAATAGGTAGATATTTGTAGGCATAAGACATTTGTATTGTTAATAAAACTAAAAATAGGTACCGGCTCTGTAGTAGTAGTTTATTCAGAGTGATGTTCGCTACTAACTTTAATACCCTCGTCTCTTAGGAACAAATAAGCTTGACAGCATCAAAGCATAAGAAGAAAGTGCCCTCCTTTTATGAGGGCACTTCAATTATTTTCGCTTCGAGCTCCATGATATAATGTTCTTAAGCCTTTTAGACCTAGACTATACTGTTCAGGAATTCTATTACGCGGTCGCCGCAGTTGTTATTGAGTTTTATGATTCAAGGTCATTGATTCTGAGGTATTCATAATAAACGCACATCGGAAAGTGGTTTGTTGACAATCGACCACTGAAACGATTTCAATCATTTTTAAATAGGTATTTAAATTTATAATACATTATTTTCACGTCTCGGACAAGCATGGAATAGGCACATTATTTATGATATTTTTATTATTAGGAAACATGTACCTTTATAAATTAATGTCACATAATGTTGATGCCTCCATCATCACCACCATCATTGAAATCAAGTCATCGCTACAATTAATGGATGTTGGATTAATCACCACGCTTGCCAAATGCGGGCTGGTGATCACAATCGAAATGCTATGGCTATCCATCGAAAAAATCCGAAACACACTTTGCTCGACCTGGGAATTGAACCCGGGACCTTAGGGTCGAGCTTTGCCTCTCGCCCACGGAAAAGATAAATGTTCTGTGCTCTCGCCCTGAGGCGCCTGAGGCGATATAAATTATAAATTGTTATCGTTGTATAGGTACTTATAAATTGCTATTTGTTTGAAGCTAAGTTTTGTGGTGTTAACAGATAAAGCTGTGTTCGGCGTCCCGCTGACGGTGTCGCTGCAAAGGACCGGCCACTCGCTGCCGAAGCCGATACAGAGTGCGCTCAACTGGCTGAAGAACAACGCTTTGGATCAGGTAAGTTAAAGCCTCACTTTTTTTCTTTCTGAACATGCTGAACCGCGAGTAGGCAGATCTTGACTTTGACTTAATGATTTTTTCGAAGAAGAAAAACGCGATGTCTCTCTTTTAAAATATATACTTTATTAATCTAGATTTTCTTTTTATTTAGCTATTACTATATTTATAAAAAATCTTTACCGTCAAAATTGTATCCATTGGTTTCTTGCGACTCGTAATACTAGTCTCAAATACGTTCTCTTGTACTCCAGATGGGCATATTCCGCAAAGCTGGTGTGAAGTCCCGCATTGCAAAGCTGCGCGCGCTGGTGGAAGCGGCCGGCGCCCCCGCCGCTGCACTGGCCCCCGCCGCCGCCCCCGCCGCCGCCCCCGCCGCCGCCGGCGCCCCCGCCGCCCTCGCCCCCGACAGTCCCGCAGGGCTCATCTTCGACAGCGCGCAGGCGCATGACGTCGCTGACATGGTCAAGCAGTATTTCAGGGAGCTGCCGGACGCGTTGCTCACGAATAAACTGAGTGAAACTTTCATCGCGATATTCCAACGTAAGTTTGATGAGTTTTCATTGTTTTTATTCTATTAATAGGAGTCGATTAGCATTCATCTCATAGAATATAATTCAAAGGTCAAATGGTCATCCGGGTGCTGACACGATTGTGGATATTTTAATACTAACAGAACTGACACCCAATATCCTTTTTATTTTTACATAATTAATTAATTACTTCTAATCTCAACTTAAATGAGAAAAGAGCTTTCTTTGACTGTCGGTATACAACAATACTATTAACGTTGTTGTGGCGACAGATATAGGTTAGTTGCTGGTAATTAGATGGGCCGATTTAGAACTAGCTCTACAACGAACTAAACCAGATATAACACGGTACTCCATCTGTGAATCAAACCCTAAGCCTTGATAGGTTTCGACTTCAGATAACCACGATTCTTAATTTTTCATGCAACTTTTCACACTAAAACTATATTTTGTAAACTAATCCAAAAATTAATAGTAACAGACAGGACAAACTTGGAAAATATTTGAGAATCAAAAGCGCCTTTGAGATAAAACTCAACCAGAATATATTTTCTTGACAGATGTTCCAGAACCCTTGAGACCCGACGCAGTGCAGTGCGCCCTGTTATTGTTACCTGAAGAGCATTTAGAAGCTTTACATTCACTACTCGTCTTCCTTGCCGATGTAAGTAATGTTCTCATTTAAACAGAAACAAAGCTCAGGGTCAGACTCATGAATCATGAATCAGAGTTGTGTCTAAAAAGCTAATCTAAAATTAACTCTGTCGATTCCTATCTCGCATTTGATGCCGTTTTACGACGCTCCTACGAAAACCTCCTAAGAAATACGGGCACATACACTAATCCTTGGGCACATACATTGCATTCATGCATTGTTCTAAAATAGGCTTTAAGGGAGGAGCTCGATGGCACAGTGGTCAACATGCCCGGTCTGCGAGTGCTGGTCAAGCATATTTCGCAAAGGCCGGTCATCGGATGGGTGCCCAAAAAGTTTTCATCTCGAGCTCCTCATGCTTCGGAAGGCACGTAAAGCCGTTGGTCCCGGCTGCATTAGCAGTCGTTAACAACCACCGCACCGCACTGGGCCTGCGTAGTGGTTTATGGCCCGTTCTCCCTATCCATCCATAGGGAAGGCTCGTGCCCCAGGAGCCCCACTCCTGTGCCATAAAATGTGCTGGTGATGATGATGACGATGTGTCGCAGGTGGCGGAGCACTCGGCCGTGAACCAGATGACGGCGTCGAACCTGGCGGTGTGCCTGGCGCCCACGCTGCTGCGGCTGCACCACGCGCCGCCGCAGACCGGCAGCACCAAGGAGGGCAACTCCAACCGGTCAGTATACCGTCGCACCTCAGGGGACCCACGGGTGGAGGGAAATTTTTTAGAGATTGCCTAGGCAAGTTTGGACATTCTCCAGATGAGAGGCTGATTAAGGGTAATCTTTCCCTTAACTGCGGCTGCTGCTACGGTTGTACCATTTTGAAGCAGTCACACCAGAATATTTTAAACGGGGTTCTTAAACAATTTACGATAACGATAACTAAAGTTATGTGTAAAGACTTGTTCAAAGTTTTCGACAAAGTGATAGTTTCATAACTTTTTCAAAAGACCAAGATTCCTTATTGTATAATGTTACTACTACGTGTCGCTAGATGGCGTTACTTGTAAACGCGCTGAATCGCGCTATAGAGATTTTTGCGTCGATACGTATAAGGTGTTGGTTACATTTTTTTTATGTTGAGCAATACAATGATTCTTCCATACATTTATTGTTTCATTGTTTGACCATACGATAGTTTCTGTGTTTAGAGGGCACGAGTTCGTACGACGTGCACTTACGTATGAATAATTGACAAAACCGTTATTCCTTAGGATTCAAATCTAAGTCTGTCTTTATTTCTCCTAATTTGCAATTTCACAATATACGTTAATTTAAACAATAAAACGTACGTCACGCCGGTTATATCTTCAGATGCTAGTAGTAGCATCTCAAGATGTAACTAGTAGATGCAAGCTTATAGTAGATAGTTTTTCATCAGTTACTTTATTTTTTATTTTGCATTACAAGAAATGTACAGCACATAATAACTCAATACAGTACACAAAGTATAACACAAATGCCAATAAAGTTTCTGCAAAGGTGAATCGCATGGCCGTCCGTTGCAATGACCGTTGGATAGATGGCACTGTGCCGCTATTAGCAATCAAAAATTAAAAAGCAGTGACAAAATTCAGGCTGACGTAAGCCTTCCCGGTAGCGTAGCGGTCACTGCAGCCGCCCGGATTGCGGACGACCCAGGTTCGATTCCTGGCTGGGGCGGGTGGGCGTTTAATTTTTCACTGTATACTGTATACATTTATTTTATAAGTATTTAATTTAGCTTGTGTAATTAATTAATTTAGTGCAGCATTAGCACTTGAAAATAAAAATAAAAGTAAAATTTTCTACAAACAATTAGACACGATGTTGACCCCCATATTTGTAATACACGGTCTCATTCTCCACCCCAGGATGGTGATCGAGAGCGTGGCGGACCAGCGCCAGATCAGCGAGAGCCGCGCGGCGCACGCGTGCCTGCTGCTGCTGGTGACGGCGCACCGGCGGCTGTTCCTGGCGCCCGCCGACATGCTGGCGCGCTGCAAGTTCAACTACTTCGAGGAGAGCGTGCCGGTGAGTTGCGCTAAGGAGAATCTTCTAATAAATCCCCTCTAGAAATGGGTCAGCTATATTTTAGCCCCGTCCCCCTAAAATCCCTAGAATCCCAAAAAATATTGTTACCGGTACTGAGACCGCAGCTTCAATTTTAATATTTACCCACTTGCTATCAGTTGTTGCTTTGTGACTATAAACCAGATGATCATCATCACCATCACCATCAGCCCTTATTGACAATAAAATGAATAGAAAACACAATCATTCCGTGTAGCTTTAGTTCTTCATCATCATCAGCTCATTTTAGGTCCCCACTGCTGAGGCACGAGCCTTCGCTATGGATTGATAGTGAGAACAGTTTTAGCTACAGCCCCTGAACTCATCCAAATACTACGGGGTTTATGTTAACAAAAATCGATTTGTTGTTCTATCTTACGGCAGCAATCGAGATCTCAAATGTTAATCACATTGAATAAATGTTGTACGAAAAAATCGAATTCTAATTTCTCTAAATAATATTTCCAGGTCGCGTTGGAGGAGCTAGGGGCAGACTTCAACCAGGACTGGAAAGGTTTCCAGCAAGCCTGCATCAAAGCGTTACTAAAAGAAGCCAAAGAAAAGTAAGTTCTACGACAGCCGAATTTAAAATCCACGTTTCATTCTCAACAGTCTCGAAAGTCTTGCCAGCCGGTAGATCATTGTCCTGTACTGTCTTAATACTGTTTCTTATAGCGACTTACTTGTTTCATGCTTTTAGAATCTGTGGCCGATCAGGAAAGAGGTGAGACTCGGTGTTAGAGCGTCTCCCGCCAACCTTTACGTGTGTTGTAGATCTGCTCTTCACTCTTATCACCTCTGACTTTGAGTACTTTGAGTCTCTAAACTTGCAAGGAAACTTTGCAAGATTTTGACATTGTATTGGATGCATCGTTGCGTGTTATAATTGTTATGGGAGAGAAGTGATGTAGTTTATGACTTTATCCATTTTTTTCTTTTGGATATTGCGTGTCTGCATTTGCTCTGTGTTGTTTAGAAGACTAACTATAAATTTCCGAAATTATTAATATTTAAATGCGATTGTGATGAGGTGCAGAAAGGTATCTACACGTCCCACTCACTATAAAGTCAGTCTACACTTTGTCATAACCATTTGTAGAGATCAATAGTGTTTTTAGATTTTGTGTTTAAAATCTTTTTAGATACATTTTGGTACGAGTAGTTCAATTTAAATAGATTTTGTAGTACCATCAATCGCTTTAATTTAGATAAATAGTTTTAAATACTCAGATGTTTTTAAGTTGGTTTGTGATAAAAGAAAAATCATTTGTTTGGTTAGTATTTTTTATGATTGCTAAAACTAAGATTTGTAAACAAATTTTATGTTAACATCTCATAAATAATGTAACTATTAATTAACTAACGTTACTTCGTTAAGATAGGGAAGGTAGTTTGTGAACTACAAAACTTTTTGTGTAATAGGTAATTCCAGATTGAAATTATAAAGAAAGTTTCATTCACAACGCGCCATCACCACTTTTATCCGAAAAAATCAAGTAAATTCAAGTATAATAAACTATCGTGGTATTTATACCATGATTTTTTGAGCACACCAGTTAGGAAGTAAAAAGTTCAGGGTTAAGTGTGAAGCTCGTAACACCGTGAGCGCCCGCAGGAGCCGCGGCTGGGCGGCGGTGGCGGGCGGCGTGGCGCACGTGGAGCTGAGCTGCCGCAAGGTGGGCGACGGCCACCCGCTGCGCCTGTGGCGCGCCGCCACCGTCGTCGAGGCGCCGCCCGCCGAGCTCATGCAGAGGTACGCGCACCACCCCACACCACTACTCCCAGGGTCCATTTATAATTAGTTTTGCATTATTTCCAATTTCATTGTTAAGATATAAGTCACCCGTTTGAAAATCGACCCCCGGAATATACACTATACATACATGAACACTACAAACTAGCAAAGTAGCTCTAGATTAAAACGGAATTCTAATAGGTTGGTTATTAATGATGTTCCCAAACCTGATAAATATAGCAAAAGTCTTGTTGTGTGTTAGAATCTACAATAACATTCCAGATGATATGAAGCAATTAAATTTCACTTTAAAAATAAATTGTATAAATGGTTATTAGAAAACGACTTTTATGATGTGAGAGAACTAATAGAAAAATAACTTAATTTACGCAATAAATATATGCATGAAATTTTATATCGCTAAACATGAGGATAATTTTATTGTTAACCATCTCTATGTGCCATGTTTTGTGCAAATAAATATTTATTATTATTATTATTAACAGTCCAAAACACTGTACTCTTTACCAAACCCCTTCCCCTCTCAACCCTAGAATAAAGTCAACTCGAACTGAGATCTTAGCCTTTAGAAAAAATATTAGATACGAAGACAAACTTGCGTGGAGCCAGGTCGTAGAAGAAAATCTCCAGGAGTTGTTGGGTCAATACGACCTTAGGAACCTTGAGGAACCGATAAGGTATAGTGGTATGATATATCCTCCAAGGCTTAAGAGTCTACTAAGACTATTAGCCGTCCCTTCTCAACCGACCTTGCTGATACATTTCACCTTTAAATGTTTGTTAAATATGTGTATCAATTAGCTGTATGGCTGTTTTAACTATTGGCAATATATTACGCGAGTCTAAACTAAATACGTGTACCGGCCTGTTTGCAGGATCCTGCGCGAGCGCCACGTGTGGGACGACACGCTAGTGTCGTGGCGGGTGGTGGAGAAGCTCGGGCCCAACGCCGAGGTCATACACTACGTCACGGCCTCCAGCACCAACCTGCCGCCGAGGGACTACTGCGTTCTAAGGTGAGGGATTTTGATACATTTTTATGTCAAACGAGCATACCAAAAATGTTCATTGCAGACAGATGCTTATGACTAAGAGAGATGCTTGCGTCACCAAGGGTATAGTGGACGTGTTAACAGCATTAAACTTTAGCTTTTCTGCATTAGGCATGTAGTGTTGTAAATGTACCTGCTCTATCTGGTGTCCTTCGAAACGAAATACAGCAATGTTAAATACTGCTGCGTTACGATAGAAATAGGTATTGGGGGTAGTTGTCATGCCAATTTACTTTTGAACTATTTATATTTTTGAACTGGCCAACCGTTGAGTTGTGTTCTTAAACCGTGCTACTGAGTGGAGACAGTGTTAACACGTTCACAGTACCGAGTACGCTATCTTGTACACGCGAATGGGTTCCGACAAGTCCGTGTACTGCATTATGTACACAGACAAAGTCACGGTATGGATCTTGATATACTAATAGATAGATAATTTATATTGTATTTTACATATCTATGTAAAATTCTGTCGAAATTCATCGAATACCTTATTGAACGTATGGGTGATTTAAACCATTAGTATAGGGGACTGTGAACGAGTTAATTTCACGTGAAGTTGAATTGTACAGCTTTAATCGCGCCACGTTTGCGATTGCTGAGGTTAAGCAGCTTTCGCAAAAGCCGGTCATCGATCGGGTGACCAAAACTGTTTCAATCGTGGGTCCTCTGTGCTTTAGGAGGCTCTTAAAGCCGTCGGTTCCGGCTATATTAGCATCGGTTAACGACCACTAATCCACTAGGTGGATGTATCCTTTCTTGCTCTGGTGTTTGCATTCATAGGGAGAGTGTGTGTCTTAGCATCGTGATGATACTTTTGAAGTGGCCAACCTTTCAGATGTGTTCTTAATCCATGTTATTAAGTGAGGATAGGGAACCTTTTGATTAATTTGTTTATGAACGTGTTTGTTTTGATGTTCAGGTCGTGGCAGCAGGGTGGCGGCGGCAGCGGCGGCGGCGGCTGGTGCGCCGTGGCGGAGACGTCGGTGGCGCACGCGGGCTGCCCGGCGCCGGCGGGCGCGGCGGGCGCGCGCGGCGTGGTGCTGGCCTCGCGGTACCTGGCGCAGCCCGCGGGCAAAGGCCGCAGCCGGCTGGTGCACCTCGCTAGGGTGGATACCATGTTAGTAATTCGGTTACGTAATTTTTCAATCTAATAAGAGTTCTTTTTTTATTCTAATCGATCACCGAACTTATGTATATGTATAAATGGCCTTTATGTACGTCCGCAGGGGCCGCACGCCCGAGTGGTACGGCAAGTGCTTCGGGCACGGCTGCGCGCTGCAGCTGGCGCGCATCCGCGCGTCGTTCAAGCACAGCGCCGACGGGCCCGAGTCCAACGTATGACGCCACCCCCCCGCCGCCGCGCACTGACGCGGCAGCCGGGCCTGCAGCTGCCTGCCCTCCGCCGATGGTCAAAACAGCTAGTTTGCAATCTATCAATTCGGACGCAATGCTTACCGCGTCGCAGCCGTGGACATTCAAGGAGTTCTTAGAGGCTATGCCTGCCTGCACACTTTCGATGTTAAAACAACAAGTTTCAAATCCATGTATTTGGATGCGATGCTCGCTGAGACCCTGAGCCGCTGACATCCAAGGAGATCTAAGAGACTATAGCCGCTTGCGCACTTTCAATGTTTGAAATAGTTAAATTGAAATCTATATATTTAAATGCAATGCTCGTTGAACCGTTGCGGCTGACATTCTAGGAATTCTAGGAATCGAAACTGCCCGTGACTGCTGTTGGAAGCTGGCTCTGTGTAATTCACTCTTGATATAAAGATGACGTGTATTCATTTTATATCGTCAAATAATGTAGGTAAGTGACGTAGAGTGTCATTAGACGACAACTTATATAGTGAAGCCGTTGCACCCGATACGATGTAGTGCGGTCTGTCGTCCATTGTGAACATTACGATATGTTATTGTTTTAAGAAATGAATACTCCATAATTTACCTAAAATAGGCATGACGAGCGTTTATTTCCATAAATATAAAATTATTTAAACTTATTTAAATGTTCCATGTGAAAAATCTTTTAACGTTTTACATTTAGACGTCTAACGATTTTTAAAGGATTTTTTAATGGAAAGTTGCGTTTTTGTTCACAATGAACGTGCGTCCGCCCTTGCATTATAAGAAATACCTTGGTTTACGTCGTCAGAGTCAGAGCCAAATAACGTGAAGTATGTTTGAAAGTTTAAGCTTTACTGAATATATTCCAAGATAATAATTATAGTAAAGGTGTGACCAAACTGTAAATAAATCCCTTAAATTGTCTTGTTGTAAATAGTTAATAAATTGATATTGATATGCATAATATTACGCGTGAAGGATACTTGTTAGGTTAAATTCACCTACCTCCACATGCCAAGCGTCGCCTTGGCCATTATTCATCCCGCTGGGGATCTACCAAAAAACCTGACTGCACGTATTTTGAAATATATAGATTAGGTATTTAGTATTTTATTATTATTTATGCAGTACTATTCTTTAAATATACTGAGAATACTCATTGAGGTTTTGTAAAATACATTAAAAATAAGAACTTTAGCGATGTAATATTATATGAATTCTAGTTAGAACATGTCCCATTGTGTGAGTTATTGTTTTGTGTCTATGACGTCACCAGTTATATAAAAAAGGCATTACTTATATATGTTGAAACAGCTCAATGTAGTTTGCTACAAAGTATGGTCATAAGAATAGTACTGGCTCACGTTTGCAAGTCCTCATGGTGCATAGTAATGAAATCTCATTGGATATTCGCGAGTTGTTAACGCTGTCTGTTTTACCATATCCTATGTAAAGTTATCGTACATATCACTAGTCATATAATAACATATAAACATTCAGTTAAGCACATTATTACCGTACCTGCCCTGTGTTCAGGAATATAGTATTAAATTATATTATATTTAATATAAATTGGTATGTTTCAATAGTAATAAATATTGATATTATAATAAAAATAACACAAATTGTGTATTTATAAGAATCTTCGATGTATTGAAAGTGTTGATGCGGCGTGTTTTATTGTAAAAAAGTCTGATTGTTGTAAATATATAGTAATAATAGAATATGATGACCATCACAATTTTAATTATATTTAGTCTAATTAATGTCAGTTTGGAGTGTTTCAAAGATATTTCCTATTGAAAGCAATTATAATAACATAAAGTAGTTAATGACTTTGAAAAATATTTTTGATGTCTTAAAATTTTTATCGCTACCAAATTTTGATATACTTAACGTTAAAATATTTAAAGAGGATATAAAATGTAAATAAATAATGATATATAACTTAATCAAATACATTATAATAGAAATGAAAATTAAATAAAACTAATTAACTAATTATAAGAAACACTTCAAATGTAGTTCTCCCTTAGAGATGGAACAATACAAGCCAAATATCACAAGTTATGAACATTATTGATTTGTTTTGTAAATAATAAGATAATATTACATATTATAGTAGATAGGATAATGACGGATTCTGTAATCTCAAGTAAGAATAGTTTTTTAGTTACCTTCGAATCACAAAGCTTTGGTGCGACTGTGGACGTTAGCTCATATTATTTATGTCAAATAAATACTGCGCTGTTTATATGGACTAATAAAACACAAAATAACTCAACTGTTACCCAGAATATAAAATAATATCTTATTTAAATATATCATTACTTCGTGGCTTTTACTATTGCCCGTTTATGTACTTTATTTTAACATTTAATATTTACTGATATTTAAAAAAAATATTCCAAAGCACTTAATTGTATGTTTGTCATGTTATGGGGATATTTTTCATAGACGTAAATGTTATCACATTCATAAATATCCGTTGAATTATAATATTGAAAGCCACGATGGAATAGAATGTATAAATAACACTCAAATAACTGGCCAGTTTCTAACAATATGATTATTAGAATGCGTACCTGTGCGTAAGTATTATAAGTATTCACTTCTTATAATAATCTTATAATGTTAATACATCCGTGAAATATGATCTGTCACAAAAGTCTTTATCGTGTCTTACCGGGATGAAATGCAGTCTCTTAGACTTCAACCATCTCACAAACAAACAGACTTTCGCATTTATAATATAAGTCAGTTTCTTACACCATGTATTTCAAAGCATGCATACAAATTGTTGATTTTTTGTAAATCAAATTATTGTTCTTATGCTATATTGCTGTCTGTTGAGTATTATTGCCAACTCGTTTTATTAATGGTTAAAGCTATTTAATATCATTCCGTAGATACCATACAGTATAATTAATCGCCAAAAATAAATAACCTTATTACCAATACATAAATTCCATTCAGTATTTAATATCGACCCGTGACCAGTTAACTGAGGATGTATTGAAATAACAAAATGTAGTGTAAATTATTTCTATTTGTTAGTTATAGGCAAGTGAAAGTAATATTCAATCGTTAATACTCGATGTCTGTTATATTGTGTAAAATAAAAATAAACTAATGCATTGTGATTTACTCTTTATGAAAATATATGGACCATTATATTGAAACCGCTATGAAGTTTTATTTTCTGTTTAGGCACAAAGTACCCATATTAATTTTAAACACCCAATGTTAATAAACTATTTGCCTTGGTGATACTGAAACGTGACGTGACGACAGAACTCTAAAAAATCACCCCTTCATCTCAAAAATGAAACCTCTCACAACACCTACGCAGCAAGTTTTTCAAAAATTGCATCATCCACGCAAACCAATCACGTAGACGCCTCCCCCGTTGGTCAACACAAACTAGTTACGTTCCGTTGACAAAAACTGAAACACCATATAACAAAGCCCTATTTACAACAACAAACACAGTAACTGCTCCGTTTCACGTATTAATTTCAAAATACATCAATCTTTTAAATAAATAGGCTGCTTCATCTATATTTCAATAGAAATAAAATACAAAATTTCAAACAGCCACGACGATCGCGTAAAACGAAACGTGGCAGAACAAGATTATTTTGCATTCGTCTGACGAGTATTTCTATAATGACAAAGTAGATATTTGCGTGCACAGCTGAATATGAACTACCAGAGCAACGAAAGTGGGAAGGGACGAGCCGCCTGCCTGTGCCGCTGACAGTGACAGCCAAGCCAGTCGTAAAACAAGCGCCGCAATGGACAGTTCTGTTCACAACCTATTACGTTTATAGCTAGTGTAATCCGGCGCACGTGCTCAAATACCGACAATGAGACACAAGTAGAATAACAAAGTGTAACATCATCTGTGATAATAACCATTCAGGGCGCGGGCGTCCTTACTTTCACCATTTAGATAATAAGTATTGCAAATTTTTGGAGAAAGCTCCCAGTGTAACTTAGGCTAAAATGAATCACAATAGGGAATATAAGGGTGAAGGTTCGAGGACAGAAGCAGGGAAGCAAGATTTCGAGATTTTCTCAAGAAAAGAGCCTTTCTGGGTGTTCGGATATGGGTCCCTGTGCTGGAACCCTGGCTTTGATTACCAGCAGTCGATCACGGGATACGTCAAGGGATTCTCGAGGAGGTTCTGGCAAGGAAACACCACCCATCGCGGCACTGAAACCATGGTGAGACAGTTTTATATTTATTTCAACAACTATTATATTGTTAATGTTTTCAGTATTGTTATTTGTGGAAATTAACATAAAATTATATAAACTTAAGTAGGTAATTAGTTCAACATGCCAGTAAACACCTTTTTATCAATGTGGTAATCGGTTTTTTGGGTTTAAACTCTCAAGAATTACTCATGGGACATATTTTCTGATGCAATGTTGCCAATGCCTTTCGTTTTCGCTAACCCGTGACCCTCTCTGGCTTAAGTTTCATCCTATACACGTCAATGCAACTCTGAACTATTATGGTAGTTATTATTAAGGTTTAGTTGTAGGTAAACTTTCAATTATTGGAATTCACCAAATTTCCAAACCTTTGGGCCTGTTGTAAAAAATCGTCTTAAACAGACAGACAGAAGCTTAACTCGCGTGTGGCGGGTCCATTCCGTAAAAGGTAGCAAAATTGGTTTGGTAATAATACACAGTGATAGTATTCCCCTGTAAGCTAAATATACAAGATACAAGACTTAAAACTTTCACTATTATTTCCTGTAAACATTGAGTAAAGCAATTTTCAAATTCTAAGTTCAGCTATTGATTTAGGTATGTCGTAAATACTTTTTAATAGTAGATTTTTTAATTTAAAAAAAAACTTTTAATTAGCTCTTTCCACACAATTTCCACTCTCAATACTTTAAAAAGTATTTCTTTATTGGAATTTGCTCAATAACCCCTCAAAATCATTCGATTCGCGATATTTACATCCGTACGCGCGTATCTGGGTCACTAAAACTATACATCCCGTTTTATCACTTTGCTGCCCCGTAATAGCTTTGCGTTTTGATATACCTACCTATCTTGAAACATTGTCTTTAGATACTAGGTAGCCTTATTTAAAAAATCTCGTTAGAACTCGTAAGATTATTAATTTATTGGTTTACTAATTTGAAATGGAAATTGATGTAGCATTTGGAAAATAATAAGCTACCACTGTTTTGTTGTTAGTTTTGTAGCTACTCTAAGGTTTTAGCGCTTTTCTTTTTTACCATAGTGGAAATAATTACGTCTGTCTTAAACTACATTAAGACAGATTAACGTGTTAAACTGCACACGCTGATACAGATTTATGTTCCGAATTGACGTCAAATACCTTTCCACTAGCGGCTAATAAATTTAATTTTATAATCTGTAAACTGTCACATTACAAGAAGCAAGAGTAGCTGTATCGTAAACAATAACAAAAAGGTTTATAATGCCACCTGTTTGCCGATAAATGAATCATTGCAGCACCACATTCAACTGATCACGTTTCAAACAAGTGCACATGGAACGAACAGTGTATCGCACTTGGCACAGGCGAATAACCCCAGGAAAAACAAACTATGACGTCAGCAAATTGTTAACTAATTATTTATTGTTACTAATAAACTGGGAATGAATCGCACACGTCCACCGCATGTCAGACGAGCTTTGGGTCACGCCACCAACGTTTAAAAGACGACGAAAACGCGGCAGACCAAATACGAAGATGGCGTAGCGTAGAAATAAAAAGAACGGTCTTTGCCGTGCAAATGCAAAATGCAAAATGCAAAATGGGTCATAAAAAAACCGACAGTAGTACTAATAAAATAATTTACCTTTCAAATGTAATCTCGATTAGCATATAATACTGATTTTCATTCACTCATCTTCCCAAAACTTTAATAACTTTCTTTCACATTGATCATGCCTGTGACCTTATTTTTGCCTTTCACTGTCTAGACTTTCTGACGCTTAACTGATGTGATTCAGATGATCTGCTAATGTCAATTCTGTTACGAAACACTTATACAAAGAACGATCGAAAAAATGATTCATATTTGTTTACAACTACATCATTTTCACCATGCACTTCTTTGTCTGTTCGAGTCTTATCTTATGTTTAAAGTTTTAAGAGACACGTCCTTACTTTTTGCACGTCCATTGTTTTAATTTATAGTTAAGATAAAAATAATTCAATAGTGCGAATGGTTTCGGACAGACTCGACCACCTCTGATATTTACCAACATTGTATAATCTGCGACGGCCTTGAAATATTTTTTTGCATATGTTACCGAGCCAACACATGTCAGCTATTATTATTTTCGCCAAAACTTGCTTGCGAATATGTAGGTTACCCAGTTATATTATTATCATCAAACAAGTTCTTTGGAATATGTTTTCATTTGGATGTGTTTATGCAGGTATAAAATCTTCGGCGTATATGGAATAAGTTTCGTACAACAGTAGATTTTGCGTAAAGCTTTATTTTTTAAATTACTACCATTATGTATTCTACCATTATATTTATAGTATGCTCTAATTATTTCGAGCCAACAGAAACGTTAATAACGTAAATTAAGTCTCTCCCTGTTTTTTTGCGTTAAATCAATCAAATCTTGTATGTGAATAACTTTCATTTGGGTAAGATCACAAAAACTTTGTCTTTGAAAAATATCAGCTATTCCATACAACTTATTATATTATACTTACTTCCATATTACTTAACAATAACTAATTTTATTATGTCATTTGTTTATTTACTGAGTTCGCCGGCGCGGCGTGGTGCCTTCCCATTTCTGTCAGTATGTCAAGTTCGAACTTTCACACGTAAGCCACTGCACCGCATCAGCTGTTGTGTTGTGTATTATTTATAGTCAACCTTCTGAGTACGCCATTGTCACTGATCGTGTTTGCAGTTGACCCATTTAGCGTATCGCGAATAATTTTGTTCAACGTCAAGAATAAGATACAATAAGATATTTTTTCCTTAACTTAAGTTAACCGTCTGCTGGGCAAAAGTCTTCCCCGAGTCTTCCACAATGCGTCCTAGTCGTCTTGCCACATTTTTCTAGAACGATCTCGGCGCGTAGAATACGAACCTAATTAAAAAGACATTCTTCTTTGTCTTTACTTATTTATATAAATATTTGGATAAATAGATAAAATAAATGCCAAACTTAACTTTACAATGTGAGGCGCTACAGTCAAGTTTGCATCGCGTGTTTCCGATGCAATGCGCTGTAAATTTTGCGGACATTTGATATATCTACCAAATACTACGAAAATTATTTTTTTTATTTAAAATTCTATTTAGATAATGAACAAATTCAACGTTAAAAAAAAAGGTTTCAGGAAAATGGCGCATCAACGAAATTATTATTTCTAATTTCTAATAATTAGCTTTTATCGAGCAGACATTAAATTAGCAATGAGTAAGTTTATCCGTTCAATGGGTAATAGGCACAGACAAACCACCAAAGGTATCGCATCTGTTTGATAAGTATGTAATCGCTGCGACCCGCCGATTTAGAGATAAAAGCAAATTTAGCACTACATTGTCGAAATCATAATCTGCACAATATCGCAATCGCATTAAACTGTCCCCTGGCACTCACAATCTGTTACCATTAACAACTGACAATATTTATATTTAAAAGTGGTTTAGATAAGATTCATGCGCAATTTGATTTGTAGAATATTCTCTCATTATCATTAGTGTAAGTTTGAACGACGCTTCGTTCGATGTAAGTTGATCCGCTTTTGTTAAAGCGTTGTACGATTAATAGATCGAAGTTTCATATTACCGAAGGTTTTTTAAATCGAAAGTTAAGATGTAACTGTTTCATTTTAGTTTTATTTCACAATGAAACCGTTACCGTCAGACGTATTGAACTAATGAACAATTAACTATCATAATAAAATAAATAATAATATAATAAAAAATATAATAAAATTTCGATGTAGGTAGGTATAATGAAAGTTTGATCTGTATGAAGCCTTCGATGTCGTCAAAGAAAGACCCAATACATCTTAGCTCGGTGTACATCAAAATAGACTAGGCGACCTAATTTTAAATAATACATCAAAAGTCAATTCAATTAAGTATAACATTAATTGATGAAACGCTACACTTAAAAGCAATTAACTTTGTATTATAAGTAAATTAACAGCAACGTCAGGAAATATGGGGCATTCAGTATTTAGAAGGATAAACAAAAGCAAGACATACATTACTTTAAGATGTGTGTGTATGATAATTGGTAATGACTTATCATGTTCATTATAAATGGAACATTGAAGACACTGAATTTTGTCACTGCTTTTTAATTTTTGAGTGCTAATGGCACAGTGCGCCATCTATCCAACGGTCGTTGCAACTGATGGCCCTGCAGATTCACCTTTGCAGATGAAATACCACAAATTTGATAACACAACGCTAGTGGGTCGGGTCTGGGTCGGGTGGGCGTTTAATTTTTTCACTGAATTCAGTGAAAAAATAATATAAATTTTATATATATTTAATTAAGCTTCAGTGCAGCAATTAGCACTTGAAAATAAAAAGTAAAATTCATTGAAGACACATTCGGTCTTTACAATATTAATAAGAAAACTTTGCAATATTTTAATATTATAGTCCTAACATTATTTATTGTACGGAAACTTGTTCGATCGTGCCAGTGTCTACGAGGTGCCATTTATTAACTAGCATAGCAGAATCTATTTTTAAAAGTCATAAAGTGGTTTTATTTTTCTTGACCTAAATAAATATACTTCACATCATTTACATTTAATGTAACATTCGTTGTTATATTAACATTTATATAACAACGAATATTGCAAAGCACATGCTTTGGACCAAATGCTTGTTTGCCACCGGTCACACTCATAAAAAAAGACTCCAATATATAATCTACTAGCTACTAACCATTGGGAATATTATTAAAATCGTTGTAGCTTAGGAACATTAGTAGTGATGTTGTAGGAAATTAAAAACACATTACTATTTGTGATTTACGACAAAAATTCCTTAAAAAGGCAAATGCCTACTAAATTTATTCCTTAAAACGGCAATTACCTACTAAATTTAATAACTACATGTGAAACAACCTTAATGACTTTAAAAATATATAACAATTAAATTAAAAATTAAGAAAAAAGAAAATTAAAATGTACTTTCCCTACTTCCATGTCTTGTAAAAAACTCGACAATAAAAATGACAGGTTCAACACAATAGTCGGATCAATGATAGGTTCAAACGGCTCCATTTGAATCAACCGTGTTACCTTAATTTCCTTTATTTCGGTTCATTCACCTACCCAGATTTGATCGGTAAAATATAAAGCGTACAACCATTAAACACGAGTCAAATATTTCTGAAACCCAGAAATACTTTTTGCGTTGTGGATGTCAATGTGCGTACGCGTTGCCAAAAATAAAAAGTGCTCGTGATTTGGTAGATTCATCCGATTCTTTATGTATAGCCGTGGGAGACGCTTGATTGCTGATTGGCGTTGCGGCGAACCACAAAGTTTCATTAAATGTAGGCATCCGAATCTGCTAAATTTTTTGGTGGTTTTCCGACAGGTATTAAAGCAACATACTTCGCAAGTAACTACAGTGTGAGAAATCCCATCAGCCGTTTAAGGTTTTGTTCTGACTAGACTAACTAGTTTGAATTAAAAAAAAAATTCCATGTAAACTGTTAATGAAAAAAATATTCCAGCCCTCCAGACAAAGACCTACGTAAGTTTTACTTTTTATTTTTAAGTGCTGATTGCTGCACTGAAGCTGAACTAAATATTTATAAAATACAGTGGGGGAAAAAAATCAAATGCCTACCCGACCCAGCCAGAAATCGATCCTGCTTTTTGATTTTTGACTGCTTTTTATTTACTATTAATTTTTTCACTGTATTTTATAAATATTTAGTACGTGGGTTTGATATTGTATTACGGTCTGAATATTACCCTGAAATGTCGTCTTTCCGCAGTCTATCTTTTTTATGTCTGCTCGTTTTCGTGTCATAGTTCTCAAACAAAAGGCTGTCATACAAAGAGAAGTTATACGTAGGGAGAATCTGCAAACAGAGTGAATAATGCTTCAGTGTTTATTTTTACACGCTTCGCTTGCACCGAAGTGGCACAAGCAGAATACAAGTTAATCAAATTTTTGTTTCAGTCGATTAAATTTAAAAGAGAAACTGAAAAATCTCCTTTCCTATTGCCTATGTTTGTAAACGATCTTCCTCTCGCCTAGCGCCTAGCCTAGCGCCGCCGCCTTGGTTTAAGAATGGGGAAAGGGGGAAGACACCCACATAACTCGCTGGTCACCCTGGGCCTACCGAGTGTGCGTAACTCATTTTACCTACCGAAAAGAAGACACCTGCTTGACTTTAGTTATGGTTTCACCTTTTACGTGCCTGATCGTCATTTTAATAAGATGAACGCACTAACATTTTTACAACAAAAGATTTTGGTGTTGATGTTTGAATAGTGCTTAAATTAACCGAATCGGAACTGAATGAATGAATTATAAAAACATAACAAAACATTTTATAAATAGCTTGCCTACTTCTTAACAGATCTTTAGTATTCGTAAAAATATTGTGATCGGATGTTGATGACGGTAGTTGTTGACATTGAATCGGCGCCTTTGGCTTTCAAAGTACAAAAGTAAATAGTGTTGAATAATTTCGGCGGCTTGGTTAGAATAGCTCACGATAGCTCAATTGGAAGAGCACCTGACCCAGGCAGGTTCAAATCCTGCTCGTGGAAATTTTTTCAACATTTATGTTTTTGTAATTTGTTTTACAACAAAATTTGCATTAAAATTTTTATAAACAAAACAAAACATTTTTACTGAATGAACTAGAAAACGATGCTGAAATATTGACTCGGACCCGGGTTGATCACCGCGAGTGACAGAGAACATTATATTTTCCTTGTTGTTATGATATTCTTGTAAATAAACAAAAGACAGTGGCAATGACCGACTAAGCGTTTCACTATTTGGTAGTACGGTACTCGTAGTAATGTGTATTACATTTCATTACCTAACATACTTTTCGTTGTTTACAAACACCTATTTTTGTAAAGCTATCATGAGATAGCTAAATTCTTTCAATGCTACTACTAAATTACATTTTACGGGTTCCGTATCATCAATATGCAAGAGATCGAAATCGAAATAGAAAATGTGTTTGTCGTCTGAAACATTAATACGGTCAACAAACCTTAAACTGAAGCCACACTTAGCCGCATTTACGGAACCTGATTCTGATGTCAACGTCCGAAACATACCCACATTGTTTGGGGTTATTAGGGCAATCCATTCTCGTAAGAAGGATTGAGTTTTGGTTAATTATTTATTTGTTTTTCTGTTACAGCCCGGTCGAGTGGCGACGCTGATCGAAGACAACGAAGTGAGTACTGTTATAATGTTATTTATTTTAAGTGACAATGCAATTGCAGGTAGAAAAACAATTCCTCATCATCGTTTTAGAAATGTTTCTTTTTTTACTCTTAATATGTTGTCTACACAGAGATGACGTCTCGCAACGATTAGCCGGTTCGAGATGCGATCGTGCATGTTAAGCAACACTCGCAATGCTGTGTAACCGTATTGGTCGCCAAATTAAAACATCTTGAGATATGTGCATGTAGCATTCTTGAAAACTACCAACCCGCACTGGTCGTCGGTTACGGTCCGATATCTATGTTCCGTCCAACATCACCATTTCTGCTTTATCATTATCATACATCATTTTTCATACCGCTACTATTATATTCATGACAGAAGGTTAGAGCCCAGCAGTGGGACGATAATGATGATGGTGTTATGATTTAAAAGATTTCAAAATGCCTGAGAAAATTAAAGTACTAGCACACGTACCAGAGATTTGCTACTATAAGGGGTTTTTTAAACAAGGCACGAAAAGAGGACTCTTGTGGGCAGGGTGTGGATGACTGGGTGACTGATGCTGCGTCGTTTTTACGCCAGTTGGTGCGTCTGGACTCCATTTCCACTTAACATCAAAAGTATTGGCGTTATTTGCCGCGATAACTATAAAAAGGCATATTACCTATTTTTATTATTATAAAATAAAATATATGCACTTTCTGAACTTTGGTAAAGTAACAAGTGATATTTCGCATGAATGAATGTCGGTGAAAACTACCGAACGCGCGTGTGACGATCAGATTACGTAATATGGAAACACGTGTATCTTTATTCGTCCAAGAGCGATATGCCTCAAATAGCGCAGGAAATATTCCTTTAACCTAGCGTGGTGTTGCCATTTTAGTTCAATATCGTTTATATGCCGTGGAATTTTCGATAAAAATAATAATATTATCATGATAAACATTTAAAGTTTTCTGACATCATTTTTATTTAACTTAACATTCGCATGTCTGCTGTCTATGGCTGAACATGTGTGCTATTGTATTTTTACAACACCTTTATTAACTTACCATGTATAGAGCAAATAAATGATACTGTATTGACAGCTGTAACAAGTTTCTATTTTCGCACATAAAATACAATAGAATGTTGTTTTAAATATTTATTTTAAGAGTTTAGAAACTTAACTTTATTATATGTAAGTCAATTATAAAACGCATTAATTTGTCACACATATTCTGCTCATACATATGTATTCATATGTACTCTTCATAGAGTACAGACGCAGAGATAGTTTATTACGAACGAAAAAAATGAAATTGCATCTTAATAAGACATGTGTGCGTGTGTATGTGTATATTTGTAAGGGGGGGTGTGTTTGTGCGAGTGTGGTTGGGGTTGCCGTACATGAATACTTGAAATGAAAGATGATCACTTAGTAGTACCCGATCCGATCCGACCTTCTCGAAGAACATAATACCTCTAGAAACACTCTGACGGTGTTTCGATCACTCGAAAACGAAAAAGTATTATGACGACTTCTCATCATTATCAGCCTATAAATGTATCATAACATTCATAACTGAGCTTAAACCAAGAACGATAGCACTTGGGGGGATTGGTGGACTTACAACTGCCATCTATGACAGCGGGGTGTCGGGACTAACAGCTCAACATGGTCTTTTACAGAATTTTTTAATATGATCTTCCATCCGGTAGCTAGGCATTGCGAAAGTTGCTTGCCCTAACAAAAGATTACAACCAAATTGAAGGTACTTATAAAAAAAAGGTTTTTATATTGATATTATGCCATAATATAATATTCCGTGAGTAGGGATGCAGAACATATGACACTATATAGGCTGGGTGCAATTTTAATACACCGTAACGAGAAATTGTGCAAACCAGATATTATGCGCTCACTTTATACAATTAAGTAGGTACATTTTCTACAAGCCATTAACGTTGTAATCAGATAGATATCCATTTCATTACAAACATTTCCCTAAACATTGACAAACGACCCAATCATTGTTTCAGCAACGCTATGTTTTGCAATGGCGTTTCTGTTACATTGCGTATATTTCATTGGTTTCACTTAATTTGTCAGTTTAGATTTCGACACATATAGCATGTTGTTTACAATTAGTGATTTTAACCAATTACGCTTATCGAAATAATATAACCAAACTCCGCTTACCAAAAAATTACAAAGTCACTCACAAAAATATTAAAATCGTATAATGATATTTTGTAATCGGTAAAAATACCGATTTCCATTCCATTTTAAAATTGAAGGACCTCCGACCAAGAAGATCCAAACCTTCCTACTCCATTTTACACATTTCCAAAAATCTTTTTTTCTCTGTTGTTTGTGCAGTGCGTTTATAAATCGATTAGTTAATGGAATGCGGAAAAGGCTAATGAAACCTTTTGATTCAATAATGATAATCCAATTTTTCTCAACGGACCACTGTAATTAGGTCATCTATCAATTGATTGTGTCTGCAACCGTCAAGATCCTTGCGCAACTGTCACTGGCGGTACTCTTTACTTCATCACAGAGATTGGTTGATTCATAGTTAATGGAGGATTAAATGGTCCATTGATTAATTAGGTAAGCATTGAAATTTTAATTGAGGATTTCAACGCGTGGAAAACATTCCACAACAGCAATACTGATTGTTGATGATTTTGTGACGCTAAGTTAGACAAAGTCTGCGCACACAATTGTACAGTTATTTTGTTTTATTTTTCACTTTCTAAGGTGTTACTCGAATGGCAATTGCTAAATTAGAAATTTTTTACACATGCGAAAATAGGAAAGTAGGGTGGAAAGTCGAATTATCCAACGTTCTTACATTTTCGTCGGCACTGCCGTATTTCACAACGTTTTTATGTGTTTTAACAATGCCATCTGATTTCGGACATGCAGTTAGTAGACACCTCGGTGGCCGAGTCAGGCGAAAATTTATTAATTGGAGCGACGACGTAGCAATGATTGTACGTTGTACTTACCTTTTTTAGATTCATATTTTTAATAGATTTTCGAAGAGTTGCCGTAGATCTGCTTTATCAAAACTGAGTGCATCACCTTCTTACTTGCTTGGTTCACAATTGATGGCACTCAGATGGCGCTAATGAACTCAGTATTTTATCGATGCCCTCTCTAGTAGCATGCTTCGTATTACCTGCATTGACGCTCTCAAAACAACCTGCATTGTGGTGATGTAAGACAAACACCTCGTGGGATCCAACTCTTTCAGTAATTTCCCGCGAGACACTATTGTTTTTAGTCGCTGTATCGTTTATACACAATATCGTGTCCATGTACAGTCGTAGAAATTGACTAAGTTGACTTCGTTCTGGTTGCTATTTCTAATTCTAAGCAATGAAGGTAAATTTACTACGTTATGCTAGTAAACAAAGTTTCTATCCATTCTTTTCTCAAATAAGAGATCTGTTTTATAATTCAGGTTTTTAAATAAAAAGGTCTTCAAAATTCATGTTTTTTTTAAATATTTTTTTTTATCCTGACGTTTCGGACCCTCTACGGTTGATTTGAAAATAGTGTAGGTATTTATGTTTACACAACCCAAACATAAACGTTACCGGGGTAAAGCGAATTGAGGAAAGCAACTTGAGCGAAACGTTTTATACCTATAAAATAAGTGCGATGTTAAAACATAAATTACTAATTATTATGATATTATTGAATTTTTACTTTTTATTTACCGTTGGATAGATGGCACTGTGCCGCTATTAGCACTTTAAAAAAAAAGCAGTGACAAAATTCAGCGCTTACGTCACCTTCCCGGTAGCATAGCGGTCAGTGCAGCCGCCCGGATTGCGGAAGTCCCAGGTTCGATTCCTGGCTGGGTCGGGTTGGCGTTTAATTTTTTATAAATTTTATATATATTAAATTATTGCAATATAAGCAAGACAGAATGTTCGCGCTGGCTCGCGTGCATGACCGCCACGTGTTGCGCTAATTGGATTCGTCGCGAACGTCGTCATTGACAGCGTCATGACACACACGTGTATTATTTAAACACTATTTACATTTGTTTTTTACAACATTTAATTTACCGTGTGATGTTTATATCTTATTATATTTTTAAACATTTATTATATTTTTAAACAGCGACGCGGAGGAGTTTTTTGACGCCATTTTTTAGTTTCGTAATAGTTTTAGTTACTTTAGGTTATTTTATAATGTATTTCATAGTACTTAATATACCTTAAATAAATAATAACATTTATTATATTTTTAATCTTTGTGACTTTTTATTAATTGTTTTATTGAATTTAGATTGTTCGATTTTAAGCAGTTTTTTATATTTTTCTATTTTAATTTAAATTTAATTTTAATTTGTAATTTTGATTTTTATTCTTATTTTTGATTTTATTTTGTTAATGTGATACTTTTTCATTGTAAATTTGTATGGGTGTAACTTACCTGAATAAATAAAATTATTATTATTATTAAAATTTATTATTATTATATTGTTTAAGATTGTAAGGTTGTTTGTGGGATGAATATTATTGTAGAAATGTAAAGTTTATGTTATAAATATTGAACTTTTTGAGCATATTGTCTTCATGCTCTATTTTTGTGTTTCTTATAAAACGACGACCTCCTTGGTCGAGTGGTTTGTACACCGGTTTTCATGGTGTCGCCATCTCTGAGGTCCCGGGTTCGATCCCCGGTCGGGCAATTTAGAAATTATTGTTTTTCTAAATTGTCTCGGGTCTGGGTGTTTTCTATGTATAATAAGTATGTATTTAAGTATGTTTATCCGTTGTCTAGTAACCATTTAACGAGTTTCATAACGAAGCTTCTCTTGGGCTAGATAATTGGTGTGAGTGTAGGAAAGTTTATATTATATTTTTTTTATATTTTTATAAAAAATTGATATTTTTTGTATTTATACGTTATTTTTATATTATTTTACTAAGCAGTTAATAATCATTTACTATGATAAAAAACATGGTCAGAGATTATCTAAATGTATTCCATCTTTACGTGCAAATTTATCAGATTTAATATGGAAGTGTGCGCTTTGCAATGAATGTAAGCAGAACCAAAGCTATAATAATTAACTACTCGCAGACGTAAGCATTACAATTTAAAATAAAGCATGACAATTCTTTTTAAACTCTTTTTTATGTTTTTGTCGTACGCAAAAGTGTGAAATCGTCCATGACCGAGCCATAATTCTGATACGTCCACAGTCGTGCGTCAGTGGCCTGAATTTGAAGCAGACGCCAAGAATAGAAAATGCACATCATCATCACCATCACTACCAGCTCATTTTATGTTCCTATTGCTGGGGCACGAACCTTCCCTACGGATGGAAAGGGAGAACGGTTCATAAACCACCACGCGGGCCCAGTGCGGATTGGTGGTTATTATCGACTGCTAATGCTAAGAAAATGAATGACAAACATTGATGTCTAGTAAAAAGTAAAGTAAATAGCCTATAATATACTGTCCCAATGCTGGGCAAAAGCCTCCATCATTGAAATCAAGTCATCCATCACTACAATCGATAGGTATTGGCTTAATCACCACGCTTGCCAAATGCTGGTTGGTGATCACAAGCCCGGGTTATGCATCGAAAAATCGGAAACACTTTGCCCGACCTGGGAATTGAACGGAAATCAGTTACCGAGCCGAGCGCTTGGCGTTTATGTCCAAAATCTTTAATAACTTTTGGCGTAGCTAGCAGGCCATCTGTAGTAGTAGAAGTTGACTCAAGAAGTGTCTACTCTACTCCAGTTTATTATTCAGGGTTGGAATGTTACCCAACACTAGTAATCCCTATAGACGACACTAGCCGCGCGCCATACCTACAGCGGGCCTATATAAGCTTTGGCGCCACATTGTCTGGGTGAACTATTACCGGCATCGCACACAAAGACGATCCTATTTTCTCTGTAATATTATAATATGTATAAAGTAATAAAACCTATTTGCTCAGTACTAGAATCAGTTTTATATCAACGTGGAACAGCCACTACAACCCCAAGCGCAACCTACCGCGCCACATTCAGTTACAATCTATTTAGGGTATCAGTCTACTTTTCGTGTGTACCTAAAATAGAGTTGTATATTGTTATGCAGTTTAGACTTATTCTAATATGTATGTGACGTTACTAACTGCTACAAGTGGCGTGGGGACGTGTCTATCTGTCCATTTGCAAATCGCAGGATGTAATTTCGCTGTGACCAATGCCCATGTCCATACTCAATTCGTCGCTGCCTTTTGCTGCAGAGTATAGTAATGAATTATTTATAACGTAACTTGTTAGTTTTAGTTTTAAACTTTCGCCAATTTATTATAAATTGAATACAGAAAATTTCGCCAAGAAGACATCTCTACCTGCTTATAGTTAAAAAAACACAGGTTGCAAAGAGTACTCTGCAGTACCAATTCTTTGTTGTAACTTGTCTAGTGGATTCAAATTTTTATCTTTGCTGTTCATCATAATTTAAAGAAATTTGTCTCTATATTATGGAGAATAACAGAAAATATTGGTTGACTAAACGCAATTTGTTAAAATCCCCAATTATTAGCAGATACTTGATTCACCCGGTTGAGGACTACACAGTACTTACACACCCCAGTGCTTGACGCCTGCTTTGATAATGATGATGTAACATAAAAAAAAACTTTGAAACTACACCAAACGTCACAATACCATTACAATGCAACGCTTTGCTAATAAAGTTAGAGGCAAATAAAATTATTTATCTGTATATTATTATTATACGTGAAGCAAAAACTTTGTACCCCTTTTTACGAAAATTGCGCGGACGGAGGAGTATGAAATTTCGCACACTTATAGTTTATATACAAAAGGAGTGCAGAATGCTATTATTTTTTAAAATTATGCATTAAAATACATTAAATTAAATAAACATTGCTTCGTACATTTTTCAAAAATTTCAAAAACGGAAGAGGAGCGATTGAAATCTGTCAATGCCAATCCAAACTCACACTCTATCTTTTTTAATTTTTCATTGCTTAGGATACAATCCGTGCAGCCTTAATAAAATTACGGTCGAATTTCGACCACTGGGCGACCACTAGTTATTATTATTATAGGTATAACGAGAAGAACCCGCACGTAACTCCGCAACCGCTTATTTTTCACTTCAGTGAGGAATACCTTTCTCCTGTTTTATGTCATTATATTCAACACAAGCTGCCTCTTCTCTAAACATTAACAACTGTTATGAAACAGTGTCTGTCAATGGGTGTTGGTTGTCATACCCCTTGGCTGGAGCGTTTGTCCGCCATTTATCGGCAAAGCGCGGGTCAATGGGTCACCATTGTTATTGTTATGCCACAGTGCTTGCACGTAATTAAATAAACTGGAAGGAAGTGGATACAATAGTATATTGATGTGTGGAATTCAAATATTATTACAAGGGCAACGTAGTGTACGATGATTAATCATCTGCAGAATATCTATCTACATTCCTACATATAGAGCAGTCAGTCCTGGCTGACTGAAGCACAATCACCATCCCACATTTCTAACCACTGGAGCTAGAACGCTATTGCTGCATCATCAATATCCTCTACGTAACCACACACATATAAGCTGGTTCTATGCTATGCTAAGCCAGAAGTAGCCTGTAATTTTTATTACCTACTTACCATTGGATGACTACGACTGCTTAGCCGGTAGTAGGCCACCATGATTAAAAAAACAGCCTAGGATCCACAAGTAGATTGCTTCCTACCTATCGTATAAAATAAAAGCTTGTAAAAATGGCACACATGTCAGAACCCAATGCTACAAAACAATGCAGCATGTCCTGAAACTAAAATTGTCGTCGTGAAAGTAATTCACTTTATAGTACGAGTCATGTTGTCTGTCTGTGCGTCGTAAATGACGTATGCTGCCCGCTGACCTGGATCAGTTATCTTGGCAATGATATGTGTGTATTCGAGACGTTATCATTCGCGAATCGTTTGTTTGCTAGTAGTATGGAGGAAAAACGTACGTCACAATTTTTAGTTATTATATCTAGCAACAATGACCCTCTACGTATCCGTTATCGCTCATGGCAGATGCTCGTGGTCATCAGTAAGATAGGATGGTGGACATTTACAATACGCAGTCTATCCCTGTTGCCTTTCTAGTGATCTCGAATTCGAATGAAAAAAATTCAATTGTAAAAAATAAAATCGTTGGGCGCACGTTACCTGCGTAAATATGTAAATAGCATTTTTTATTATGGTATAGCTAGTTGACTTGATAGAAATTTCACACGCCCAACGTTTTTATTTTTTACTTGTACCTGTGTACCCAGGACCTACCGAATATTTTTTTAGCTTTTAGTACAATTTTCAATAAAACCGTTTAAATTAAAAAAAATCTTTACTATTTTTTTTTATTTTAAAGTTTTGAGATTTTCATTTTTCATTTTATTTTCATAAAGAATTATTCTACTAATCAAGCCCTTTCATTTGATACCCATATTGAGGTAGTAGTGATAAAATATGTAACCCGCCATTATGTAGCGGCAGCCATCTTGGATTTACAATAATACCGAATGTAGTGAACTAAAGGTGTGTATCAAATTTCAGATCAATCCGTCAACAGGAAGGGGGTCAAATTTCAATTACTAGATTTGACCTAAACAAATAAATAAACAGAGCAATAAGCAATAAATAAATAGGTTTAAAATGTTTCCTTTATTGTAATTGTTAATTTAAGCGCCTTGTATAAATGTATTTATGTGTGCTTATGTAGTAAATAAATGAATGTATATGTCTATGCCTATGTCTATGTCTATGTCTAAATAAAACGGTTTAAAAAAAGTTATTCAGGTTAGGCACAATAGTGCACTTAAGAAAGTCTAGTACATATCTTAAAAATAAAAATAAAACATATATGTAATTAAATAACATGAGTAGGTACACACAATAATACTAATATTATAATGTAATAAACTATACATATTATATTTAATTTGATTCTACTGCTGGTTCGGAAGGTTGTTTCTACTAAGAAGAACTCAGCAAAAAACTTAGTAGCTACTCCTTTAAAATCATAAGTTGTTTACAAAAATACTATCTATGATGCACTGTATGAACTAGCTATTTCTAATTATTTTCACGAAGATGCTATGCATTTGTTAGGACTGTCCTACACATTTGCAATGGTTAGGCCTGTAGGAATGATGCGTTCAGTGTCTGCTACTCCGCATCTGTCTACGTAATAAGCACGTCACACAGGTTATTTTTTTAAAATATGTATTTGCAAAATAATTTTACTATAAGTGTCAGTCCTTAGTACTTAGGTAGGTACCCTTTTGAGATACAGCTACCCTCTAAAGATCCTTTGACGGTAGACTATAAAAACTATGCTTTAAATACTGTGAGTGCAATTTAGGTCTTTTCAAAATTCCTGAGTTTCTTCCCAAGTGTTGATGACCGCCTGTTACTACTTGATAATAACATGCCACTGACTAACAGTATTCGTTAGTCTGCGCAGCTTTTTAACTAACTTTGCGATGACTCGTAGTAATTACTAAAATTTTGATCATGCATTGTGCAGCTCTTATGGATTTTCCTAATCATTTGCATCATCAAGCGCAGCTGGAACTTAATGAATCTTAAATGCTCTAGATCTTTAAACTACCATTATTGAGGTTAGCAGATTACCGATAAAGGGATTACATATAACATAAACACCGTACCTCTTAAGATGTATAATTGCCAACACGTGCAGCACACAGATAAGAAAATCATCCATCTTTTTTCGCAAACAGTGTTATCTTATTAATTGATACCAGTTGTTATTGTTTCCGCCGACCTGTTACACTGCCGATGAGATAAAGCCAGCTCACACTGAACTGAAACACTTGACGACAGCGTTTGTTTGTCATAGTATTCACAAGGCTAACATAATCTTCACATACGTTAAAGTTCAAAGATTAATAGCCGATCGACACAAAACAATAGTTTCTTTACTTCAATAATAATATCTATTTGGTGACAATATAACATATTTGGTCTGAAATGCAGTTAAAAGGTATTCATATATTTTTAAGGCATTTAATAAAAATATAAATTGTATTCTTTTTATAATATTTTAGGAAACACAATTTGGTGATCATCTATCCGTTTTGGTAAGCGTTTCGAATTTTGTTGGTTGTCGTAACATTAATGAAATTAAGGAAGCTGTCTCGCTGGTAGTGGAACCTTCACGAAAACTCGGAAGTATAACGTTACACCTTCACAAACGGCCTTCGCAACTTCTGCTAGGAAGTCTGAACCGAAAAAAAAGGCTTAGATTACCCCAATTAACTGTTTTTACATTACTTTCCGACGACTTGCCGCAGGCAATATAAACGGCGTCCGACTAGCAACCGCGCCAGATAGTGATAAGATTACGAAATTGTATAGGATCTGCAAAATTTTCCTTTTACACACCGAAAGGATAAGATTATGTTAATTATAATTAATGAGGCATGAGCAATTTATACAGTTTTATTTATATATAAAGACACAAAAAAGGTGACCCAGAAAGTAACAACTCACACATTGACCCCTTACACGGACACGGATCTCGAAACAGTCCGAGCGTAGCTGTTGCGTGCGTGAGAGGTTGTCTATGTGTGCGTTGCTCGAGCGCATTTGCATGAATACCTTACGTAGTCTCCTTTTGTGTCATAGATAAGGTGCTAAATAGCTCATTTAACGTACTTGATAATAACCACCGGCTCCCATTGGCTAACAACATCAATTTGTTCATTTACTCCCTTATTCATAAAAACTATTTACGCATTTTTTAGTTAAACATTGTTTTGTCAACGTCACACAAACGTCATTTTGTGTTTGAGAAAAAGAGACAAAACAATTATTAACTAAATAATGCTTATATAGTTTTTTATGAATAAGGGGTTAAACGTAATTTAAAAAAGTATTTCCTCAATCAATCTATGTATCAAATAATTTTTATATTATTGTGTTCTAGGAAATAAACATTTCATTTGAATAAACATTTATATCAATCAGTTTTATTTTTTACTTGTGTCATAAAATTAAATAAGATAAGTGTATTTTTCAAAATTCATTTCAAGGCAGTTTAGGCTACAAGTAGCTCTTGTGGATGTCACTATGCCATCGGTTCGTAAGTCTACTCTGGGCGGGAGATCTTGTACTGAGAAGAACCAGCCAGAAACTCAGCAAGTGTCCAGCTCTTTTCTCCCTTACAGCGTCAAAAATATTGGAAAATGACCTATCATAGCAGGACACTTTCCATCACAAATAAACACAGAAAATATAGAAGACAACTACAACATGTAAAAAAAAAAACAAAATAAAAAAATCTAAGTTAACAAATTTACATCAGGTAAAAGTTTCAATTTCCACAATGTCATACAGTACCACTACAGTACTCCAGTAAAAGTCAAAAATTGTTTAAGAAAATGAAAGTCAAACTACAGTGAATAAAGTTACTGGTCCACACGCACACACAAACAGGGCTCCGCAGAATATCAGCGTTGCAGGTGATGCAACGCTGATCACGCTGCAACATCTGAGTGGGGTCATTTCTGTTTCGTTTTTATTTTATTTTTTAATTTTGTTAATCGTTTTTCTTTGAAACTGAATAAATACTTTTATTTGATTTGATCTGAATAAGTCGCGGTGGTCTTATGGACTGTCGACCGGCCGTAAAAGTATAACATTACGCGAATGGCTTGCCTTGACAAAGCACTAGGTATTATTGTAATATTCGCTCATTTGTCGGTTTATCGCGGTCCGACCAGGAAAAATATTATTGTTCCAATATCATAATATTTTCATTGCTAGGTCTGTAAAGCTTAAACTTAAATACTTTTCTCATGATAAAATATATTGCTGTTTGTTTCTCTTGTGTTTAAACAATGAAATTCTTTGAAGTTACTGCACGGTAATAATGAAACTTGCCCTTTCATTGTTTACATAAATAATATTGTTAGAGGCATCAAGCGTGACAAAATAAGAATAATTACTGGATTTAGAAATACGTCATCATTATTATCATCACTATTTAAATTGTTCACATAGAATATGCGCCATTTCCCACAACACTAGTCCTATTTAAGTACCTATGTAGTTTTTAATAACTGCCTTAATATTGCTGCAACAACTGGGACCAACAGCATAACGTAACCTTTCGAAGCATGGTTTGCGAGAACTTTCTAAAGTTCAAATTTTTTTACAAAAATAAAATATTTTTGTAAAAAAATTGATAAGATTACAGGTATCACAATATGTTTTTTTTATTTTATTAATGGAGTCTACTATAATTCATAATAGAATTATTAATGATATCGATCTAAATTTTAAGGCTTACGATCTGTCTGTCCGATTGTTATTTGATTATCGTATTAGCACATGTCAAATGATATTGGCATTATCTAACGGTTGAGACTATATCGTATCATGTGCATCGAAGGTGATAGTCTACCTCTTCAGTACCTTAGAACTTGAAAGACAGATACCGCGGTACTATAGCCATAGCTCTGTTATCTGTGCTAAAGTACAATGACCTACAACTAGGCGTTACGCGATCATGTAAACAAATTATATAAACACTACTATATTTTCAGGATAAGTCTGCTAATTAAATACTTTTATGCCACATCATTAGTGCCATCTTCATACTGAAGTTTGGAGATCAGTATACAATTTTTTTTGCGATCCCATATATATGCCACACACACTCACATACGAAGGTCCCGGGCTCGATTCCCAGGTCGGGCAAAGTATGTTACGGATTTTTTCGAGTGAAAGCTCGGAATTTTTTAATATTATAATATGTTTATGGAATAGGGTGACATTGTCTTAGCAGATTATTTAGTTTTCATGCAGGACAACAGCGTTTCCTCGACATTTCTAAGTTTAAACGATTGAATAGCAAATGAATGAATATTAGAACAGAGTATTCATTCCAAATTTAAAAAAAAACGATCAAAGTGTTCCAAATTGAACATATCGTAATTTAGTTTATTTTATGAGTTGTCTCAAACTGATTAAAACGTTATTTACCATTTTTTTCCGTAACGTGTTGTGTATGTTACGTCTAGTCTAGCAAGTTGTTATCAGCAGATAGCTATGACCTTCTAGTACTATGTCTGTTTACGTATACTCCCAAACTCATATTGTATTGTTTGTTCTTTCCAGGGCATCACCTGGGGGCGAGCATTCCTGGTCGCGGCGGGGGACAAGGCCGCGCTGCCGTACCTCTCCACACGAGAGTGCCAGCTGGGTGGCTACAGGACCTACACCGTCAACTTCCACCCTCGCCCCTCCTTCTACCAGCCCAGCTCCTATGCCAGCAGCACCAGCAGTATCAGCAGTACTAGCAGCAGCGTCAGCAGCCCCGACAAGAAGGACGCCTTGCTGTACATCGCCGTCCCTGGCAACAGACACTGGCTTGGCGCTGCACCATTGCCAGATATAGCTAAACAAATTCTAGAATGCAAAGGACCGTCCGGCCCCAACGCAGAGTACTTGTTAAAACTGGCTGACTTCATGAGAGAAGAGGTACCCGAAGCTTTGGACGAGCATTTGTTTTCGTTAGAGAGACTGGTGAGGAAGTTCGCGTCCGACACGAAGGTTTGCTTGAAGACTTTAGTGGGGGAGACTGCGGAAGAACCGAGCAGAGAAGAGAAGGCAGAGGCTAAGGCGGTGGTGCCCAGCTTCCAGTTCGCTTCGAGGGTGCCAGAGAAGAAATTGCGCTGCGTGAACATGTGATAATGGTTCCGTTAACGCCGGCTTTTATTTTGTTGAGGTTTGCCGTTGATAAGGCACGTAAGGAGGTGAGATTAAACAAGTAACGAATTTATGATAGCTTACAATAATTTTATTGAAACGTAACTTTTATTGTAACGCAAGACTTGAGACGTGACGTTTTTTCGTGAATTTGTTTCCGTAAGACACACCTTTGGCTACCGCTGTTACTTTGTATAATAGAAATGTCTCCATAAGGTCTTTGTTTAAAGACAAACCCATTGTCCACACGTTGTATTTCCAAATACACGTGGCATGTTATGACTGCGACTTTGAAGAAAAACACAGACCGTTGATTATGACTTCCCTCGAGGATTTAATGTGAACTGTTATTTCTTTACTTCAGGAAAGTGTTTAATTTTTTTTATGAACAATGGAGGTTTTTTTAATAAATTTAACTGAAACTTTGTGTCTTCGCAAAACCAGTAACAATTGTTAGTGAGTAATGAGTCGGTTACTGTCCTTTGTGTGGCTGAAGATGATTGTAATGAGAAAACACAATAGCTTTGACGTGCTAACAAAGTCCAACACAAATGTTAAGACTACGAATATTCTAAACGTAATTTTTAATTAAAGCACTTAGGTACCTAATTTTATAATTTATTTTATAACCTAATAAGATGTTAATTATAAGTAGTCGTCAACAACCAAATATGACTAACAATGAATAAATAATACATGCTCATTATTATGCATAATGTATAACAGTTCTAACTCGTATGAGGTAACAATACTTCATAATAAATCCCGACGATTGTGACAAGAGAAACTGTGGTTACGAGGACAATTTTTTATTATACTATTCGTATTATAAGTTCGAATTACTCTCAGAATAGCTGTTTTTAATTAGAATTTCTTCTGCCAGAGAGTTGAACTAACTTACTATCTACGTCTAACAGCACACGACTATCACAGACCAAAAACGTAGAAATCGAAAAGTATTATGTTTCGAATGTAGATGATAAGACTAACTTGTGATCATAAAGATTGTACGTTTAATTTAAGACGCCAATGTTTGGTTCATTACAATTTATTGGCTATTGTTAATAACTAAATGAAAAAATATAAATTAATTGTATACTTTCTAGAATTTATGTGGTGCGACCACAATTTTGAATTGTTAAGAGGTATTGATTGAAACTGATCGCTTTATATGAATTTTGTAATAACAATAATATGGACAGCGCATGCGTGATGTAGAATGATGTTTTACCCTATACACTTAGATAGTAAATCTTAACCCTTAAACTTTTTGATATATTATTATAATTATTATATTAATTTAGAGAACTTTTGCAAAAAAATATTATTGTATAGTGAAATAAACTGATATTAATAAACATGTTTCTTATAAATTCAACAATATTTTGATTTGTAATTATATATTTTTTATAATAATGAAATCTGTTGCCGGACAGTGAATAATTGTAAAATGTTTGTACATTTATTATAAAAACGTCATAAGTATGAATGTCGTGGTTCCGATGACCATTAGGTACTTTTTGCTGATAGATCATTTTACATCATGCTATATGCCGATACTACTTTTGTACGACAAATTGTATGCTAATATAAGGCAACAAATCATAATACAAATAAACGAATATAAGATACTTTTTTATTTCTATAATAATATACAGACGCCTGCACAAAAGACTATCCAAAAGTAAACTGTCAAATTTATTCATTAAATTTTCAGCTATATCACAGACTAGTGGCCCGACCCGGCTTCGCACGGGTGGACATATTTTTTAAATATAGCCTATGTTACTCAGCGCTAATGTAGCATTCTAATGGTGAAAGATTTTTTTAAATTGGTTCAGTAGTTTATGAGTTTATTCGTTACAAACAAAAAAAACAAAAATACAAAGCTTTCCTCTTTATAATATCATTAGTATATTAGTATATAGTATGATTACCGCTATATGCCATAGACATAATGTTCAAATGTCTATAGTGATAAAATTTTACAGTTTGTGGTCAACTGAGTACTGATTTGCAGGCGTGTAAACCTTTTTCAAACTACGTAAAAGTCTCCTTATTTTCTTGTAAAATGTTGACCTAGGAAGTGCGCAGACGACGGACTTGTGTCCTTCACCGGGGCGGCGAGAGACTTAAAGGGTTCCTCAAGGCGTGTGAAACAAAGCACCGTCAGAAGTTGTCCAGAGGGAGCGGCATCACGCACTAGTGCGTGTCCGTGCCCTACTAGGTTCTCCCAGGGGTTCGGGTCGAACCGGGAAGTTGTAAGTGTGCGTAGGTGTACCACGTGTGCGTTAGTCGATGAAGTTGTAAGCGATCTATTTTGAAGGGCAAGTAATTCCGCGGACAAATGTCCGTCGCCTGCGTTACTACCTTACGCATACCTACACCGGGGCCAGGCGTGACCCTGAGTTATGTGGGCCCTTCTTTCGTCTAGCCATTAAAAGTTCAACGGGGAGAGGAGAGGCCTAGGTACCCACTAAAAATGTTTTTTTTTATTTGCACCAGCTAATCCTAGATATCTACCATGGCAAAGAAAACTTTCAAGTAAAACATCAGAATAAACATATATATCGTTGGCTCCCATCTCGTAGTTATTGTTCTGAGGCTCCCATCAATCCCGGCAATCCCATACGATTATCTTTCCATTCCACAAAGCGCCATCTTCATGTTGCAATAAATGTTTATTAGCGACTCGGACTAAACATGTGTTTTCTTTATAATGGGATAGATGGCGCTGAGAGCAATAATGTGGATACTTTTGATAATTTTCAAAGAACATCGCGTCGAAATATTGATATTTATCCTTCTTGCGGTTATTTGACATGTTCTTATTGGGATATCGCCACTTGCCAGAATTTCATTTGCCCGAATTTTATTTGCTATAATGGTCAACAGACATATTAATGTTTCTCATAATTTTATAAGTCATACTCATTGTTTACTATATTAGTCACGTGCTAGAACCTTTGTTTTCCATAAAGCTAATTTCCATAACATCATTTGTTATAATCATTGTTTCCCATAAAATCAATTTCCATAACATCATTTGTTATAATCATTGTAAGCCGTAATTATTACATGCCATAACATCATTTCCCACCGAAATTGCTTATAAAAAATATAAAATAGGTTAGGTTAGGTTGGAAACATGGGGGTGTGTGTCGGGTGCCTCCTCGTGGTGCACCCTGGGCAACGGGCAGCCTCAACATCCTCCTCCTCGAGAGGAGTTTGCTGTGAGACTGTCCGGCTAACAACTCGACACAGGCGGGAGCCCCTTCTGGGCCCTGCACCTCCAACGTGCGCACCCACTTTGGGGCGCACACTCGCTGCTCCTTCTGAGCAGCTTTGAGAGGAGTTTTGACGGCGCCCCTTCTGGGCGTCGTTACACGGGGGGGAACAGGGTAGGTTGGCGCCCCTTCTGGGCGTCTTTTAAGCGTTTTTGTACGCAATGAAGTAACGAGGGCCTCATGCCAGCCCTTGTTTGTGCTTTGTTGTGCCGCGGGTTCTGTCCCGTCTGCCACAACGACCCCAGCCCTGGCATAAGCTGGGTACGTAGTGGTCTGGGCTCAGTCCCGCAGCCCGTATGGGCGTCGACAAGGAAAAGTCGTTAAAACCCCGCGGATACCTCCCGCCCTCCGTGGGTATATAGGGCACCCTTGGCGAGTGGGCGTCGATGGGTGATCGTCATTGCCTACGTAGGGACCGGCAGCCCTTAAATTGCCAGGGGGATGACAACCGTACAAAATTGTTTGGGTGACACCCCATTGAGGTCATAAAATGAGTGCGTATTCAAAAAAAGTATTACCCCAGGAGGGTACCCGCCGGGAGGCGGGAGAATCCCTCCCTGAGACCAGGTCAACGGCTAAGGCTGAAGATCGGGTTTCAGGCTGCCCCACCGTTTCTGGGGGGGGGGGGCAAGAACACGCCTTCGTTAGCGAAGAGGAAGAAGTGGATGGAGAGGTGAAGTTTGGTGAGGAACGTCTGGAAGGGAGAGACGAGGGAGCGAGGAAGGGGAGAGATGTGCAGGAGATGGAGGTTGGCTGTGGCTCTGGAGGTGAAGGGAGTTCGGCGAGGGATTCGGATGAGGCTTCCGATCCTGTCCCGGATGACTGGATGTCCTGGGAGCCGGTCACGGTCAAATCTCTGAGGGCTGCAAAATATGCTATGGGGGAGTGGGATAAAGAGGAGGAAATGCGAATCCAATACATGAGCGCGGCCCTGGGTATGTCACTCCGGGAGGTGCTGACGAGATTTCGCAACAACGAGAGGAAAGGCCCGGATGTGGAGCACATTCGAGAAATAGTGGATAAGCAGATGACAAAGCAGATGATGAAGTTGTTGCCCCCTGAGAGTGTGGATGGTCCGGCCATCGATATTGCGGGAAGGTTGATCGGGTCGGTGGGGGATCTTATATCTGAGTTGCCTGCGGAGCATGCGGTCGCCAAAAATGCTATGTCTGCTGCAATGAGTTACCTAGCGGAATTGGTAAAATGCATCGATCGCAGGGGCATCGGTGCGTGGCGGGGACTTCAAGCGGGATACGGTGCCTTGAGGAACGAGACGGATCTTCTTACTGAGGCCAATGAGATCCTCAACAATCGGGTCCTCGAGCTTAAGGAAAAATTGAGGCTCCTTAAGCTGGAAGCCTCAGAGGTAAAAGAGGTTGCGAAAGAGGCTGCGGTGGTGGAGAGACGACTTGCAGAGGCAAGGGTCAGTCCTCCTCCCCCTGTCCCTGAAAAGAATGAGGGGGTCATGCATGCGCTGATGGCCATGCAACGTACCCTTGAGGCCTCCATTGGAGGCATTAACAGGAGATTAGATGGTCTGGAGGCTGGGTTCTCGGTGCCCGAGCGCGCTAGATATAGCTCGGTGGCTGCGCGCAAAGGTGCGGAGGAGTTTCCCGCCCTCGCCATAAACACCAGGCCCTTGAGAGGGAAAATGCAGCCTAAAGCCCAAACTGATTCGGCTCTATTGGCCCCTACTGAAGAGCGTACCGGCGACGTCCGCAGCCGGAGGAAAAGGAGGAGGGCTAAAGGCCATATCCAGACGGGAGCACCAACGATGCCCAATGCCAGGCCGACACCGCCGGGATTGCCAAGGGAGAGGGTTACCCTGAGGCAGCCCAGATCCACGGCGGTAATCCTCCAACTCAGGCCGGAGGCTGTTGCTTCAGGGGTGTCGTATGCGGACACCATCGCCAGAGCCAGGGAGGCCATTCGCCTGGAGGAGCTCGGTATCCCTGGCGTGAGGATTAAGACGGCCCAATCTGGGGCCAAATTGATTGAGGTGCCGGGTGCCGACAGCGGAGAGGCCGCTGACAGGCTGGCACAAAGGATCGAAGGCGTCGTGTCGGACGTGGCGATGGTTGTTCGGCCGGAGAAGTGGGCGGACGTCCGCCTCTACGACTTCGACAGTTACGTCACGTCGAAGACTGTGGTTGCCGCTATATCGACACAGGGAGGGTGCCTTGAGGGCAAGGTGAAGGTTGGAGGCTTCCGGCCGGGCCCTGACGGATCTACATCGGTGCTGGTCCGGTGTCCTATGAGGGCGGCGAGAAAACTCGCAAGTATGGGAAGACTACAGCTTGGTTGGAGCCTGGCCAAGATTGCGACCCATGCGCTGTTTTAGGTGCATGGGATTGGGCCATACGCGCCCGATGTGCCTCTCAAAGACGAACAGAGCGGGGTGGTGCTTCCGCTGTGGCATGCTTGGCCACCAGGTGGGAGCTTGCAACAAGCCACCACACTGTTTAGTGTGTGCTGAAGCGGCGTTGCCCCATGGGCATGTGATGGGCAGCAGGAAGTGCCGTCCTCCTGTCGTAAGGATGAGAGATCCTGAAGAGCAGAAGAGGTCTGTTTCTGCGGCACCGATGAGGATGGAGACGACGGAAGGGTCGCCTCAAAGAGTGGAGGTCCCTGTAGCTTCACTCCCAAAACCTCCCCCTTCGCTTCCCCTTAGCCCTAATACTCCCCCAAACGCCTTTTCCTCTGGAAAAGGTGATGAGAGGGTCCCGGGTGGGAGGGTGGCAGAGGTTGTGAGGGAGCGGGAAAGCCTGAGGGAGGACGAGGGGGAGGCTGAGCGCGACGAGGTGGCTGCGCTCTCTCCTACTCTGCCCCGAAGAGTAAGACATCCCCGGAGGTGCAAGGAGGGGATGTCTCGGGATAGTGTGTAGAGAGCGGCGACGCGGCTGGGGCACTACCTTGGTCCACGACGACGAGTCTCCACGTAGTGAAATGGGAGCCGGAGGAGATGGGTGAAAAAACGCCTCATCAGCCACACACCAGACACCTGGCAGTGGTAGATAGGGCGTTTTTGGCAGTAGTGCACTTTGTGCAAATGTTGTTGTAATTTGTAAATTCAAATGCTGTGTTATCAGTACGTGCCCGTGTACTGGCGCGCGGCCGTCAAAGCACATACTTCCCGTGCAAACGCGGGATAAGTGTGTGGAGATGGCTGTAGGTTGGTACACGGGCGCAGGGTGGCAGCCGCGGATTGAATCCCTCGGGGTGTGTACCGTGGTTGTCGCCTTATTTAGTGCTCGGATTGTGGACCCCCAGGGGTTTAGTGGGTATCCCCCTCCGTCTCGCCCTCCCAGCCGGGATCTTCCTGGCAGCTGACTTGGGGCTTCTCTCCTTGTCAGTGGGTGTGGAAAGGTGGACGGGCGAGTCCCACATAATAAACATGAAAGACAACGCACGAGCCGAGCGAGCGAAGCGAGCGCGGCTCGGCAGCGGCCGGCGAAGTGCCAGACAGCCAATCGCTTTTTAGGACAAAGGCGTTAGGTTAAATTTGTACGGAAGCGACTTGGATTGATTATAGTGTAGGTATTAGAAATAAAACCAATTTTAATATTATAATCATACTATATTTATGAGCAAATGCATACCTTGGACAGATTGGAAATTAATGTAGTATGGCGTTGGAATATTATGTTACATAATATTATTGCAATTAAAAATATGGATAACAATACGTATGGCATTCGAATCATTATGGAATCTAATGTTCGGGCAAACAAGAGTATGTCACATGTGTTTTATGGTACACAAAACATTCGGGCAAATTAAATTCGGGCAAATGAAATTCGGGCATATGAATATTATGACATATATTTTTCGGGCAAACAATAGACAATCGTAGCAGTCTCGTATCCGTGTACCATAGCAGGGTCCCGTAGGAGAGTCCTGTAGCGTAGACAAATACTTTAGACAAGGGTCGTAGCAAATCCCGTAGCTGTGTGGCCGTAGCGGAGTCCCGCAATCAAGAGTACGTTAGCCGAGTTCCACAGTTAAATTTCGTAGCCAAGTGACGTGTACTGGGTGCCTAGTAAGTTTGGTTTACAATCCGTATCCATTCGATTACCTACGTTTTCAAAAATAAAAATTAGTATGACATTGAAGCAGCGCCTCCTGGCGATATACGAGAAGAAATAAAATTTTGTTATCCAATTTCTCGTTTTCGTTAACGTGATCGAATGGCGAACAAACAGGGTGCCTACCCTGGTCCCGCTGCGATGTGTCAAAGGTTGCGTCCCATGAGTAATTGAGTATGGCCCTGTTTTACGTATTACCCAGTTGGACTTTTGACGCAGTTATTTGGATTTCTAAATAATTACCTTTTCTTTGTAACAAAACCAAGTGAAACAAGTTGTCAATATCAAGCTAGGTAAAATGAAACCATTGCATTGCAGTTGCATTCATCAGTTTATTCACCACAAAACTCTTACAACATTTACGTCCGCCCACGTACATAGAAGTCAAATATACAAACAATACATTACATCAACACCAATATTAATCGCTTCTTACAGCTAAGTTACTACTTGATACACATATTTACATTTAATAATCTCTTAAATTCATAAATACCTGATGTTGTACAATTTTTTTAAAGAAAGCGACAATTAAAATATAGTTACCTATGTTTTTATAATTTTTTTTTCGTAACAGAAAAACATTTACAATGGTGTAGGTATGCTATTTAAACTATTTATGCTATAAATGTAGCAAGTTCCTACTTACTTACCTAATTTGTCGTTGTCATTTAATCAAGTAATTATTGAATCAATAAAGTTTAAAAACTAATTAAGTACTTACTATATAGAATTATAGAGTAGTGGTAAAATGCATTTTTCCATTGTATTTGTTCAGAGCTTGAACATATATGTTATACATTATTTTTCTTGAATAACGTAAATAACATGGATCTAGTATATTAACTAATTATTTACTAAGAATACTTATTAATTTATCGATGACAAAAAATATTACAGATTTATAAACAGTATAGCTAAAAGACAGTGTTTTAAATACCTGCTTTCGACGGTTACGTATAGACCCTCAATAAATAAAGATATGTTCAAATGACATAAAAGGAACTACAATCATAATTACTTACTTATATTTTTTTAATTAATAACTCACCATTACCGTCACAAAAAGACAATAAAAGAATCTGTTAATTAGAGTGGCGAAATGGTAAGCGCACATAGAGCCAAAGCCAGAAAACAAACCAAAAAAGTTCTGAGGATCTGAGAATTATTAAGATTATCTTAGTTACATCATATTTTATTGGTAACCCATCTCAACAGCTCTAAATGCAATCTCAGGTGTTTAAATCATCTTCCAGCATTTACATTCCAATTCAGTCCCAATATTTCATGTTAGGCACGAGTAAAAGGCACGTTTTAATTTTTCCTGAGCCAATTCGTTGACAATGACTGTTGCCACCTTTAACAATAAACACTAACGGTAATAAAAATTGTTACAACATGCAAACAGACTAGACACTAATAATAAAAAGCTTTCTTCACGCTCACGAACCCACCAAATACTGACAATAAAATACTTTGAAGACATACTAAACAAATTATGACATAACTTTGGTACTATTTTATATTTATTTACAAAGATTTTAACCTATATTACTTCTAAAGTATTTTAAAATTAATTTATTTACATCATATTATAATAATGTGCAACACTATGTTTTGCACATTTTGGTAAATACTACCAAAAAACTATATAAATAAAATATTATTGAGTGTAGTTACCTCACGAGTAGATTGCATTTTACAAACGAATCGTCTCGGAAGTAATACAAGTACTCGTATACAAAAACAATACAGGAGATAAGATAAATAATCGTCTTCCATTTTAAAATCATTTAGTAAGTCAAAAACTTTTTAAGTCTCGTACTATCAATGATTTTTATTTCTTGTGTGTGATAAATATTCTGTTCTGTCCAAACTTTTTACATTAAAAAATAATAATTGTTCTGTTATCAGTTCGTGATCTAAAACTATACTATTTTGTCCATCTCTAGACTCGCACAGCTAATAAGGTGGGAAATATTATTAATAGTAAAATAACGTTTAATAATTATAGCAGTAACAGTAAAATACAATAAAAATATTACGTTTTCAGTAAAAATTCGAGTATTATTTGCAAAGCTCGATTGTTTGAAACACCACACCCGTCGTCTCGTTAATCGCAAACTTCTAGCATATAAACTTACTAAAGCTTACATACTCATTAACGGAAATGAAGTTGTCCCTTTGAAGCAAATTATATTTCCCTTTGAAGGTAATCTGACTAAACCTCAACTCTGTACACAATTGTATACCACATCCCAATACAGTCGTGTTCAATATAAACACCTTTGCACTATGTCAAAGAAACTTCTGTAAACTTATATTGCATCGCAACCATTAATAGTCTTGAGGGACCGGGTCCTGTTTGATATAATATTGAACTCGACTGTACCCAAGAGTAGGTTGTAGAGTTCTTAAGAGCTGAACCCTAACACCAATTTCCCAAGTAAACTTGCTTTCACAAAATCCACCAGAAAACACTGTCACTCCAAGTGATAGTGATAGCATTTAATAAATAGAAGTCATAAGTGTCACTGTTTGTCCCACAAACCTCACTCCAAGTGAGTTAGTTAAATCAAATAGGTATTTTATTTAAACCAGTTCCTTCCTTCAACCTCACAATTTGCCCCACAAACCTCACAGGCGATAATTAAATCAAATAGGCACTTCTTACTCTTCAACCAATCTATTCAATAAATAAGAGTCACAAGTGTTCGCAAAGTCACTGTTTGTCACACACACACTGCAGGTGATAGTTAAATCAAATAGACGTTGATTAAACCAGTTTCCTCCTTCAATCCTCCAATTCCTCTTCAACCAATACATTCTTTACATAATAGTCACAAAGGCACTGTTTGTCACACATCACTTGATGAAAGGGAACTCGCTGTCACTCTCGTCGCCCGACCCGTCGTAGCTGGAGGGCGGCGTGTCCAGCTGCGGCAGGCCCAGGTCCAGGTACTCCTGATTGGCCGTCACCGTCAGGATCTTGTCCAGGTCTTCTACAAGCTCGGTGAAGGAGGGTCGGTCCCCAGGCGAGAACGACCAGCACTCGCGCATCAGCATGTAACTGGAGAAATGTTTTTGTTAGTTTTCTTGTAATTTAAATTTCTTTAGGTTTTTTAGAAAAAAAAAGGTAGGTCTTTTAGATTATACTGGAAGGTTTATGCATTAATTGTAATTTGAATTATTCTGCTATTGAAGTGGATAAATCAACGACTTAACCTGTTACAAAAACACAAATGTTGAAAAAATTTCCACGAGCAGGATTTGAACTTGCACCCTTCTGATATACCGGGTCAGGTGCTCTTCCAATTGAGCTATCGTGGTACTAACCAGCCCACCGAAATTATTCAACACTATTCACTTTTTACTTTGAAAGCCAAAGGCACCCATTCAATGTCAACAACTACCGTCATTAACTTGACTTAACCTGTATTATTTTCATTTTCGATGTGATTTTTTTTTATAGGCTATACAGAGGTATACACCGTTTCTGACAAAAAAATAGTAGTTTCAATTTCAATTTTATTTGCACTCCAAAACTGCGATCAGCACTGACCGATAAAAATATGTTGGAGCTTACGAAAAACTAATCTCACTTTATCACTTTAACAATCAAAAATATAATCTAATGCTATCACTAATGTTGGTCACAACATGTTTGTTTTGTCATATAGACGATTGGGTCCATGTAAGTGAGTAGGATGCGAGTTTAAATATAAAACATCATTTATATAAAGGTACAAGGCTGAGAGGCTCTTTAAAGCTAAAGTCGGTGAATTGTCGAACACGACCTCGAGCCACTCCTGCGGTATGCGGGATGTAAGTATGTAGAGGTTTTAGTGGGTAGGTCCCACGTTAAACTTGGCAAAAGAACTGTCTGTCTGTCTTACATCTCGAGGCTGCAGCAGGGCGGCTTCTCCATGCGGTGGCCGGCGCTGAGGTGCTGGTACATGTACTGCCCCGGCACGGCGGGGTACGGCGTGCCGCCCAGCGTCATGATCTCCCACAGCAGCACCCCGAACGACCAGCTGCCGACAACAATTGGGTAATTGTAAAATGCAACTTTCGCAGAGGCCATTCATCGGATGGGTGACTATAAATTTATCATCTCGAACTCCTCCGTGCTCCGTGATCGAAATCCGAGCTGGGCCCGCTTGGTGGTTTATGGCCCGTTCTCCCTATCCATCCTTAAAAGGCTTGTGCTCCAGACATGGGAACATAAAAAATGAGCTGATGATATACCACGGACAAGATACGCAAAGAACACGTGTTTATGAATCCTGGATGCCATGAAACAATGGACTGGAATTAGCTATCATCATTTAAAAAATGCTTCATGGGACCGTAGGAACTTTTGTGCACTTCCAGTATAAAGATGATAATAAATGATAATGTCCTATTCCGACAGATAGAGATAAGTTAACTAGTTCCTCAGTGGTTTAGGATCCTTTGTAAAGTACGCGCAACCTTCGTCATTACCAAAGAAAGATTAATGAAGACAAAGCCCTTTCCCGTTAAAGAATAATACAAAAACTAACTTCTCAATCAGTTAGTCGTAAAAGACTATTGATTATTATTATTATATTGATATTGATATTTTAATACCTCTGAATACAGAGGTATTAAAATAGACAATAGTCTATAAAAAGAAAGATGAGCCTAGATGTCCTGGGTTTTTTTTCTTAGGCAACATTTGTTTTTGTTCTTTTTTACAATAAATCTGAATTGTAATTTTTATAATTATGTTTTGTGTTCAATTATGATTAGTGTAGGTCAAAGGAGTGTTATTACTTATTGCATGCAGTATTTACTCCAAGAAGGTTCTACACTATATTTTTTTACGATATCATTAAAAAAAAACATAAATAAAAAAAAATATATTTTAAACCGGTACTCACACGTCAGTCTGCGTGGTGAAGACCTTGTGGTAGAGCGACTCGGGCGCCATCCACCGCACGGGCAGCCGGCCCTCCGTCCTCTTGCGGTAGTAGTCGTTGGACTGCACGTCCTTGGCCAGCCCGAAGTCCGCGATCTTCAGCACGCACTCGTCGGATACCAGCACGTTGCGCGCGGCCAGGTCTCGGTGGATACACTGTTACGAAAGTAAGCATTGAAGTAAAAGAAGAACAGGTTTGTGTAATCACTGAGCCATAAGCCGTGTCTCTAATCTGTACTATGCTATACCCTTTATTTATTTTCTTTCTTCAAACTAGATTTTTACAATATTTTAATATAAAAACAATAAAACACTAATTCTAGAGTACCGCCAGCAGCAGGGCAGGGCCCAAGCTACCGGTGGTCAGGGCTGCAGAGTGAGGAACCTCCTGACAATACGTGCCGTGTCAAGGAGTACTGCTTTCTAAATCTGACCCTTGATCCAACCATCAAGCGAGAGCCTCTTAAGATGTTGGTCGAGGCTCTTCGCTATCAGACCGCCTGAAACGACTATTATTATTATTTTTATAACCTTTAATGGTGTCATCAAAGGACATCAGAGGGATGTATTTCCTTGGGAGGAGGGGTTTACCGTGGGTAAGACCAGCCACGCGGTGCCAAGCCGGTATTAGCAGTCTATATTACTCTTCCTTAGTATTAGGCTGCATGGATGGCATTCCATTTCCATACCACTAGTTTAGTATTTTCTGACGAAATCCGTGGTTTTAGGATGCCTCTGAGTTTTAGATGTTGGATATATTGGTAGCGTGAAGGTACGTAAACAAGAGGATACCGCCCAATTTTTTTCTCAGCTGTACAGTTGTATAGATACGAAAGAATATGCAAAAGATAAATTGTGTATATGCTTAATACCGTTGTACAATGTATATTAGTAGGTAACAAAACTTACCCTTCTAGAAGCTAAATATTCCATTCCTCTTGCAACTTGATATGAGAAGGACACGAGATCCTTTTGCGTAAGAGTTTTCTTCTCCTTTAGGGGTTCCATGTCCGATTCGTACCTGATATAAAATACCAATTTAGTTGAAGTTAACAAAATAAACCTCTAAAAATATAAAGAGCCAAATATTAACCTGTTGTTAAATAGTACTTACTGCAATATTAAATATATTGGCAGTTTCTTTATTGGGACTGAATATTTTTTTTAGTTCAGGGCGGTGCCTTGTTGTTTGTTCTCTGTTCAGCAAGGCTCGGCTCGGGTTTTTTATTTAGATATAAGTATTTTTTTTATTCCTTGCGGGAAAGCATTTGACCTTCATTTCACCTGATGTTAAGTGATGATAAGGCCAAAAGTAGAAGCGCACTTTACCCTGAATCCTCAACTACTGAGGCACTGGCTATCATATCTCTAGCTACCGGAGCACAATAAACATAAAAATGCTACAAACATTGAGGTTTGTCGACATCTTTAAATGAAATGGTGGTAGCTAGCCAGGCGGATAGACAACCTCTACCAACAACCAATTAACAAACTGAGTACACAATCATGTACACCCTGCTGGGAATCGCTCCCGGGAACTTTGGGCCTGAGACACTGGTCTCAACCACTAGATCACAGAGGCGGTAGAAACCCTAGTTCCTACTAGAATAACCTTATTCTAAGTCTATTCCCCCACCTGTTCCCCGGGCGGTGGTTCCTGAGGAACTCGCGCAGGTTCCCGTTGGGCGCGTACTCCACGATGACGTACAGCGGCCCGTCCTGCGTGCAACAGCCCAGCAGGTTGATGATGTTCACGTGCTTGCCGATCATCTTCATCATCTCCATCTCGGAAACGAGTGCCATCATCTCGGCGTCCGTATGGCCCTCTGTTAAAAGGAGCAGTTTCGTTAAGTAAAACGTTTAAATTACTGAATCATATATCCATGTACAGATTCCAAACCAAAAAAACAAAATAAAGAACTGTTAAATACGTAATATTGCTTAGCCAACAATTTCAACCGATTACGTCTCATGACTCCAATAACCCAACTGCTATGTGCTGTAGTACCTACACAATTAAGTTTATTTGTGCTCCTCAACTCAGATCGTTGTGTCATTGTCAGTTGCTTTTCAATCACTGTCTTTTGATTCAGAGACAGAGTGATTTTTGCTGGTTCAGATGCCAGTCTTTTAAGAATAATATGTGCAGCACTAAAAGATCAGCTCAGGTATTTAGCTTCTAAGGCCATATTACATGCAATCAGGACAGATTAAAAATTAGAACTAAGGTACCAACTAACTAGCCTCATTCTATTGAAAGTTGGATCAATAAAATTTTAAAAAAATCGACCAAGTGCGTGTCGGGCCACGCGCAGTGTAGGGTTCCGTAGCCCATCTTAATAATGCGGACTCTGAGAAGAGGGTTTTTTGAACATTTATTTAACGATGGCTCATATATTTAAATGTAGATAGTACCGGTTTCACACACCTGACAACGTAATTTAAGTAGTTCCTAATGAGGAAATTGTACTGCGCCAAGTACATTTTATAAGTTGGTCGACTGTTACTCGTAAACTTGTAAAGCCTACTTAGCTGTGAAAGTTTTCAACATTTTGCACTTTAAAGCCTAATAGCTCATAAACAGGCGCCTCAATCAAAAAACTGTTTCAAGGACCCGCTATATTTTTAAAATTGCTATCCAATGACACCCCACACTTAGGGGTAAACAAGAAAAAAAAATTACATCCCCACTTCACGTGTAGGGGAGGTAACCTACGGAACCCTACAAATACATATTCGTTGGCAAAATCCTAAAATACTTTGTCTATAATTCTGGCGGCCTCTGCACTTGACCTACGGTAACCAGACAAAACTTACAAATCCATCTGTTTTAGGACACACAGGTCAAACATTGACGTTACGTTATACAAAACTCTCACCTTTCAACATCTTGACCGCGACGACGGAGTTGAGCCCCGGCTTCAGTATGCCGACGCACTCGGCCTTGACCACCTTGCCGAACTCCCCCTCGCCCAGCACCTTGCCCAGCCCCAGCGACTCGCGAGCCACCTCCCAGTCCACGTCCACCGGCAGCTCGTACTCCGACAGCATGGACTCGCTCGTGTTGTTCTGCACTTGGGACAGCTTCTGCTTCTCAATCTTCACCACTGGCATCAGCTGGATGTTCAACGCAATATTTTATTTTAGTAACAATCACCAAAATTGTATTAAGATGTATTCACTGCAACGAACGCAGAGTGGAGTCTCATTAGGGCACATTTTTATCTACATAAATTTACCTACTAATATATATTTTTAATTTTATTTTTATTTCAAAAAACGCAAAGATTTTTAAGCTTATGAAAACGAAAGAGAAACGTCTCGATTTTTTAATAAACGTAACGCAGTTAGTTTCGTTTGAACAACCAAGTCAAATGATCGAAGAATAACTACATATTAATTAGTAAATCCGCTTTCAAGTGGTATGTAACAAATTTTTTATTATTAGCTTTTACTATGGTTAAACCAATTCGCGCTGGGCCCGCGTGGTGGTTTAAAAGCTCGTTTTCTCTATCCATCCATAGGGAAGGCTCGGGGACATAAAATGAGCTGATCATGAGCTGATGATGACAATTAATATTTGACCATAGTCAAGACCCGTCGAAGGCAATTAATTTTCTAAACATATCCACCAGCTATTTGTTATAGTTTGTAATGGCCCAGTGTTTTTTGGTAAAACTTATTATTGTTAAAACTCTATAAATAAAGTAAAGTATTTATTAGACTTACACACATCGGCCCCTCGGCGAGGTCTGTCACCGCGCCGTTGATCTGCGGCTTCTCGACCGTCACTTTCTTCGTCCAGTGCGTCACGATCACCGCGCGCGCCGTCTCAATGGCCAGTTGCTTCTTTATCTTCTCCCGCTTCAGCTTCTTAAAGATCATCACGACGATTATGGCGGCTACGAAGAACATCGCCCCCAGCACCGCGGTCAATATGTTAATAAGAAGAGTGTGCTTCCCGTGGTCCAAGGGCTCTTTGTCTGGTAATGCTAAAAGTTTCACTTACGTTAATATTGAGGTAGGTGATGCTTGTCTAATTTCCAAAAACAAGGTGGATGACATAATTCGCAGGAAATAATTAAGGTTCAACTATACGTTGAGGAAATCACTGAGGTCTTAGTTCTTTAATGTACACACGCCTGCACATCAACCTACCACAAACTGTCATATTTTCTCAATAGACTTTGAACTTTATACCTAAGTCATATGGTTGACATTGTATTGAAGAAATTTGACAGTTTTGGATAGGTTGATGTGCAAACGTCTGCATCTACGTCTTTAGACTGAAATGTTGAAAGAGTTATACAAATAGAAAGATTATATTTAATGTTACACTTTATATTTTTTGTTTCGAACTTCATGAGTGAATGTTACATTACATACAAAATAAAACCCAAAGTAAATCTTGGAAGAAGGAATGTTGACAATAATTAACAATAATAATGTTGACTTACATTCAAGTACAGTGAGGTACCCTTTAGCTGTGGTGTTCCCAAGATTGTTGAGAGCCACACACACGTACCAGCCCTCATCTTCTTTCGTTACATTGTATATTGTAAGTTGCTCAGCTTTATCTGACGCATTGCCACTCTGAAATATTATAGAATTATTTTAAATTGTAGTTGGAGTTTAGTGACGGTATGTATACTTGTAAAAACACACACACTTACTGCATTGCATTAAAATTCTCGATAAAACAAAAACACAGGAGCTGCGTACATAAAGGGCCTTGGCAAATCATGAATATATATGGCATTATAAGCTTTCTAACAAAATAATATTGGAATATACTACAATATTGCAAAAATAAGTAGGTGTCCTTAGAAAGCTTCAGTGTCATTATCAGTCAAACCTTCTAAAACTAACGTCAATGGTTAAAAACAAACACAAATAATAGCATCAGGTTACACATTTTGGCACACATTTAAAAGTAGTAACTACATGCTAGCAAACTACATGAAAGCAAGCTCCATGCACAACCCAATGTGTTAGACACAACCCTCACCGTGACAACTTTGTTAATATCTTTGTAAATGAAAGCCTCCTTTCCATCTTCGCTCTGCTCTTCCCCGTAGATGGACTCGTCTTTGTTGAAGAACATCCAATAGACGAATGGGTGCATGTCGGATAGAAACTCGCAGGTGAAGCGGGCGGTCTCGCCGACAAGCTTCGTCTGGTTTTCGGCGCCTTGAGTGAGCACCGGCTTGGCGTATAGCCGTTCTATAAAATTCGGTAGAATTAACGCCTAACATTGTGTATCATGACGACGATTTTTAGACATGTGAGATGGACTAAAGCCTAGATACCGCCATCTAAAACATTACACTATAATTTGTTGTTAAATAAATACAGACTAATTTATTGTCATAATTAATAGTGACGACATTGACCACCACCGTTACGAATATCCGTCACCCGTGAGACACAAATTTGGATCATAAAATGTTATCTGCACCTTGTAAATGTTAGAACATTTAACTTGTCACCTTTAGTTACATACAGCTACATCGATATCTATTATACAACAATGGCTTCAGTATTTCAACAGAAGTTATGTTATGAGTATAGCTCGTTCATTATAAACAGCTATTCTCATAATTATTTCAAGCTGCGTTTTTTCTCATTCCCTTTTTGATCATGTTAGCTACGTATCATTGTTACTTCTAGTAATGTATTGCGGAAGCTTAAAATTCCAGTAACATTTGTTTGCACTATAATTATATTATCCGCATATTCAACTGCAATAGCCATTGTTGCTTCGCCTCCACCCTACACCTTTTCTGATCCTCCACCAGATAAGGCATAAGAACCTCGATCAGCTTTTCCACCAGCAACGTCTTATTCGTCGGCTGGCCCTTGTCGTCCAGCAGCGTCTGGTTGTAGGAGTGCAGCCAGTACACCATCGGCTCTAGGTCCGAGATGGGTGGGCACGTCAGCTGCACCGTCTCGTTCACCAGCACCGTGATGTTGCCGGGGTAACCCTCCTTTATATATGGCATCGATGGGTAGCGCTCTAAGAAAGTTTCAAAAACCCAACTTTTGTAGATTTCTATCATCACTTTTATAGTTTATTCTTAGATGTACGTGGACACTTATTGTATTAAAATGTAGTTACCTACTAGTCACTAACTGTTCTATAACATAATAAATTCGGTGATAATATATTTTTTTCGTATTTATGTAATATACACGTCATAATTAAATTGATAACTACCCTTATAATAAATTTTTACTTTTTTTTTAGTTTTTAAGTGCTTGCTGCACTGAAGCTAAATTATTAATAAAAATTTATAATATACAGTGACAAAATATTATTATACTACTCAAAAAATATTAAAAAGCAGTGACAAAATTCAGCGCTTACGTCAGCCTTCCCGGAAGCATAGCGGTCAATGCAGCCGCTGGATTGCGGAAGACCCAGGTTCGATTCCTGGCTGGGTCGGGTGGGCTTTTAATTTTTTCACTGTATATTATAAATTTTATAAATATTTAACTATCCTTATAACAAGCCTAATAATCAGAACTCTCACCTTGAATATGCAGAGTTGAGGTGTGGTTGATGCAGCCGAGCTCGTTGCAGACGATGCAGGTGTAGTTGCCGTTGTCAGTCTTCGTAAGCTCCTCGAGGTTGATGGAGTACTTCCCGTAGGTGGGCTGGAAGTAGCTCCTATACACAGGCCCCCCGTTCTTCTGCCAAGTTATATTTGGTGTTGGGTTCCCTGCAAAAGTTTACGACGTCATAAAAATACATTTAGAATGTTTACAAGCGGTGCTTCAGTGTTGTTATTGCTTACAATAATCGTTAAAGGACTAGTGCATTATGTTACAACATAAATGATAATCCTTATATTATAAGGTGAGATTGTAATAGTGTGTTGATAATCCTACTAATATTATTTACGCGAAAGTTTGTAAGTATGGATGGATGTTTGTTACTCTTTCACGTAAAAACTACTGAATGGATTTTAATGAAACTTTTCTCATATACAGACCATGACCCAGACCAGCATATAGGATACTTTTTTTTTACTTTTTTTCTACTGTAGTCTTCGCGAATGAAGTCGCGGGCAACAACTAGTAGTGAATATTTTAAGCTGAGATTATAATAGTGTGTTTATAATAGTGAGTGCCCACTTGCTTTTGTCTTTTGTAGTAATGTCTGTATTTCTACTATGGAAGAGCATAAAATTTACGGAAAACCTTAATGTATTTGGAGAAACCATTTAATTATTCTTAATTCTTTTTAGAGTTCTTTATAAAGAAATAAAGCTTGCGACTAGCTTTTATTATTTAAATTTCCAAAAATGGATTCGGTTCCCACTCGAGCTACCTGAGAGTGGTTGACTTTTTCTAGTAAAATTTTATCTTGTAACTTACGACTCATTTTGAAACTAATCAATTTGTTAAACAATTTACGTTACCTTCAAAAGCACATTTTAATCTGATGGTACTTCCAGCAGGCTTCATTTCGATTGCGTACATTTTCAAAGGATGCTTGAACCTCGGAGGGAACTTCTTTATATTGTTGTCCACGTGCCCGTAGCCAGGGTGGTCTTTCTCGCTCCTGTCTTCAGGGTCTTCGTCTTTGGCACTGTCATATTTATGGTTACTGTTGGATGTTCTCTCAGTTTTGGGATCGTCGATTGTGTTGTTCTCTATGAGAGGTGCTTGGTGCTGTGCGAGTACCTCTGGCAAAGGTCTGGCGACGTCTATGTCGGATTGGTACTCTGTAATTTCAAAAATAATTTTTGTCTTAAAAAATAATTCAGAAAGATTTTTGATAAGTATCCAAAATGCATAACTCATTATGGCGGATACAATATATCATTCTACTTTTCCTAATATTTTTGCAGAAAACATAACCAGATCTTTTTTATACAGGAAATTATTCTGTTGACACAACACAGATGCATATCATATCTTCCTCCAAAAATATAATTTACACGGCCGGCGCCGGCGGCGCGTGCGCATGAGCGCAATATTCGCGCGAAATTTTCGTTCGAAACAGTACAGTGTTTACACATCTGGTTCATAAAGATGTCAATAATTATGCCCAAATGAAAATAGCCGTTCCTGATGCACGACAGCTCCAATTATGGAATATGAATACTTCAATTTTTCCAATGACAATTTAAAAAAATATAAATACACCCATATAGGATACCCATACTCATTTAACAGTTTTTTGTTTGAATATTTAGCATCATTATTTAAAATAAGCTATAAAACTAAATAAACCTCTAACACCTCAAGACAATAGTGGACGATCACACTTTCAATTGCAAATTAATTATATTCTATAGTGCACAAGCACAATCAACAGTTGAGATGCTAATGTTAATGTTTGTTTAGATTAGTATTCTTAATTAGATCCGTGATTCGCTTTTCATAAAATAAGACTTGATCATTCTTTTAGAATAAAAAAAGATCACATTAAAAAGATTTCTAGCTGCAACAACAGCAGGAATGAGCAGGTTTTTCGACATTTCAATGTGTTATGTATTTCTTTGTATGATTCGTTGTATTGTTTTTCATGAAGCCAAATAGATTATTTATTTATTTTGTCAATCATAAATTGCCTGATGGTAGGATTCTACCTAGAATCTAACTAGATGGTGACGACCTTAACACTTATTTCTACGGCCAAACAGCATTATTTTGCAATTTAAAAAGTACTTGATACAGAGAAGTAACGGGTCATAGAGGCAAAAGAACAGAAGCTTAGACTCGATCACGCGCGCGTGATAATCTTAGTATCGCAAGCTTCAATCGCCTATTGCAAGCGTTTATAAGGCTACGGTGGCAGCATTCCATCGGGACCTTGGAGCAGTGCTACAGACGTCCAGAAGTTATCATCGTTCAAGCCTTGGACCAGATAAGAAGACTTCCAAGACCCAACCTCGCAATATCGCATTTCAATTCATTTGCTATTAAATTGCAGAACATAGACTACGTCCTAACGTGCAAGGACGATGCTTCTTTGCTGGATCAGTACATAAGTGGTACGTAAGTCAGTGCCTACATAAGAAGAAAAATAAGCATTTCCCCTACCTTCCAAAGCTTCCGAGTTGACTTCCCGCTTGTGCTTGATGGTGACGTTCAGCGTTCTGCTTCCCTCTTCGTCGTTTTGACAGGAATACACGCCGGCGTCTCTTGCTCGGAAACCTTTTATTCGTAACCTGAAATGCACAAATAATATAGTGAACATGAAACCATTAGATGCAAACAAGTATGTAAACTTCTGCTAATTGAAACAACACTAAATACTTGCCTTTACGCACAGTATAAAGCAATACAATTATTTATACTGTGTTTTAGTTAAGTGGCAATTTAACTGACAAAACACAACTATGCTAGCTACTAAAATTGTTGTTATGTCGACAGACTTAAATAAGATAGTAGTACATAGCCAGGCTTAATGAAAACATGCGGCGCCAGCCAGCCAAACCAAACACAAAACAATATAAATGTATACCCCCTGTGAATCAAACACGGGACTTCTGGGACCTTAGAAGCACAGAACAGCCGGTTCAAATATAAATAGAAAACTATTCCGAACCAAAACAAATTCAAATTTCGCCAGCAACCCAAGTTTTTGCTACGTCTAACTCGCAATCTTCAATATAGCATGATTGATTTGATACATTATTTTGATGGGCGGCTTGTTTTGAGCGGCCTCGCTGCAGTCCGACCGCTGCATATGAGTTATCGTCTGTATTCTCAGCTCCGGATAGAAATGTAAATATTGACGTGTTGGGTTCAAGACGATTTCGCTCGCTAATGTACACTAGCTCGTATCTTAATTTAGTCGGTTGACTTAGCAGCTCATGTGTAAAGTTTATTTTTAGTTTTTCAAATTTTCTTTTGTAGATCTAATTTAGTTTAGTAAATTATGTTGTTATGTTACAAATTGAACTTCTATTATAAATGACGATGATCACTAACATATAAAAGTACCCACTACAATTCTAATATCAAGAAGCGAGGCTTCTTGAATAATCTAACCTTACTCGAATCAAGGAATTAGTATAATTGTTACTTTGGGAATTATTAAATCAAAATTAATTTTTTACCCAAAATCTGACTGGATGGCGACTACCCTAATAGCAATGTACCACCCGTAATCAACATAGTTTCGCATTGCAGTGTTCCAGTTTGAAAGTTACTAGATCCAGTGACATTACAGAACAAAGAAGCTTAAGAACTAAATCATCAGGTCTGGTGTTGTGATCCGTATACTCGATAGCTTTCTCAGTGACATTTGCTGGTATTACCCTGTGTGTACTGACCATTGCTTCTGCTGCACGAACTTCGTCTTGAGCAGGTCGTCGATGTACTGGCCGTCCTTGTACCAGTGCACCCAGGGCGCCTGCCCCCGCGCCTTCAGCCCGCAAACCAGCCGCAACCGCTCGTTGGTGGTCGCCGCTACCACTGTGTATCTGTCATCTGGAACAATCATAACAGTTTTAAGATTTAGGCAAGATATTTGAGAATTACCAACTCTACGGTCGAGACTTCTAGACTACTGGTTGCACATCTCGAAGTCCTGGATTCGATTCCCAGCGGGTTTTTAATTCTTATCTACGTATGTCACAATAATGTTAGTAGAATAATAGCCAATCCGCCAGTAGTGCAGGAACTCGGTTAAGATCGCTTTTGGGGCACATCGTTACTTAAAAAAAACTAACCATCTAGTAAGTCTTAATCTGAAATGAAACATTTTATGCGGTTCTACTTGTGTTGTTTCCCTATGACCATGACACATGTAAACGCTTGAAAAAGTCAATCTTAAATAAACTATAAGATATACAGTGCTGTATTCGTGTGAAGTGTTTCATCTTAACGTGAAGTGTTTGCGTAGATTTAAATAAATAAGTATTTGCTTTTAACTGGCATTGGCTGCTCACTTTAGTGTCTCAAGTCAGTGGCTGTTTCCTTTTCATAATATGTATGTTTACTACTAGATGTAATATATATTTTTTTAATTGATTAAGGCTTACAAATCCAGTTACAGTCTAAGCATGCACTTAATTTGTATTACACTTAACTAACTAACTAACTTAACCGTAACTCTTAAGATGTAGGCACAATAAGAACCAAGTAGGTATACAGGTACCTACTAAAAATGAGGGTATATACAGTATTATGATCTTCTAGGTTTGTACTAGGTTCCTAAAAAAAATTCAGAGGCAAAAAAAAAGTTGAAATATGTAGATTAAATAAAAATGTATTCAAAGATATTCAAACAAGAGCAGCTTGAACTTCTTTTTTAAACTTGTATAGGTTCTTATCAAAAATGTCCAAAGAAAAATGTCCAGCAATAGTTCCATTGTATAGACGACACATTCTAGTAAACGGGTGATATTTACGATAAAATATAAATTATTTCAAGTGTGTCTATCAATTTGTAATATAATCACACTATTTTTGTTTTTCAACATTTTCAAAGCCACATTTGGCTGACGTAGTGATTTAACCAATTGTACTGATAACTTGACTTCAATGATGGTTGATTTTGACCAGAGCAGTGGGACTGTTACAGGCTAATTAATTACTCAATTTTTGTCAGAGTCACTGGTGTAAAACCATGTCTCCAAAACGGATAGAGCACATTTGTGTTTTTCCTACAATTCGTTTACAAAACGTGCGCAGCACCTATTTATTTTCATATAATGCTTTTACGTATTTACTTAGCTCGTAATTCATTAACAGACATGTTAAGAGTTATCCGGTTGCAGAATGTTTGCCAGCTGGAACATTGCCGCATTTGTGGAGACCAAGACCAAGACCAGCGATAGATGTCCGTACAATAAATTTGGGAAATCTGATACACACCATACTGCGTAAAACAAACCCAAAATAAAACTGGTGTACGAAAGTAGTTAGTAATCATTTGCCGAAGACGTCATAGATTTTCAGTAAGTAAACAATCTTAATGTTCTATTAACACATTATTTTCTTTTTAAACAATCATTGTTATAGGTTGATTTGATCACGTCATGCTTTCTCGCTTTCAACCCGAACATCTATCCGTTCGGCTACATAAAGAAACAAGCAAACATTTTAAGGGTATTTTATACAATTATATATTTCTTTGCTATGTAATCCGGGATATTTTTAAGTAATCATAATAATAGGATGAATTCCTAAATTTGTACGTCGAATAACAAAAGTTCCAAGTTGAAACCTTGAGGAAACCTTTATTAAATAATTTACAAGTTTTAATTTACATGGTTGCGACTATACAAAGCACTCAATATTGAAATGAATTATCACTTGCCATTCCCAGACCATAAAGCAGTGATATCGGTCAGCTATGAATACAAATGAGGGTTCTCGCGAGGGTTCGTCACGCAGCACGTCCCTGACTTCCTACAGGATGGTTTGTGGGCTTGCAAGCATACATTTCAATCGAGTGTGTTACCGGTGAGAACTATTCTGGCGACAATCGTTGAAAAAGTAGAATGGATGTACTTTACAGAAGAGCTATGGATTGCAGAAAATTGCCTCGTAAATATGTCTTGAGAATATTTTTAATTATTCTGTTAAATACAGTTATAAACATAATATTTGAAAAGATATAAGCTGTTTAGACAAAAGTAGATAGAGAAATTAAGCTGAAGTTCATCACGCTCACGATCAGCACATTGCGGTAAAATACTAGTATATAAAGATCAAACCAAGAATAAGTAACGGATGAGCGTTGGACAGGAAAATATCACGCTTTTAAATCAACTTACAATAGAATTGAATAACTTTATTTCAGGCAACTATGGCCTACATAATATATACCATAAATATTAACATACTTACATATTATATTATGATACAATTTTTGTCAGTAAATAACTTAAATGACATGCTGCAAATTTGAAACTTGTAATGCCGCGGGTCGGTATGGTGTCCTGCTATCAACAACTTTGCACCCTAGTACCAAACGTTAAGACGTAATCTTGCCCACTGATCCCCCTTTTTATGTCCATAATCTATGCAATAACTACAAACATTGCTTTATTTTCATAAATGTTCTCCCCAAAACCCAACTACTTCACTAACTACATCACCAAGCTTTCCAAAGAAAGCAGTTCTCGAACTCACGATCCGTTTCACATAATCCATCCCCAAATAATTATCCCTACGGGTGGGACTCAAGTTCGCGCCAAAAATAACTTCGCGAGCACCTGAGAGCGATAACTTTGCCTCGCCATTATTTAAGGAACCAACTCATTACTACGTTGGCCGATTGCAGCAGATGTTATCGACCTACATTCACGGGCAGAAAAAATGCTTAAGGGAATATTATAAAGTCTTTTAAACACAAATATAATGCAATCTCTATGACTTTGTAACTAATAAAAAAAAAACAATTTTAATCATCATTAAATATTTGAGAGTGAACTTATCTTTATTATTGTAAATTTAATTAAATGTATAAATGCATATTATTCAGTAACAAATTACCTTGCAGTCGTAAAATAAACTTAAAAATTATTTGGCCTTTTGTGTATTAGTCTTAATAGAATCGTACGTTTTTGGTCCTTAAAAACCAGTTCACCTCTAGGGTGAGTGCAGAGAAGTTAACGCCTACATTTTTACGGCAGCAATCTCCACAACAGTCTTTTTTAAGATGTGTATCATCAAATTAACCGTTCGTAGCAACAGAGTTAAATTGCAAAGAATCAGAAACTTCTTCGTCATAGCCATCGCTAGGCATAGCTGATACTTAGATACACTAAAGCTTAATTGATAAGTTTATTATTACGTAAAAATATTACTATTCAAGTTTAAAAAAAGGTTTTTTAACTTCCCAATTAAATTTATGAAATTGTAAGCTACGTATATTCTACCTACTAACTCTTAAATCCTATTATAGCACCATAAAACAAACAAATCAAGTACACTTATTCTTTAACAACTATCACTGGTATGGAACCCTATAAATCATGCTAACAACAGACTGGTCAAAGTCACTGTGCTTTGTTTAAGGCGCGTTTTAAAGGCTGAGATTTGCGGCCCGTACGTTATGTATGGCGAAGGCAGGAGATGTATCGATGGAGATAGGGTATCGACGGGGGAGGAATGAGTTATTGCAGCTCTTAATGTGTGTTATGAGTTATTGATAAAGGCTTGGTCAAACAGAACGCGCATCAAAATGTTGAAGCGCCCTATATTGAGCGACTTCAAGCTGACTCCATCTTAAATCGCTAAATTGGGTTTTACTGTCACATGACAGACAGAAATCTCAATAGGCTACATCTAATACTGTCAAATGTCTAGTATGCTTGCAAAACGCAGCCGTCTGTGCAATACACGATAAATAAGAAAAGTAATAATGTAACAGCGTTATAATAAGTAACACTAACAAATTCTTGATCGCTTGAGGTAATGAATATTATATTGTTCCTAAACTTATTCTACTATTTAGATTTAATATCAAAAACTATTGACATCAATAAGGAACCACCAAAAACATCGATAACTGCAGTTCCCCACCTTAAATCTTTTTGCGAAGTTCTCGAAGGTCGCTTTACAGCTGCACATGTGGGCCAGATGCATCGGGACTAAAAAAATGAAACCCAATCACAAACGACACTTTTGTTTCAACAATACACATCTTTGGGTGCGGCGCGTCGTCTCACGACGTCATTGTTCTTGTCGAAATGTTTGAAAGAGAGGTACCTATAGGTACTTAAATTCAAAAATGAAAGAAACTAAATTCACTTCTAGACCTATACATCCTTTATAATAGAGAGATAGAGAGGTTAAAATAAAAATACTATGAGAGCCAATGGTATTATCTTCATCGTAATTTAGTGCCATCTTCATACTGAAGTTTGGAGATCAGTACACGAAGCTCAACTCCACCACTTCGTGACTCCACGAAGGTCTCATGTATAAACGGTATCATGAAGCTATATAAAATCTGTTCGTGAAATAGACGAAAGAGAATCATCGTCCACATTCTACGAGTATATTGGAAACTATTAAACAAACCCTTATAAATAGTTCTACAATGTAAAATATACTACCATGTAAATAATTCCTTTGAAATTTGATACACCTAGTTCTTACTACAAAATTTACGATCTATATTTAATTAGCTAGGCACCATAAAATAAAGTCATTCACAGCCAGCTTAAAGCTTGGAAATTAGTAGCATAATCCGCAGTAACGTCGTTTAATAGGGCATAATGCTTAAATATTAGTCGTTTGCGTCGACCAAGCATTAAACCTTCCACATTACTGGTAACGGTGGTAAAGTAGGCACTTTGGCATTACCTGACCTTTGTGGAGTCACAATGAAATGAGATATGCAAAATAATAAATAGAAATTGTGAATCCAGAGATGGTAAGCAGATGGTAATGAATCGAAACAACCCTAACCTACAATTTTGTAAGTAGAGTATCAGCTAGATATGAAATTATGTTTATATGTCAAACATTGTTTTTGAAACCACCAAATTGGGTACAGGATAACTCTAACATGTAATTTCGTCACATTCAAGAGTGAATTAAGGTCGAGACAATGGCTGTGACGTTATAAATGGTCGCGCCCTGGTGGTCCCAAATTAGATCCCTGTGGGACCCCTAATTACGACACTGCATAGCATTTACACATTTACGTGACAATAATTAAATAAAACACGACGCAGATATTTCTTTAGACTTAAAATAAGGAGATTCACAAGGTTTTCTATATAAGGTATACTTTATACACTACTGTAAATATACATGATTATCTTTAAGAAAATCTATGTAGTAGTATTATTTTATTGACTTAATAATCATGGTCATCATCATACATTTTAAGAATGACCTCTCTTATCCGTTAAGGACTGCTCGCTGCCCAAATAGTACGATACGACTTAAAGCCTCCGGAAATCATATAGGTACAACGTCTGATTGGCTCAAGAATTCATATTGACCTTATGAAGCCATCAAACAAACCTTAATACGTCATTATTAATATAAAAGCTTGCATATGCCAAAACGGACAGCGATGTTTTTCTCGTATGTTAGAATACAACGAACATTGAATCCAAATAAATCTTGATAGAAACCTCATATCCACAATTTCACAGACATAACAACAAAAAAAACAGTGCGTATGAAACTGTCGTAATTCAGTTCAACATGGCTTTTTGATTGCTTGGAGTCATTCCAAGGAAATGTTTTTACGCTTAACGATACGACAGCGATTTCCTTTCAATATGAAAACGATATTGGCTGTAACGATATTAAAATTTTATTTAGCAAAAAACTAAAGGTCTCACTCAAATAACAATAATATATAGTAACATTTTTTTTTAATTTTGCAAGTAGAGTTTGCAATCTTTATAAAATACAGTGGCAAAGCAACCACACCAGGCTCGAAGGCCTGAAACGCAGTAATAATACCAATAATAATTTAACTTTAAATTTAAAAATTAATTCAATAAATATGAAAATATGTAACAAAAATAATTCCGTTTAAGTGCTAAAATTAACGTGACTTTTACAGTCTCTTTGTTTACCAAACATTTGTTAATTTTTTGGATATCATCATAGTCAGCCTATACACATCCCACTTGCTTAATTTATTTATATTTAAAATTTTACCACTTTACCAATTTTACCAGCGCCGGAATCGCGTGGGTTCGTAACTTCTTACGTTCACGTATCGCTACACATCGCGAAACATCATGTTAATATTATTAATATTATTAAAGGACTTTGGCTTTGTTAAAATGTTCGTGTTGATTGAAGCCTCGTAGTTAAATGCGTATGCAGAATTATTATGGTTAAAGTGATGCAGGTTAAGGCTAAAGTTAATAGAATAGAATAGAATAGACATCATTTAATTCAGGCAACAAATTATGTATAGATGGTAAGTTACATAGAGGCCCATAAATAATGCTAATAAATAGAGTAAAAGCTTCTTGTAGTTAGTTATTCCGTGTTTCTATTCACTTTAAATTGAAATGAAGTTTACGTGACGGATACAAAACACGGAATATTTTTGTTTTTGAGTGAGTTTGCTTTTGGTCTGAAGCGGCCTTTACCGCGTCCTTCACTTTTTTGTTGGGTGTGACGAGAAATGTAAAGGGTTCCTAAAGCTGTATGTAATCGAAAGGTTTCAAGAAAATTTCTACTAGATTCTCCGTCGGATTTTGATTGGATCAGCCCGCTACACACGACTTTAAAGTTCATACTGACACCCGCCACCAACCGCCAGGTTATAAAGTTAGGTGTCAGACATCCTTCCTCGGACTGGATCAGACGGAATGTCTTTTCTGAGCTTATGCTCTGTTAACTAGTAAACCATTTAGACAATTAAATAAAAATCGTGTCGTTAGCGCCTCGCCAGTGTAAACGCAGCCATTTCTCCGCGTGGGCGCCTTGTAAGTCATCGTCGTTGGACGTTTGACGGCCGATTGCTCTCCGGAGCGTTTTTGGGTCATTTGCTGTTAGCACGTTTTTAAATTTGGCTGGTAATTGCAGAATCGTGATATTTGCTTCGACACATTGTTGCTGCAATAGTTCGTTAACCACATTTAACAATGAATCGGTTGACAAGAAATATTTTTTTTATGTTTTAATATTGACGTTTTGATGTTTTGTTACCATAAATCATCAACCCTTGCTTTAAAAACATGAAACTTTTACTAAGATCTACTCAATAAGTTATAGGTTGTTTCGTATTCTGATTACAATCGATGTTTTACGTTACATTACTAAAAGGGATGTGGTAGCTTCGGCACCGATAGTATACGGTTTCCAAGTAATGTCTGCATCTATGTCTGCCGCCAAGCAGCAAACTAAAACCCCAGAGTTGGTGGGTGACTGCTTTCCATCAACCATCAGCTGATGCAATCGAATTAAAGAACTATATGCTTAGTTTCAATAAATACTTTTTATTATTGTACATAATTTCCTTAGACAACACGCAAAACCAATTAGGAACCTACCTCCATTTTTCATGTCGGAACATTTATAAATCTTCAGAAATGTGATGATCAAGTTTTATTTGAGGAGGCTTCCGAAAGCCATTTCTCACGTACGATTTGCGATTTGTCTCTCGCCGTCAGTCGTGCCGCGTTTATTTCGGTGTCATCGTGTATTCATAACCGCCATCATTAGAACACATACACTTGTCTGCAGTTCATACTTTTAAGTCAGTCGAAAGTTTGTTTGCAAATATCCCAACTTCTCCTTCTAAGAAGAAACAACCTTCCAAACGAGCCGTAGAATCGCACAAAATTTAGGTATTATTTGTATATTATTTACTATGACGTAGTCGTATTGTAACTTTATAATCTACTATAGTCGTTGACTTTAACTTTTACTATGTGAATTGTGCCGATCAATTGGTCAAAAACATAATGATACTAAATTGTTTGCACATACACAATAATACTGCCTACTATGGTTTCTGTTGCCGACAAAACGTGTCAACACTTCCTTCTACTTTCACACTGGGTATTTTCTATTAAAATTATAACTTTATAAGATATTATACACATTATATTATACACATTATATATAAATAAAGGATTTACCTTTAATGGCTGTAAGTTTATAACTTGTACAGTTTCTTTAGTAAAGCTCTGTATACCAGGGAAGTGTAGGTATTCCATAATACTGAGATCTATGACGTCATAGGTATTACGTTCGCGCTGTGTTATTCTAGATGATTGAAATATTTATTGCTCTATTTTGTGCAAGCGCCGGAATCACGTGGGTTTGCAACTTCTTATGTTCATGTATCGCTACACATCGCGAAACATCATGTTAAGTTAATATTATTAATATTGTCAAAGTGCTTTGGCTTTGTTGAAATGTTCGTGTTAATTGAAGCCTCGTAGTTAAATGCGTATGCAGAATTATTGTTAAAGTGATTACCATTACAGGTTAAGGCTTTTAAAGTTAATAGAAAAAAATAGAAATTTCATTAATTCAGACAACAAAATATGTATAGATGGTAAGTTTGATACTAATTAGGAAAATATTTTTCTAAATTAATATGTTAAAAATACTATAGTGAAATATATTAATTATATAGAACGAAACATAGTTAAAACCAAGCAGTTTGGTTTAATGCTCTAAGATTAAAACACGCCATCTTCGTGTGGAGTGACGTCACACGATCGCGTCCGTCGATCAGTGCATAGAGGATAGAGAAAAAAATGTATGTCGATGATTGCGATTAATGGCCATGCAAAGATTATCCGCGCGCCTCTAGCGGCGAAATTTAGAAGTTGTCTAAGAATTACACTTTGCTATTAAAGTTGAGGTAGGTATAGTTTAGACATAATCAGATGGACACGATTACATACAGAAACCTGTTGCTTATACGGAGCTTATACGGAGATTCGGGAATAAGTTTTCATTTGTTTCCAAAATACAAAATTATGAAAAAAAACGGGAGACTGCTTTATGAATGGGCAAGCCGATCACCTCATCTTGCTAACGGCGAGTATTTGCATAGACACAACCTAGTAGCCAGGATCCTTCACCAGCAACTTGCTCTTCAATATAGCCTTGTTGAGTCGGAAGTGCCGTACTACAAGTCCGCACCGGCGCCCGTTCTTGAAAATGGTCGTGCATTGCTCTATTGGGACCGGTCAATCATCATGGACAGGACTATTGTTGCCAATAAGCCTGATATTGTGGTGGTAGACCGGTCTCAACGTCGGGCGGTGCTCGTTGACATCACCATCCCGCATGACGAGAACCTCATGAAAGCTGAGAAGGACAAACTCAGCAAGTACCTTGACTTAGCTCACGAGGTGACCGCCATGTGGAATGTTGATTCGACGATCATTGTCCCGATAGTCGTTTCAGCGAACATTCTGATAGCGAAGAGCTTCGACCAACATCTTAAGAGGCTCTCGCTTGATGATTGGATCAAGGGTCAGATTCAGAAAGCAGTACTCCTTGACACGGCACGTATTGTCAGGAGGTTTCTCACTCTGCAGCCCTGACCACCGGTAGCTTGGGCCCTGTGCCCCGCTACTGGCGGTACTCTATAATTAGGTTTTTACAATGTTTTATTGTTTTTATATTAAAATATTGTTAAAGTTTATTTTTAAGCAAGAAAATAAATAAAGGGTATAATAATAATAATATGTTATATTATTTTCACATGTATTTTTTAAGTTATTTATTTAGTTTAGGCTAAGGCAAGTTTTTCGTCATATAACGAGATTATGTTTATTGTTCCAGATTCTAAAAGACAGAAGTTGTTTTCTAATATCGTACCGTCTCAGAATATTCCTAAAAGAAGCTCTGTTATATTAGTACCATTAGCCCAAAAAATAAAATCAATTGCTCGAGAAAATAGGGCTGATATCAGACACAGGAAAATAGTTGTATCAAAGAAAGATCTTGGACTGGCTATTGAGAATGAAAAAATTGGATGTTTGGAATTTAATCCCGACTTGCGCAGTACCAGTGCATGTTACATGAATTATGTTATTGTTATTTTCTATTTTCTACAGAAATCACCATTCCACTTCGTAATAATTCTTCTACAGAACGCATTGGTTTTGTGTATCCTGCAGACGATTTCATTACATCGACTATTGACAACATAATTATTGTCTCGCCCAGCAAGAAACCACATAAATCTGATTTATATTTAATAAATATTTTTTTCCGTGACGTAAATTAAGATAAATCGTAAATTGTATGGAAAACTGTCAAAGTGTCGTTCTTAGACAGCTTCACAATTTAGACAGTTAGCGCTAGTAGTTAGCTAGTTAGCGCTAGAGGCGCTAGTTAGAATCTGCCTCGCCAATAGATGTATATTTTTTCTAACTTTCTTGCATGTTTATTTGAGCTTTATTTTTTACTTATTAACTCATTATACTGACAAAAAATAACATTAAAATGTGAAGTAGGTACTCTTCTAACCAGTGGATTAAGATGAAGAAATTAAAGTTTTAAGTAGATTTGATACTAATTACATTTTTAATAATTATTTAGAAATGAGTGTTTGCACTACTTATACCCTTAGGAGAGTTAATTATAATATTCCCTCGCCCGTGGCAGGAAGCGCTATTCAGAAACGTCAAAATGCTACTTGACGTTTGTCACGTGATACTTGCACGGTGCTCCGCCAGCCGTTGGCCCAACAGTAATCGTTATTGACAAGGCATTAAGGCCGTAAATAGCGTCGAGAGCTTTGGATCATACGCAAAGGTTTCGCTACGCGGTATCGTTTTTTGTTGTGACATTGATACTCGATGCCTCGTTACATGCTGTTCCTTCGGATGAATATTTTAAAGGTGAGCGTCTCAGTATTTATAATGAGCGTGTAATAACCGTTCAAAAAATGGGAATGCGTGACACTTTTAAAAATAAATATTTTTAAACCATGAAGAGTGGCGTGCGAGGGAAGAGGCCGAAGCCCTGCAGTGGATTGAAGTGGGATGATGATGATGATGATGAGTAACAAAAATTGTTTTGTTTTGAGAAAAACATGAGAATCGAAAGTGCGACGTGTGTGTAAGCTTGAACCACTACTCAGGACTACTTACATAAATAATAAACAAATTAAAAAATGAAAAAACTCATCAAATTACCATCGCTTTGTGTTTTAAAGAACATCAAAGGTAAAGTGGGAAGTTATTATACCACAGAGAGTTGTCGCCGAAAGATGAAAAGCGGATTATTTTTAATTCCAGCCTAGACGAGGCGGGAATATGAATATAAAAAGGTAAGATGGCGCCGACATTTCCGTTTCCCGTTCAAAATTCGAAGTAGTTAGGCGGAACTTAGCCACGGTTGTTGTCGGTACGTATTAGTCGCTAATACTCGTATTTGTGTCACGCTGAATATTTGTTCGTTTTATATTTCAAATACCAGATTTCGGTAACTAGTTAATGTCTTGCACAAACCATGTCGTTAGCAATATTTTGAATTACGAAAACACGCATAACACTGATCCAAGACGTTTTGACGACGGGCGGCGTGATTGGGCAGTGTTGGGCTTCGATTCAGTTGAAAACGACCACAATCGTTTCTATGGGATAGATTTCAGAATTTGGCTGCTAAGACACGATTGTAGACGTTTCAAAATAGCAGAATCGTCGTACAGTTCCGCAACACGTGGCCGACGTGGCACGCTGCAACGACAACGGTAACACGACGCCGACTTCCGTCGATAACCGTAAGTTCGTTAGCGCGAATTTCGAATTTTGAATTCTACGCACCATAGCGCGATCAGCCATCAGCCATTTGCGCAGCTCTATTTGGAGTTTTGACTTCCGTACTGCATTACAGTTTGGAACTAGGAATCTTGGAATGTAGCTAGTTTTATTGTATCTATGAATCGATGGCAACTTTAACGAGAGCTAGTAATTTTATAAGTGATAAACGAAGTATAATACAGCGATACTCTGATTGAAATAAAAAAGATGCACTAAGACATAAATTCTTAGTAATTTATATTACGGAACCATAATGAAAATCATTGTAACTGTTTTTGTTGTACTTAATCAGCATCGGGCTAGCTGGTTAGTTATGGTCTCTCCGAGTACTATTGCTGACGTTTATTTAGACTGATAATAATAAGTAATTAGGTATACTTTTTAATATTATAAAAGTTAAGATAACTAGATATTAATAAAGTAAGCAAATAAAGGTTAGGCCTAATTAAAGTTTTTCTTTTTACAACTACCCGCCAGGCTCAGGTAAATAGAGAAGCTATAAAAAAACATTCACGGAATTTGAAACACATTTTAGTTGCGCATTTCTGCTAATAGTTAATGTGATAGTTTTTACCGTTATTTTTTGGTCCTCCCCCAACACCCGAGGCAGCCATCTTTAATTTTATTTATAGCTGCGCACGCGCTTACCTTACTTACGATCAATTAGTTTGATTTGTGGGAAACCGATTTCACAGAAGTCAAGTTACATAGAAAAGTGTTGATGTTTCAAATTAACGATTGATTTGGAGAAGTAGAATTGTATTTCCAAAAACAATATTTAAATATTTGACATATAATATGTAGTACGGATGGGGTATGTCATGTCAGCGAGTGCGGGTTTAGATGCCACGATTGTAATGTTTCACAACTCTTTTTCAAATTATAAAACATAGGTTAAAAAATAATACTATACCCAAGCCAATAAAAAGGTTAAACACATTTTTTTATATAAAATGCAAATCATTTCATTTCAATGCATTTCAATGCATTTCATTTCATTTCATTTCATTTCTATATTACGATAACAGTAATTTTAGTAGCCCAAATTAAAAAAAATCTTAGATTTTAAAATAAAATTCAAATTAACTTCTGTCTAAACAACGTCTTTCCTGCTTTTTGATATGAGCCATTTTCCAGTGCTAATTCCTTTTTATAGTGCGACTGCAGGCGTAACTCTTAAATCTTCATTTAAACCTCAGTAAACTAGAGCTGCGCCCGCGCTGCGTTGTGGCACCGCTTTAGATTAACTCCTGCAGCCCACACCACAACGCAGTGGCACTATAATAATATTAATATTTGTAGGTTAAAAGGCGAGTTAGCTCAGCATTGTGATGTTCATAGATCTGTGTAACTGTTATAACAATACATTACAACAACAAATATATGCATATGATAGATAAAGCCGTAATATAGTTATATCCCTAGGGATATACCTAATTTTATACCGTAACATAGTTATACTAAAGCGATTCTTTACAATCTTACGGTCACAATCTAGTAATATGTTTATCTGCGTAAACTAATCTGGTTAAATAGTTATAAATCTACCATAGAATAAAATAAAACAATATATTGGTTTTTATTTTTATTACAAAATCAACTTTTTGTAACCTGCAATTAGTTACAATACTTTTTAGCAATCATATAACTATATTACGGTTTTATCTATCATACTGCGACACACACACTTTGAGACCAAATGTCCAAAATTGACATCACGCATCACGCATTGTCACGCATTGGAGGGGTTCGGCCGATCCGATCCGATCGGGGAGATAAAAAAAAAGTGTAACTGTACATAGCTCTAAATGTACCGTATGTAGGGGATCGTATGGATGTATCAAACATACAAGTTATGTGTCTACTATCCAATCTTCTCCTTTTAAGAATGAGCAGGAAAATGAATTTAGTTTCGAGTACGATACGATGGGTCATAATCTCGGGAATCGGCGCAGGAGTGCTTTAACGGTGCAGTTTGCGTCAATCGAACAATGCGCCGCTAAATATAGGATGGACGAAGTAATGAAGACGCTATTGCATAAACATACATTTTTCACGAGTAACTTTGTAACGAGTAATAAACAATTATTGCATGTTTATTAAAATACGTATGTAATGATTATTTACATGTAACTTTACGAAAATTTTGTTGCGAACAAAATACAATTTGAAAAAAGACAAAGTGTTGAAAAAATTCTACGTGCGGGATTCGAACCCGCACCCCATGACATGCCGGGTCAGGGCACTACCAACTGCCACGCCACTGCCTTGAACTGCCACGATAGCATAGTTGGTAGTGCACCTGACCCGGCATGTCATGAGGTGCGGGTTCGAATCCCGCTCGTGGAAATATTTCAACACCTTGTCTTTTTTCAAAAAGTACGTAATTCTGAGCATATTTAATCAATGATTATTATTTCAATATAAATTATGAGTAAGTTCTTCTTTATCAACTCTAGCTACGCTAAATCTCACCCTCCACCGTGAAGGCAATTCTTGAAAAGGGATACATAGTTTGTCTTCAGGCATTAATATATTAGATACATATTCATCATCATATATCATCATATATCATATAATTATCATAAACAACTAACTCATCAAATAGTCGAAACAACTTCACACGACGCGAAATTCACATCATCCTCACTCCCACTATCCATCAGCAGGTAACAAGCATTCCTCGCTATCTGCTGTCGAATCACGCGTATCCTCTTAACGCCCCATTATTGTTTATCTCCCATTCCATTTGCAGTCGATAAGTGTTCCCCAGATATGCCAACTTCTCAACACGTGGTAGCCGCGAACCGCAAAGATTAGGAATTTCCGCTCCTAAGCTACTCCTGCGCATAACGCGGGCTGAGTCAGACGCTGCCGCTAGGGGGCTATTACGCAAATCGAGATGTAGAAATGAAATTATCAGTATTATGTTGTATGAATAGTAATTATATTTTTTTTATTGCAGCACTATGATCCAACTTTTACAAAATTAAAAAAAAAGTAAAATTTTTTTTTTCCTTTTTAAAAAAAATATTAAACGAAAAACTGTCCCGTAAACAACATAATTATGGCAAACGAAAATTTTACTATTTTTATATTTTATACTGTTAAAAATATCAGATCGTTAGTTCATATTTTCCTATAAGTACTTTGAACTTTGATAATTTTAATACAAATTCGCAAAAATTATTAATAATATAACAACAAACTTAATATAAGGTATTGATTAAGGTATTGAGTGCATCGGATTATATACAGCGTAAGACACTAACTTCGAAACTCGATAATTCGATTCCATGTATTCATAATAATAAGCCACCAGACTATTAATTGTTTGATACGACTTCATACACAATTGAGGATGTGAAGAAGGACAAACGGAAGAAAGTAGTGTCTGGTGGCTTGGGAGGTTTAATGGCTTCTATATCGGACGCCACTTGACATTGACTGGACTAAATACTCAGTCTCGTATCATATTAATGACATCGAGCACTGGCTTTGGGTATACACTTAATATATTTTAGATTATTAGTTTCGAGCTCTTTGTGAACAATAGATGTAAACGTATTTCAATAAAATTTTTATTATTTATTTAATAATAATAAAAATATCATACTCATATGTCATACTCGTGAACGGGTGCCGCCTGTGGAGGCTGGTCTGCTCTTGCATACTTATCTTATTTTTAATATTACTTACTATAATTTGACTTTGTTTTTCTTAAACAATTTTTGACTTTTATTAGAGTACTGTAGTGGTACTGTATGACATTGTGGAAATTGGAACTTTTACCTGAGGTAAATTTGTTAATTTAGATTTTTAATTTTGTTTTTTTACATGTGGTCTTCTATATTTTTTTTATTTTTATGTGTTTATTTGTGATGGAAAGTGTCCTGCTAAAATAGGGCATTTTCCAATATTTTTGACGCTGTAAGGGAGAAAAGAGCTGGACACTTGCTGAGTTTCTTGCCGGTTCTTCTCAGTACAAGATCTCCCGCCCAGAGTAGACTTACGAACCGATGGCATAGTGACATTCATAAGAGCTACTTGTAGCCTAAACTGACTAAATGATTTTTGAATTTGAATTTGAATTTGAATTTGAATTTATTTATTATATAAGTAGTATGTTATTTTTATTGGTCACTTGGGTTACATAGTGTAAACTCATTATTTTAAATTAAGTCGTTAAATGTTAACTCAAAATATTTTAATATACTAACAATAATATTAAATGAGTATTTTTTTTTAAATAAGTAAATAAGCAGCGTCTTTGTACTTGTTTTAACTTTCTACGTTTCATCTTATTTTATTCTGTGAAAGTATATACAATATAAATGAATAATGAATAATAACATTCCAATTACCTAAATATCTATGTAATTCCAAATAAGCAGCTTTTCAACTAAGGCTATCTTTTTTTTTTTTTTTTTTTATATGTACGGGTAAGCACAGTGCCTTGATCTCACCTGATGTTAAGTGATGATAAGGCCAATGATGGAAGCGCACTTCACCCGGGATCCTCAACTAGTGAGGCACTGGCTATCTTATCTGTAGCTGCCGAAACACAACAATGCTACAAACATTGATGTTATGGCGACATATTTAGATAAAATGGTGGTAGCTAGCCAGGCGGACAAACAAGCCCTACCACCAACCAAACCGAGTACACAAACATGTACCCCCCGCTGGGAATCGAACCCGGGACCTCTGGGTCTAAACCGGTGGTCTTAGCCACTAGACCACAGAGGCGGTTAAAAGAAAGAAAGAAATCTAGTAAGAAAACGGATAATCATACTATTTACGAATAAGTTTAAAAGCATCCATGACTATTGTACGAATGTTTAATTCTTAAATGTTAATCATAATATAAACTGTCGCTCGTCGCGGGAGTCAAACCCACGCCCGTGGGTTTTGCGACCAGGCTTTTCTATAATTTCCAATTTTGTTGTAAAAAAATTACGTTTTTTTGTGGAGACGCTTAAAAATAAACACGGTGTGTATCACAGCGTGCGTACGCCTATAGCACATTCCTACTGTCCGTCCGTCTGTCTGACACACGTTAGAGCCGCCGCGCCGTGACATCTGTAATAAGATGTCTAGACGTAGTACAATCAGCTACAGAAAACATTCGACGTGTTGCATAAAACAAAGGAGAATGACCATTTTACTATGGGAGTTAGGTTAATTTTGCGTAACTATGCGCTTTAGTGAAATCAGTAGTAAACAAAAGTAAAATGATTCTGGATTAAGAAGAAAAAAATTCAGTTTAATTTTAAGCGGGAATATGTAGCAATCTTTATTTTTAGCAGGTATTTTGAGGTTATGACAACTGTATTAATTTGTCAAGAGTTATTTATTTAAAATGTATATAGGTCGTAATATATGTCTTTTCATTATGAATTTATTTAAATACTTTCTTAAGTACTTATTTACTTAACTAATGCATCTTTAAGAAATAGATACCTAAGCATGAGTAGAATAGAGTAAATTGATCGAAAATAGAAACAATAATATTTTTCGAGCCAATCGATGTTATAGTATCGGTGATTTTATACATCGATGCCACAGACCAAAGAAATTAATTTTTCGGTGTTTTATCTAGAAACAAGAAAAGATTGTTTAGCAGACCATAGAATAGACTCTGGTCTATGATCATATTCACTTTAATAATAAGTTCAGCATTTATTTATAATGGTTTTGAAACCCCGCATTCTTTAAACTGAATTTTTAAATATTAAATACCATAATGTAGGAGAAATTTATTGATGCATAAATGCTTTAGGCGCAATGTAAGAAAAAAATAGCCTGGTTTTGGTCATTCTCCTTTACAGATTTCATTGTTTAAGTAAATTGTCTATTTAACTTTAAATTTTTACTATAGACTTGCAAAATCACAAGTGACAATTTAAATAGACACACGAAAAACTAAAAAAACACAATATCTTAACACTGTCACAAATCAAAGAAATAGAACGTTGTTCTTATTCATTAAATCAAAAGTAATTTATGTAGAGAGAGTGTAGACTATATTTGACTCACGAAAACATATGTAAAAACAATATTTGATTGTACTGTTATGAATATTAAAATAGGAAGCAATGGCTAAATTTGTAACACAGAGGTTCATTACTTAAACACTTCTGTCAGCCTAATCGTCACTTCATCAGGTGAGATATGGGCCAAGCGCTTTCACATTGTAAATAAATACGATTGAAAGTTCCCTCACGTTTCTGTTGGTGACTATACCAACACACGCACTTATTCGCTCCAGGTTGATGTTGTCTATTACCCAGCTAACACAGTCCGTTAGCAGTTTCCACTGTCTTTACGGTAAGCAATGACTTACAATATCTTTGGTAAGTATAGGTACCTTTTAAAATCAATCACCGACGCGACTCTGCAATAAGACGTTATTGCAACGTGCTGATGTCCGGAATGCTATACTACTGAAGAACTGGCGGTCTTTATATAATACAATAACGCTTTTATAATACATTGTTGTTATTACGACATGGTTAAATCTGAAGAAACTTCATAATTATACTTAATAGCTTTATTGACTCAGTATTTTTTTAATGGGGTCTGAACTACAAAATTTTGCAGAAACGTTTTTCTCGATAAACACACCCACCTATGTCACAAAATAAGGTAAGCTTCATACGAACGCGCTCGAGCAACGCACGCATAGGCAACCTCTCACGGACACGGAACCTCGCGACAGCTGCAGCTCTCGGACTGCTTTGAGATGGTACGAAATTCCGTGTTCGTGCACTGCAAGAGCAGTGTTTTTACGGCTACAACCCTCTAATAACATATTTCCAGAGTCAAAACTCACAAATAGTTGAAACGCAAAGTTCTTCGTAAATCGGACACCATCACAGATGGTATCTTTCACGCTTGGCTCGTGAATCAGCCGACCTTGGGCGCGAGACGGGGCCGAGACGCGGCCGTGACGTCGACGAGGCGACGCGACGAACAACAAAACCCATCGCAGCGATGCAAGTGCGGTCGGATGGGGTGTCTAACTGTCTATAGAAATGATTCAGAACACCTAATATAGAGGCTGCTTACAGTTCAGCCATGTTATTCAAAAACGATGACTTAAGTTAAAATGGAACTGTCTCTAGACAGAGAGAGTGATAAAAAGGCAGACGCCTTTATTAACATATTAGTTTTGTGTCCAATGCACATACTGCTATTTTAGTTTATTGTAATAAAAGTTTTATTCTTCTGCACGTTTTCTTGTACAGTTAACGATAATATTTTTTAAACAGATTACAGAGGAGCAAACCAGCAACACCATGAAAATATTAAAAAAAATGTCTTTAAAACTAGTTTTATTTCTTGATTAAGGATACATAGTTTTGAAAAAATAATAAAAAATAAATAAAAAAGTAAAAAATAAAATAAAATAACTCAGAATGGTCGCTCATTTGTTTCGCGAAAAGAAATGCAAGAACGTATTTAGTGTTTTTGTCGTCGTCGCGCTCCTTCGCAATTGATGTTTGTTTTTGATTGTACTTTATTGCTGGTGGGTGATGCTCATTTGTTTTTCAGTGCTTTAAAATTTGTGAGAAATTCTTTCTTATATTTGGTTTTGAGATAGTCAGCTGTTTCAAGTTAGTTTTTGTAACTAGTAAGTGCGTAAGTTCAACTTAATATAATAGTTAATTCGGTCTTCCTGGTGAGAGCATAAAGTGTTTTTATCGGCAGTATATACATCATTTTTAATAAAAAAGTATAATAATCATTATTTATATATATCCGAAAATATTGATATTTTTTAATAAATACACGCTGCCTACGCAATCATATATATGTTAAACTTGAAGTTATACACAATTACCTACAAGAAAAGGTAGCATATATAATTTATGTCAAAAGTACGTCTGTTAGAGCTTAACATACAATGCTCTTGCTTCAGACAATAACAATTCATTTTTTATATTTTTATTATTTATTATATTTTATTTTTCTTTCGTAAGAATTATGGAAAATAAGAACTTGTAACTGTTTGAAACATGATGTGAGTAATAATGGCTTTGTCAATTTTTCCGTTAATGATTGAGTATATAGTAGTCGATTTGAATATGGAAATGAAAAATCTTTTGGAAATTACCTCAAGAGCACTTTATCTCGTGAAAGTAGTTAAGTAAACAGTAAACACAAAATACAAACACATCATGTTTTTTAACATCTTTGAGGGTAACCAGGAAAATATTTTACTAAAGAAAAAGAAAATGTGTTTTTTTTAAATTTGCTGTTATGTCAATATAAAAGTAAAAAGAAAGAAGGTTTTTGAATGGTATACAGAAAATATAAATGTTTCCTAAACAAAAAACGAATATACATCTTTGCCCAAACATACGTACAATGTTCCGCTTCGCTCAGCCAGACATGTCTCGTAACGTAAATAAGATTCACTGACAGTCAAATCCGAAAAATTCGGTCTCACCAATCACCGGCACAGAGGCGCGGTCCCACTGACTGAGAGTTATTAAATAGTAGATTGCCATTTCTGAATAGCCTTGTAGATCAAATTGTAGTTTAACTCTTCTTGAACTACGAAATCCACATCTTCTTTTTATCACCGGGGCAAGAGAGAGAGAGAGAGAGAGAAAGATAGAGAGACGCGGGCAGAGATCACACCCTTATGCTGTAAACATACCGCCTATACGCACAAAGCGCTTTGCGTCATCATTTTTGATAAGGACAGCTAAGGAGTGGAATTCCCTTTCTGCTGATCTGTTTTCTGATACGTACAAACTGGACAATTTCACGGCAAGCGTAAACAGCCATTATCTAGGCAAGCATGCTTCCTAGGCCGCATTATCACTTACTATCAGGTAAGATCGCGGTCAAATACTTGCCTATATGTTCTTCTATCAATGGGACCGCGCCCTAAGAAGGCCACTCCACCAGAATAGACAAATATCATACTGTCTGTCTGTAGCCCTCGTTTTAAGTAGTCTGGCTACCGGTGGGTAGACAAATAAATTATGGCGACGCCTCTAAGTGTATGTCAAACATCATTACAACGGTTTCATGGTGTTTAAGTCAAGTGACGCCACTTCAACTATTGAGTATGCTAACATTGTAAAAGGGAAAGTACTGATTTTGCTGCTGATTTTCAAGTAGTTCTTACACTAGCTCATTTGGCGATGTGTTTTAAATGGCACCCGAGTGGCAAAGCATCCGGAGGTCTTGGGTTCAGTTCACGGTTGATCAAAGTGTGTTTTGGATTTTTCGATGCATTAGCCCGGGTTATATCGGTGACTTGATTGATTGCCCAGCGAGGGACAGTATACTCGTATAAGTTCAATTTCATACTAAGAAATCTCTTCTTCTTTTTCTTAGTCGGGCACTCTTGGCTGAGTGGACGTGGTTTTGGTTTGGTCCTGGTGAATGACCACTCTTGCAATGCGCCTCCATTCGGCTCTATTAGAAGCCCTATGAGAGCAGCCGGTCATCGTGGAATGAGTGAGGGAGCTAAAAAAGTCTGACCATCTTGAGTTGGTTGGTGAGGAGGGATTTCTTACCCTCCATTCTGCCCTGAACCTAAAAGTCAAAGAACTGCCAAGAAGTCAATCGTCTCTACTCCGCTATTTTAAAACGTCTACAATCGTGTATCCTAATGTGTATTTGTCCTATTGTAAAAATGTGACCACCGACACAATATTGAAACGTTATTGAAAACAGACTCGAGGCTCAGTTGTGTTACATTATAATTACCAAAAATCACGGTTCACCTAGGGAGATGCACATCGACCCCGCTGCACCGCAGACTTGTAAAAAGCCAGACGCGAAAAAAGCGGCGAATCATTCCGATAAAGTTCTTTGTGAGGCCACAAAATAACGAGACTGCAGAGGGTAAGCTTCGTACAAACGCGCTCGAGCAACGAACACATAGACATCCTCTCACGCACACGGAATCTCGCGACAGCCGCGCTCGGTCTGGGTGCCTAGTGTATATTTTGTTTACTATCCGTATTCATTCGAATACGTATACGAAAACGAAAATTTGTATGGCATTGAAGCAGCGCCTCCTGAGTGATGAGAAGAGTTGAAATTTAACCATACAAATTCTCGTTTACGCTAACGTGATCGAATGGCGAATGAAACTCGCACTTCACCCAGGACTGAGATGGTCTGAGATTCCGCGTCCGTGAGAGGGTGTATGTGTGCGTTGTTCGACCGCAGTATGTGTTAAGCTCACCTTCTGGGGTCCCTTATCTTGTGGTGAGGCCCCCTAGCTGTCGCGGTGTAAGAACGGCAATTACATTACGTCTAAGTGCTTAGTTTGTGCATAGATTTTAGCATTTTTGTTTTTTCTTGTAAACAAATTTGTAATCAATTTTAAAATTATGGCGTCACTCAGCGTCTTCTACCGCTTATACCACGGCGAGTGCTCTGAAGAGCTCTTTGACCTTATCCCACCTTCTCCCTTCCTCCATACGAGTACGCGTGCTGCTCTCCGAGTCACCCCTGTACTGTTTCGAACATTCCATCGCGCACAAAGAAATTTGGTGACTCGTTTCTTTGTCGCACTTCCAAAAGATGGAATAGTCTACCAGCACACGTTTTCCCTCCTTCCTATGACATGGGGTCCTTCAAACGAGGCGTGAAGAGGCACCTTGTGGGCCGGCAGGGTGAGGGTGACTGATGCTGCGTTGTTTTCACGCTGCACCTTGCGTGTTGTCCTTGCGACTGGACTCCATTTCCACTTAACATCAGGTGGAGTGGAGTCATTTGTCGAGCTACGTATAAACAAAAAAAAAAGAAAAAAAAGTGTCTATATCTATAAAGCAGAAAGCTTTGTATTTTTGTAGTTTTGTATGTTTGCAACGAATAAACTCAAAAACTACAGAACCGATTTTAAAAATTCTTTCACCGTTAGAATGCTCCATTATCCTTGAAAAACATAGGCTATATTTATTACTAGAAAAAAAATTGCTTAATGATAAATAAATTGAAATATGATTTGTTTGTTGTTGTTGTGTCATAGAAACTGTCAAAACGGTACGAAGTCCGCCGGGTCAGCTAGTACATTATAAACATGGATAACTCAGAAACAGATGCTTATTCATCTCAAATCATACTTACTTACTCCGCTGGCTCAGTGACCCGTAATGGATCTTGGCCTCCGGCACAACAAGACAATCTTCCCTACTTTATACCCTCTCAGACCACTGGTCGCTCTGGACCTCTTGTAGGTCGTTCACAACTTCATCCTTCCAGCGGTACCTAGGACGCCCAACCGGCTGACGCCCGCTTGGCCGTCCCATGTATGCTCTCTTCACAGAGTTGGTATCTGACCCTAACATCATCGGAGAAATCAAGTCAGCTAGGCTCGAGACGTTGGCTTGGGCACATGAAGAGAATGGGAAAAGATCGTTAATCATATATGTTTATTCGTTTCTTATATGGTATTCACAAAATGTTACATATTAATTAATAGTGCCATAAGTATATGACACAGTTTAATTATAGGCATAACAATATATTTTGATGTTACCCCTTGCGGGTTCCAAACCAACGAGGGGTTCTCTGCCTCTAGGTGGTAATGCTAATCCGCCAAAACAAGATGTCTGCTATCGTCTATAAATATGAATTTACTATTTATTTTAATATCAGTCTCTCTCTTATAAAGCATATATGGACGGTATTCATAGTCATCTTTTACAAAAAACAAATGTAGATAGTTCCTCGATTCCTAATGACAATAAAAGTACTGTCGGTCGAATATCAAACATGTCACTTGCAATTTAAAACCAACCTTACTGTGTAATCCCGAGGATGTATAATCGTTAATGTTCTTTCAATATACGTTTACAACCTCATACGGTATAATAAAGAGTACGCATTACCAACGTTAAGTATGATTTATGTGTTTTTAATTCACTTCCGGGAGTTCCGTACGACATTTTTCTAAAATAATAACATGTGGTTTAGCACTAATGTCTATATGTGTACCTTAAAAAAATATAACCTTCAAACAATAGCGAAATAATACTTTATTACAGTTGCAATCTGGTTTATAATGATGGTTTGTGATTATGAGTCTTTTAAACTTTTTAACTTTATTATACTATATAGGTATATAATAGTACCTATTAATTTTATGTTTAGTTTTTTACCTAGTACCTACAATAATTCTATATGTTTATGTACTTACTTACTTTTTATTACATCGTCAAATTAGACTTTATTTTAACTAATGAAATATAGAATACCCTACAACAAATTCCATGTATCGACAGTTCAAATTACAGCTAAACCGAACCTTAACAAAAACTGACTGAACACTATTCTGGTCGAATATTATTCGGACGGCGAAAATAAACATTTGTGTTAAAATTTAAAATAAACCCGATACAGTCAATAGCTCCCACGGACGCTTTACCGATTTACCTAAAGTTCAGGCGCGAGGTATAAATAAACAGGGGCTATTTCCGTGGCTTCCCTCGGAACCCAGTTCAAGGGCGCAACGAACAAATGTTTACTTAGTGCACCCCTGGCGGGTTCAAACGGTGTTATTGGAAGGTTTGGTAACCTGGCTATAGACGTAAACAAAGTAAACAGAGGTACCAACACTGCCAATTAAAACTAAACTACAAATTGAAAAACCCTTTTTTCAGCTAGGACGCAAAACAACTGACAAAGATTCGGATGATTTTCCTTCAAATTCAGTTACCAAGACACTGCTCGATTCCGGTTCAAATGTAATCGTCGTACCTTTGCACAAAATGTTTAACGCGTTTTAACGTAAGCGTCATAGTAGTTATAATATAAGTATCGTACGCACATTTTTTTTACTCAGCCGTGTCGGACCGTCGTCATCACCTGGCATTGATCCGAAAAGTCGGCTATTTAGGAAGTTATCCTTTAGGTACCTATACTTATACTAAAGATATCACTTGTATTAGAAAACGAAAGGCTTAACTTTTTCAGATACTGTAATGGGATTACTATTTTTTTAATTTTTTTTTTCTCAAACATCAAAATTAGTGCAGCTATACCGACATATTCAGTATGAATGAATATGAGAAATATCTATCTTATTAGGTACTTCCTGTCTATTGTGCGATCCATAGCCTCTAGTCTAGACTGTCTAACTAAGAAAGTACTTAAAACTTTGTCCTAAAACTACAAGACATTATTGGTTGAAAATTCGCAAAACACAAGAAAGTAATAGGACTCTCCACAGTGCAAAGGAATAACAAACTTTTGTTGCGCTTCGAGTCACCGTAAAAGTTTCCAATACTGGAATTAGCGTGTCAAAGCCGAATCTTTGTTACACGCCGTGTTGTCGCAGTAAGGCGAGCCGGTAACAGAACCCGGGACTGTTTGGTGTGAAAACAAACGTCGCTATTCCAGAAACGAGCTAGGGCACCGCGACGCACCATTAACCCATTCGTCAATTTAAATTCTTGGAAATCAGCTTATTTGTAGAGAAAATAATAATATGGTGTAATAAAGATTAGACGAAAGGGAAGACGAAATAGCGAAGTCTCATTATGTTAAAAAATACATACACAACCACATTCCTACGCACCCAAAACGTGTTGCCCTAAACGGGTCAGTCGAACTAAATTTTATAAAATATACATAATTTACAGAAAGGAAGTAATATGTCTATTAAAATGCTAACAACTAAACTGTAGAAAATCAAATCACGAAATTAAGAAAAATAATTCGCACCACCTTACAAGCCTTTACCCCCGGTTGCATTGCATCTGTCCGGAATATAAAATAAAGTACTTTCGGGCCTTATCACTAAATCTTTGCAGAAAATCACGTCGATCCGTTCCGCTCCATTCATCAGGGAGTGAAAACAAACACACAATAAATTCAAATTCAAAAAAAACACTGCACACATAAAAATAGTTAGAAAAATAGTTAGTCAAATTAAAACACTGCACACATAAAAATAGTTAGGATTGTCTCACCCGAAATCTTTATTTCGTGTTTTGAATTTTTGATTTCTCAGATTTCTTTATCCATTTCAAGTCACAAAAACTCCCGAGACTGCATTAAACGATTCGCTCCCATCGTTAAAGCTTGTTACGCCATTTTTTGTGCAACTTGACACTATGTGTTTTTTATAAATAAAGAAAAAAAAGGGACGGCTATAAATCTGCAGCTCGAAAAATACGGCCAAAAGACTGCGGCCGACGCTAATGAACACGTTATTATAACGATTTTTAATTTATTGATAACTTTATGCGACGCCTCTGAAAAAGATGTCGGTCGGTTTGATTAAAATATCTCAAACGACAAATACAGAGCAAATTGAGAGTGTTGTACTCAATTTCACAAAACTTTTTCAACTAACATAAAAATAGAGTAATTATAGTAATTATAGCAAATAGAGTAATTATTAACGTGCTTATTACTGTACTTTTGTTGTGTTTGATTTTATTATATTTTGGAATAGTTGCAAATGGATGCGTGGACCGTCCATTTGCAACTGATCATGGATGCAAAGTTAGTGTATTTTTTGTTGGTGACGGATATTCAAATATTGGGAACCAAAAGTCTATACTCTTGTCTGTCTTGCCATGTCTTTACATACAGCATGAATTTTATCAAGTTTCATGCTTATATTTTGAATATTCTACTAGCCACATTCAATCGTCGACGAAAATAAATAAATCCCTTTTTCACTCCTTGTTATTATAATAAACTTTGCGATCCTTTAATAGATATTGCGAATGTCTACTAAAATTATAAACGCGAAACGACCGAATATATATTAAACCAAACACACATGACACCACACGTGCTCGTGAGAACAATCCCGACGCAGGCGCAGCCCGCGACCGCCGCGCCGCCGCCGCCCGCCGCGCCGCCCGCTGCGCCCGGCGAGATTGCACTGTCTTGACTACTTATTTACTGATTCACTAAATCGTACATTGGTGATATAAAAGGAAAAAATAAAAAAACATTGCATTGTATATGAATTGTGTTCAAAATAATGTGTAAAAGCATTTATAAATTGCCAGAAGATACGCACTAAAACGCTTCACTAGGAAACTACTTTAAGTAATATTTGTTTTTGACGAAAACGGAGCTAGTTATATCGTCTAATGTTATCGGTAAAAATATCTAGCAGTGAGCAAAGTTTTTTCTTTGTGTGAAGGGAAAGCTTCCATTTGATATCATTATCTTTAATGCAACGCGAAAGTAAGACACTTAATTCGAAATGCTAAATTACAGTGACGGAGGTAATGAGCACTTTGTGCAAGTAGTGCTATAATTGTAAATCTCGGTGCCGGCCGAGGCTAACACACTGACACAAAGAATCGGAACATGTTTAAACATCAATTAGTCAGTGCAACATAATTGGGTTCAAGTGCATCATAAATAGAAACAAAAATAAAAAGAAAGGGCTAATAAATCGAGGCAGATGCGTCCAACGGCATAGTACGACAAATTGGCAATGTCTCTCAACAAAACCCGAGCAAAACGAACCACCATCGACATCTGGCCACCTGCGCCCGAAATACATGCAAATATGAAATATTCCTAGAATAGCAGCAGACTGTAAAATGAATATGGAAACACCATGTGCCTTCAAAAACTTCGACGGACAAAGTTGCTTCGGCGGATAACAGTTTAAAATGCACACGATTTCAAATCTTAAAGCTTCAGAATAAAAGCTTTTAGACAACAAGAAGCTTCAGGAGAATGCTTCGGCAAGTACAAGTAGATAATTTGTCATTCTCGGTGGACAGTGTCGACGCCGCGTCACGCCCTACAGCAAATGTTCATTTTGGGAGGTGATACCAATTTAGGTTTCAAAGAAAAAGTTTTAAGATCACTTATGGGCCTTTGATGTGATAATTTGCAATCTCTTAACCACTCTTCGTGCACGTCCATATTGTTTCATTAGATAGATTGAAATGTTTGTCTATTATTTGAAAATTAGACTTTTTCTACCCTAAAATTTTAGGTTTGTAATGAACAATGATGAATCTAAATATAGCAAAAATAACCTTATCTTATCTTATCTTAGTGGGGCCTGCTGAGGTTTCCCTCTCTCAGTAACACTTCGACCCATCGGGATCTATTGTGCAACCCCATCCTTTCCCTCTTCCTCTTCTTTAAAGATAGATGCCATAAGTTTGGCAACATCCTTAAGAGCGAAGAGCCAGAAGTCCTCCGGTTTCAAATAGGCCGACCCCAGGAGTCCCATTCTTTTCCTATCCAGATAGTCGCAGTCACACAGTAGGTGCTGCATTGACTCCGTTTCCTCTCCACATGCCCTACACAAACTATTTGTTGAAAGGTGCATTCTGTGAAGCATTTGTTTTGTGGCATAGTGCCCTGTCAAGGCACCGATGGTTAATCGGGCCTGCCTTCTGCTGCCTCCGCATATGAACTTACTCCGTCATAAGGCGTTTTCGCCTAGGAAGGAATTGGAGTGATTCATACCCGGCTGCTCTTTCCATTCGATGCCGAGCCTGTTTCGATGTAGACTTTTAAGGCCTTGTTAATGGTACTTTGTGCAAGTGCCACGAATGGCTCAGGACTAATAAGCTGTGTCTCTGAGCCCTCCCTGGCAAGTGCATCCGCCAACTCGTTACCGTGGAGTTCTATATGGCCTGGGACCCAGATCAATCGCAACTTGGTATGTCCACCTAGCTTGTTTAGAGCTTTTGTGGTTTCCAGAACAAGGCCAGAGTCGATTCGGGGCAACAAGAGTGACTTGAGCGGTGCTTGGCAGGATGAATATATTGCGGTTTTTCATAGCTAACCCTATATTCTGCTTTGCGCATAAGAGATTGCGAAAGTTTCTGCTTGGTAAACAATGGCAAATTTTCGCATGCTTTTACTATGCTTGAAGTCGTTATTATAGACGCCTGCCCCTAGGAAAAAAAATAACCTAATTTGATAATTAACATAATAACTTGATTTTCGATTTGATTTGATAAACTTATAATCAAAGATTATAAAAAGAAAGATCATACCTATCAAAGAAAACCCCTTTGCAGAAATTCAGAAACAGTCGTATAAACCATACGTAAATTATATAGAGAGTGAAATTGAAAACGTATCTCAACGGTAGTATTAAAATTAAACCAGAAGCATCTGTACCGAGAAAGACGTTAATTTATATGTCAGCGAAAACAAAAATGACAAACTATGAAAGCTATCCATTCATCCCGAGACGTCTAGATAGGTGAACAGTTTCCCTAACTATGATCGCAAATAGACTGTGGCCAATGAACCTTGGACGGCCGCGTTATGGCAGAACGGCAAATGTTTACGTGGCAGCTGCGTCTGCGCAACCCGCGAATACATCAATGTTGTCTTCGGCTTCGTCAGTGGAGAATTCGCCGCGAACGACGAGCTTTAAGGTAAAGACACATTAACATTACAGAACATTGAGCTGCTCCAAGGTGTCTCCCTTTCATGAGCCGAACATTGAGTAACAGGACGTTTTGTTACAAATTCATTTTACAAACTACGAACAAATTCGTCTAACATTCTAGTCGAGACGCTAGAAGGCAATGGTTAATGCAATGTCAGTGCAACTTTCGCAATAGCCGGTCATCGTATGGGTGACCAACAATGTTACATCTGGAACTCCTTCGTGCTTCGGAAGGCACGTAAAGCCATTGGTCCCGGCTGCATCCGCACTGGGCTTGGCGGTTTATGGCCCTTTCTCCCTATCCATCCATAGAGAAGGCTCGTGACCCAGCTGTGGGGACATAAAATGAGCTGGTGATGACGTGTATGATTTTGTCGAGCAAAGACACGAGCGCATGCGATCCCACAATTTAGCAAAATGAAAAAGCAAAGTAGAGGGATTACTGGTTAGTTATGTGAACGAACGTATCTCGGACACAGTTTCAAGCATTTGAAGGAACATTACATTATACGAAATGCTTTGTTAAATTACGATGTTCCTTGTATGTACACACGCATGCACATCAACCTACCACAAACTGTCAAATTTCCTCAATAGACTTTGAACTTTATTACTAAGTAGTATGGTTGAAAATGTATTGAAGAAATTTGACAGTTTTGGGTAAGTTGATGTGCAGGCGTCTGTACATACCATTCGTTGGAACGTTACATTACAAGGAAATGCTCTTGTGTACCTTCACCTTTATAGTTTAGAACATTATGAATTTAGAGATCAATGAATAATACTTTATTTAGATTCACAACTGCGTGTTTGCGTCGGTAGTGATGGCGATGTCTAAACTTGGCCCGCGCCTTTGATCTCATTACTTGGCTTAGGGCATTTTTCTTTACACACCGTACATCTGACAACGTAATTTGAAACCTTGAAAGAAAACTTAATGAAAAACATTTTATCTAAAGTTTACGCGAAAACCACACATTGAAATAAAACTAGCGTTAATTTACACATTTGATTTTTGCTGATTTTTACCTTGATGTTTCAAACCCTTTAACCCCTAAGTTCTGTGGTTACAGGGGGAGACCGAGAAGATAAAAGCCAAAAGCGGACTTCGTACCGCTTTGACAGTTTCTATGACAACAAAACAAACAAATTCCCAACATCAAACCCAAGTCCTAAGTAGTGAATTGTGGAACCAAATATAGAGAAAAGGTATGAGTGTCATTCCCGTGGGAATATCGGGATAAAAACTATCCTATGTAACACATAGAACACATGTAACATCCACGTTATAAACTATCTGTATGCCGAATTTCATCCAAATCCATCCATCCATTGCAGCGTGAAGAAGCAACAAAGATACACTCATACACACAAACATTCGCATTTATATTATTAGTGTGATTGTACAATATTAAAGTACCGTTTCTAATGAAAGGTCAGTAAAAGTACAGAGTTCCGAAAAAACAAAATGAAGTTTTAGATAATTTTAAAGGGCACAACCGCCAATCCAAAATATCTAAAACTTCATCCGTGCACTCTACCTCACCTTCTTTCTGCCTTTACTAACAAGAAGACAAAATCAGCTTTACGATCCTGTCTCATTCTGTCGTTATTAACAATAATGAGACAGCATCAGTTTCGAGCCAGGCTTTCCACGTCCGCGTCCAAGCTCACATCGGTTCCGGCGCAGCAAATCGTGTCAAATGGAGAAGATTTACCGCGCGCCGCATTTAGCCGCCGCCCCCTAATTAATGAGGAAACGTCAAATTTATCAGCCGATGACGGGTTGCTATGGGCATCGCGACAATATGGAAATCAGAAAACTGGTGTAAATTTTACGCAAATTTTGATTGGGTACAAATTATAATTTGTAAAACTTTTATCAAGTTAATGTTGTACTCTTTTCCTTACAAATGGCAAATCAAATGTGAGAGTGATGATAAGGCCGAAAGTGGAAGCGCACATCACCCGGAATCCTCAACCACTGAAGAACTGGCTATCATAACTCTACGGTCGGAACACAACAAAGCTAACAACGGAACGCAACATTGATAATAAGGCGACTAAGGTCTCTAACCAAACCAAGCACAATCATGTACTGCTGAGAATCGACCCAAACCTCTGGAGGCGGTTTTGAAACAAATATGGTTTTTATATTATGGTTGAGTAGCTAGCCAGGCGGACTTAAACAAGCCCTACCTCTAACCAAACCAAGCACAATCATGTACTGCTGAGAATCGACCCAAACCTCTGGAGGCGGTTTTGAAACAAATATGGTTTTTATATTATGGTTGAGTAGCTAGCCATGCGGACTTAAACAAGCCCTACCTCTAACCAAACCAAGCACAATCATGTACTGCTGAGAATCGACCCAAACCTCTGGAGGCGGTTTTGAAACAAATATGGTTTTTAGATTATGGTTGAGTAGCTAGCCAGGCGGACTTAAACAAGCCCTACCTCTAACCAAACCAAGCACAATCATGTACCGCTGAGAATCGACCCAAACCTCTGGAGGCGGTTTTGAAACAAATATGGTTTTTATATTATGGTTGAGTACTAACAACCATGTATCAATGTAAGGAGGCAGTATAAAATCAGTTAGTATGAGTACACGCATTACAAACTACGCACTTAATTCCAATGTGCATTTTGCGAAAACTTTTAATTTGAAATTCAACAGCGAATTGCTAACGTATCCCAAAGGGATTGAGGTTCATAATGAATGTATGCTTAAAGACGTTGGAGAAGAAATAAAAAGGTAATTTATGTAGTTAACATGCACATACGATATTTCATTCGGGATCTGACAAATTTCGCGGGACACACTGCCCGCGGTGTTTTTAGCGTTTAGCTTGCTTCATTCATCATGACTTTGTTGCAGTTACTCTGTTGTGTTTTTATGCTTAGTTATATGCGGAATAGGCAGACACGTTTTACAAACAAACAAACAAACAGTATTTCAGAAGCAACAGCAAAATATTGTAAGAGGGACAAAATAATTTTTTCTCCGTCAAAATAAATAGTGGAACAAACTTCCCATATTACACCACCGCACCGCCGGATTCCGATCTATTTTGTTCGGTTATAAAAAATTTATAGTATAACTCAAATGGAGCGGCGAAAAACTATTTATTTACATTCGAACTGTAAAATGTTTACTGCGCTTTAAGTATCATCTCCACTTTGGAACTACATTTCGTGACTTTTAACTATCTCACTGCGAGTCTGTTTTGTTTTCGGATAGTAGGCATTTATGGTATGTGTATCTATTATTTCCATAGACAAACTACCGCAGACGGGCGAACACAGAAAGCTGTGGAGATTCTTTTAATTAAAACTACAATTATTAAAAAAAATATTCTTTTGATTGCATAAGTAAACTTGTATAAAAAACTAACTTAAAATTGCTTGTTACTTAAAACAAAGAAATATAATGATCATATTTATTTTCTTTTGTTTTAGTATTCTTGATAAAATATATGTCAACTAGTAACTCGATAGATACAGATCTATTCGAATACGGATACGTCTTTGTATTACATTGAAATATAAATAAAATACAGATACAGATTTGCAGCACCCTTGTACCTCGTTATCTTTATACGTTTTGTCTATTTTTAATTTATTATTTGTACATTACATATTTGTATAAACAGAACAGTTATATTAAATAATTTTTTGCTAAACTATCAGCTGTATTAGATGACTACTAATAGAAGATGAACAGCATTTTCTGTTACTTGTAGTTATGGTGACATTTGACCATTATTTAACCTGTAATACTCTATCTATCTCTATGTAGAGACAGATGCGAGTTCCTTGATTACCTTCTACTCCTAAGCCATCAACTGCGGTAGGGGAACGGCCTGAGGAGTGACATCCATCGTTAAAACTTTATTGGCTTTCCGTGATCATTTTACGGTTCTTAAATACGTTTATTAGTTTTATGTGTGCGACGAATTGATTTCTGATTCTCGTGGTAAATACCATGTGAGATGTCAAGTTGTATGTAAGTAAATAGAGTATTAATAGTAATTTTAACAATACATTTTATATGTGCGATGCTGAACTTTAGGCTCATGAGTTATAGGCGACTTTTGGAAAACTTAGGAATGAGTTACTCACTTGTCAGCCACACTCGGCGAGCATTAATAAATAATTAGTAAATATAATATATTATAATTACCACTACCAACTCATTAACTTTCGCGCGCGTACGCACAACAGCTAACCAAAGCATAATCGCCAACAGATTAATAAATCGTAAAAAAACATACATACAAAGAAACTTTCATTTATAGAATAGATCGAGATAAGTAGTACAGTGGTACAGAAACTTCCTTGCATTTTTTTAGTCCTTCTTCAGATTCTTCAAAGTTTTTCTAGTTACTATGGTTATTAAAAGGTGACTGTACTATTCACTCCTAATTACCTGAACATACAATTTAATTTTACATGTAGGTAACAAATAGATATACTTTTCAATTATATGTTTAAACCTTATTTGAAATGAAAGTGCAGTGTTGTATAATTATCTTGGAGCACTGAGGTCGTGACTGGCGAAAGCTCAGTTATAAAAGAGCTGAATGCAAATGAAACGTCAGATTCCCCAGACTGCGACGCGCGACCTACCTCACGCGGCTTAGGGCTACTGCACATTAATGCACGTATAGTACGATTTAAGTTAGAGTACCAAGAGCAGAGAAATTGCTTCTTCACCTCGTTATGAAAGTAGTTCTTGGAGATGTTGTAGAAAAGTGGGAATAATAGCGTTACCTGTTTACTATTTTTTTGATAGGTTAGCAATGTACAACTTTTATCTCTTTACTGAATCATGTGACATAATAATTTTATTAAGTGTGGTGGAAGAACATTTCACATTTTGGTGTTGCCGCCAAAAATGTTTTGCATGTGTTCCGGTTTGAAGGGATGATACTCTTACCCGTTTTAACCAACACCCCTTAAGTTTGATAAAGGTAACGGTTGCCGAAGTAAAACCGTCACTTAGCATGAATTCAGGCTCATCGCTCCTAAAGACTTTGCTAAACTCATTGCATCCATCTTTACAGAGGAGAAAGAGTAAAGGGATGGAAGTGCTACTAGGAGAAATCATCCTCTGCAACTGGTGAAAAGAAGGCTAGCTAATTTACAAAGCGTAGAGGTGAACTGAAGCTTCAGAAACGGTAATAATAACCATACCACTTTTGGTGTTGCAAACTTGCACTTTTCATTATGTTAGTGTTCAAGTTTGTAAAGGCTTTCGGAGGCCCTAACCGCGCCTCTCCCGGCATTAGCAATGCGCGCGGCGCTGGTCGGAGGAAGCCGCGTCCGCCAGCCAAAGGGACCGACTTCCGACCGCATTCGTATGCCGCGGCCGCCGCGATACGACGTAGGATAAAAATGTGTGTAATCCAGACACACTTCTAACCTCTTCTAACTTTAAAACTGATTAAAGTTAAAGAAAAGCTAGAAGTAAAATATTGTTTATATAAAAGTTCTGCAAACGAGCAGACGGGCCGGGTGGTGGGCGGTCACCGCCGCCCGTGCTGGACATCAGCGACATCAGAGGTGATGCTTTTGTGTTGCCGACCTGAGAAAACATCCCTTTTCAAAGAGTCCATGTCGTATCGCAATGGGAAAACCTCGGATGGCAGCCCATTCCAATGTTTGAAAGTGCGTGGAATAAAGCACTTCTGGAAATCTGCGTTGAAGCAATCCTAATGGAATGCATGTAACGGGCAAAGAGGTAAATTCCGTAAAGAAACACTAACTACTCATATTATTATGTTGTCGGTGAAATATCACAACATGATTATTATATTTTAATTATTTTGGATTTAGCATTCACAATGCTAAATAGGTATATAGTTAAAGATAAAATTTTACTAGAAAAAATCAACCTCATTAAGCTCGAGTGGGAATCGGAAATGGGAGTATTAACTTTACAGTGACGTAATACCGCTGGCTCGCAGCGTAAATCACAAACTACTAGAAAAAATCAACGAGTCTTTTGGGGCCTCGGCAGCTCAGTGGTCAGAGCTTTGTACTGGTTATCCAAAGGTCGTGGGTTCGACTCTCACTCTAGCTTCCCGAGGCTGGTTATTTTTTTTATTAAAATGTTATCTTATGATTATTATATTTAATCTAAACTAAACCTTTAGTTGACGTATTTTGGCTAAAACGACGATGATGATGATGATGATGATAATGATGGATGATTGCTGAGTAAATACAAAAAAAACAACTAAATATATTATCTGTGACATATATCTCTTCATCAAAGTATAAAACGTGTTTTTTGCGGAGATAAGCCATAAATCTTCTTATCGACACTCCAAAGATGTTTTTGTTTGTTTAGGACCATTTGTTGCAAATGACGCACTGATCTCTGATGCCATCTGAGCAAATAGTTGTTCCTGATAACATTTTAACGTTGACATTGAGATAGGTGTCTCGATTGTGCAATTTCAGATAAAGGACAATTTGTAGTGCCACTTGAGATAAGAATAAAGAAAACATTTGACTTTCAAAGACACGATAACAAACACAAGAGCAAGTTCAAAGAAGTAATGATTCAAATCCATGAGAGCATGACTAAGTTAAAATTAAATATAGTTGGCGTTACAAAAAATGACGACCCAAACGCATGAATTACAACAAATCTTAATCGAGCGCATCCTCTTAATCTAATAAAACGTTACATTAAGCGAATTAACTTACCAGATACCAGGACAACAGGAGTAGCCGGGACGTCGAATTTAATAACACGCGACGACCAGCTAACACTGATCTCTATCGAGCAACTCCTTCGACGATACGAGTTTGCCGCAGATTCGTAGAGAGAGGAAGGAGGTCCCATTAGGCTGGTAACTGTTATGATTGTCTACAGTAGGCATCCGGCCAGTAATGAGAACCAAATGAGAGGGTTGATGCACCAATCGATTTGTCCCCGTGAAGTAATAACGCTATCCGCCGGCGTTTTTATTTTAAGCTTTAATTTGGAATGTTCACACTTTTGTGGCGGACATGGTCGATGTACAATGATTGGGTCGTATGTTTCAAACGTTTTCTATAATATTTATGTAAACTAACGGAAATACATTATGTTTCCAAGTTTTCCGTTTCCGCTGTCTCCTGCTTTGTTCTGTGGGAAGCCGGATATACATATATAATCGCACTGGTCCTATTGTATCTTCTGATTAATTTCGCTGCGGTTTCTAAAGCAAAATCTACTCTAGCTCAAAAGTTCACTGAAAGATATCTTTGGCCACTGCTGTAGATGCTAGAGTAGGAATAGGGTTATCTTTTAACTTACCATTCCCGAAAAACCCTTTAGATCGAATACTTTTTTTTTAAATATTTTTTATTTGCTACCTAAATAAAAAAATAATTGTATTCAAAATATTCCCCTCATTGCGTCTGTCGGCAACGAAATGATCGATAAACGAAAGGAAATCATATCCGACCGCCAAAAATATCGGCGTATGCGAACACCGATTCGTATGCAGCGCCCGCGTCTCGATTAAAATTTCAAATCACTCGTATCGTACCGTGGATTTTCGTTAATGTCTATGTTTTGGGAATACCAAATTCGTTGTTTTTTGTTACAAAACATCCATATAAATTCATGGCGTGTCGTTTTGCCCATTGTTTCATCGATATTTTTATGTTAGGTCTTATTAAATACACTAAACCTTAATATTAACTGATGTGTTTTATTATAATACTTCCTCTTCTTTACAGTTTAAAATTTGCTAAATCGATTCTACTTATCTACGAATACCTATATTTTTAACAAGACGAATACACATTAATATAAATCATCTTATACATTTATGATATCTTTAATTTAAAAGGCAGTTGTAATAGTCGATAAAAATATTTGATACGATGCCAAATGTATTCATTAACTTACTACCATTTTTTTCAGATAGTAACCTATCTATCGGACTAGCATTAAATATCTTTTAAACCCTAACTGGCGATTAGGCAAGCTGCCAGTAATACTAATTTCATTGTGTTCAACATAAGCGTGCGAGTTAATATTGACATAAACAATTTATAAAGAAAAAAAATTAGAAGAAAACTCTGTTTTTATTAATTCGCAATTTTACACATGACGTCAGATATACGTAACTAATTATTAATTATTAGTAACTAGGTTCCGGGTCCCTTGGAAATAAAATTCTATGAGTATAATAGCTGACAGACAGTGTAATAGCTAGCTACTGTAAGGTACATTATTCGTGGTGCTCTTGGAAATAACACACATTTTTAACTACTATCATGAAATCGCCTAATTAAAGCTCTGCCAACTAAACATGTGGCCCAATGCTTGGTAGTTGGATTCTCGATCTAAGAAGTCCTCAGACCTGATATCCTTGGCGATGCCCAAAGGCTGCGGTGGCCGCTTCAATAAGGCGGGCCAAATGCTTCTGTGCCAGCTCAGTAAAAAAAAAACAAATGAAATATGAACATACCCAAAACGATGTCCCTGGCTGTACAGACGCACGCCGTTGCCAACACGAGAATGACAGCGATTGACATTTCGCGCCAAAACGCAATGGCGGCCGGCGCCATCTTCCAGCACCGAGGATCTCAACTCCTCTTATTGGGATCCATTAGTTTCTGGAACAAACAGAACGGACATTAAAACTAATTGTATATCTTATTTAGTCGTTGGATACTGATTACTACATTATTGCTACACCATCTCGTGTGCAAATGTGAAAAGGCCTGACTGCAGCTGTGAAATCGTTATAGGTTTAATAATACACTTTCCAACGTAGTTAAAACGAGGTTGGATGATTTTTTCAGGATTAGTCACATCATCACATCACAGGCTAACACAGTCTGTCATAGCTGTAGCTGGTAAAGGTAAAATCTGACATCAACAGCCAGAAAATATCTAGAATAGAACGTGTTAAGTACGTACGTTTGAAATGGAATGGCAGTGCAGACACTCAATGAAACGTTTTGATCTCAGACCCACAGTTTTTAAGTAGATTTTTAAGTTATACCGCAGTTAACACAACTGTAAAAGTTCACAGATGTGGTACTGTCTACTTGCTAAATTCCTCACCGAATGAACATCTGCAGCAGATCCCGAAATAGACCTACTTACATACATAGTCAATAAAATTTAAAACGAACTGGTTCCGAAGCCGTAATTTCTGAAATACAGGGTGCGTGAAAACGCGTAAACGTCAAAGTGCATTCTGTATAATATACGGCAGCGTTAAGATTTACAGTTGTGAATTTCATGACATTCGTTTCAATGCCATCTTCGTAACCGAAATAAGCCGAGTCATTGACAGTTATACAGAGCATCGAGTCAAAGTGAGCTCAAATAGTAATTCCTATTTCTATTGAGAAATCAATGTGCAAGTTTAATATTCGCAATGCCAGGTTAAACACAGCGTAAACGTAAAAGAGGATTCTTATATATAAACTAATACAACGACGCTACAACGTCTGTAAATAGAATTGGTACAGACGGCAGCAGATCAACCTACCACAAAATGTTAAAGCCCGGTGAAGCTGAAAATGCCGCAGCGGCAATCAGCAATCTCTCTCAAAAAAAAAACCATAAAATGACAAATATTTTTAATAAATTTTGAACCTTAGCGTTTGGGTACAAAGATCGATATCGATTAGAGAAATTTTACAGTTTTGGATAGGTTGATGTGCAGGCGTGTGTACTTGACGGTTGTTAAAAATATATTATTGATTTTGACGTTATCATGTTTTTTCCCCTTGTGCTATTAATTGTGTTAGGGAAGCCATAGCCCAGCAGGGCAAAGGTAGGCTATATACGTAATGGAAAAAAATCTACACCACCAAAAAAAATCTTATCTAGTCCGTGTTTCTTTTTCGAAAAGCATGGCAAGCCGTTAGCAGGTAAACACTTACTTAAATAATAAATACGAAAGAATGTTTCGATAGTTAGCAAGAGGCATTTGTGACAGACTGAATTTCACGCGGGCGAAACCGCGGCTCGAAACTACATAGTAGCACTATATCTAACCGCCTAAATAAGGAAAACGTGTTAATTTATTTTTTTCATAATGTATAAATTTTGCGGCAAAAATAAAACAATTAACTGAAATTAACTTTATGACTCTTTAAGTGTGTTCAAAAATAACGTCATACCTGGCTCCGATTAATGCTTGCTTTTAAAACATTTTCAAAGCATTTTCCGCGTCCATAATAATAAACTTCGTCCAGTACACGCGGTCGTTGGCACGGCGTAAAATTAAACGAAAAATAAACATTCATATAAAATAACTCAGGTTTGATTCGACGTGAAAGGGGTGATTTATAAATAATTGTGGCAGCGGGCGCGGGCGCGTCGCGCGGCGCTGCGGCGAGCGCGGTGTTTGTTGTTCAATGTAAAGAAGTTTGAAATGACACCAACAATTCTAGGAAAACACAGTTAGGGTTATACACTGTGCAACAGTCAACTCAGCAGTGTTTCAATAATAGTTGATGCTTAGACTTTTAACGGTATACTTACGATTGTCTTCTTAATTACTGAATTTTGTTTTTGCAATTGGCTTGGCAAATGGTAATTTATTACAAATTATAAAAAGTTTTAAGTAGGTATTGTACATAGAATCTATTTCTATTTGCATTACTTCTCGTTCGCTTCCTCTAGTAGAACCATAATTTAACCTTTAGAACCCTTTATTACTTCATTAAAAGTTATAAGTAAAACTGCTAAAAAAAAAAGATATTAAAATTAGTTATCAAAAATTTCAACGGCGAGTAAATGCATTATTCTGTGCGCGCTACACTAGTTTACGAGCCACGATAAATATGAATGTTATGGTTGCGCGCGGGCAGCAGAGGCCCGACTCTACGCGCGCTTTTTAACGGCGGCTCTGCTTAACGTCAGTTTTTAAACGCTCCCTGTATACGCGAACAGGGTTGTCTCTCTCTGGATATGTGATTTTTTTAACATGATTTTGTTGTTATTTATATTGTGTTGTATGTGTGTATTTTGTGTGTAATGGATAATGTTCTTTTAAAAGGGGCATTTTCCAATGCTTGTAGCCTAAACTGAATAAATTATTTTTATGTAATTGCTTTTTTATAAAGATATAAAGCTTTATGCTGACTTCTCCATAGAATTAGAATGGTGACGTCACACTTTTTTGTTTCATTCGCTTTCATCCATGAAAGTTCACGCTTCAAGTCTCATTTAGGCGACCACTGATCAGTGGTCTAAAGTCTAAACAATTAAAATTCTATTGTGTCTGTATTCACAGCAGACGACAGATTAATAACCCATGATTGTCCTGTCCAAAATTAATATTAAATGAAACACAAATTTTAGAAAATGCAATATTTATAATTTTTTTATAAAATACAGTGAAAACATTAAACGCCCACCCGACCCAGCCAGGAATCGAACCTGGGTCTTCCGCAATCCGGGCGTCTGCACTGACCGCTATGCTACCGGGAAGGCTGACGTAAGCGCTGAATTTTGTCACTGCTTTTTAATGTTTTTAGAGTGCTTTTATAGCAGCACAGCGTCATCTATCGGTCGTTGCAACCGATGGCCATGCAGATTCATCTTTGCAGATGAAATACCACAAACACTCCGCTAAAGTAAATTTTTACTTTTTATTTTCAAGTGCTAATTGCTGCACTGAAACTAAATTAAATATTTATAATTTTTTTATAAAATACAGTGAAAAAATTAAACGCCCAACCGACCCAGCCAGGAATCGAACCTGGGTCTTCCCAGATTCAATCCAAATTTTATAAATATTTAATTTAGCTTCAGTGCAGCAATTAGCCCTTGAAAATAAAAAGTAAACATTTTAAAAATGCATCAAGACCGAACTCTTCATTTTCCGCCAAGAAGTTCTTTAGTCGCTTTCCTGCGTGTAAATCTCAGAATAGTAACTAGCTTCAGCTATTGTTCTGAGGTGTAAATGTACCGAACTGTGAAATCCGTTTGACAGCTGTCAGTTTACGCACAGAGTTGTGTCTGGCATTAGACACAGAACATGCCATTAACGAAGATATACCCAGCTTCCCGCACTCCCAGCAGCCCAATAGAAGACAGACACATTATGATTCGGCGGTTAGAGTGACGTGAAGGCAATGTAAACGTTTGTGTATAAAATAACAAAAATTGTGATCGCTATACCATAGTCTATTTTGTGTGTCTTAGACAATGTAGTCATAACTACTTCTATGAGTTTTGAAATTTCACCACAGCCTCTATAAATTATCCTTCTCCTTCTAATACACCGCTATTTTTCTCTACCAATTTTTTTAAGGGTATCTATCACTGACCATCATATTCAAAAATTTTAATAAAGGACCAACTCTGAAATCAGGAAAAACAAATCAGCTGTTTTATACGTTTTGTCCGTTTAGGTATTCATAATTAGTAAAAAATAAAATAAGTATATTTATTTGCCAAAAAAACATAAACAAAAAGGTCTATGGCTCAGTATTTGCAGAAGACCCACAAACCCTGTTATTCTGCCATAGTCATAGATTTATACATGAAAAGTATGGATCAGCTGATTTGTTTTCCATGATTTCAGAGTTGGTCTCATAGTTAAAGTTTCAGATTTGGTCTCATAGTTAAAGTTTTGAAAAAAAAATGGGCAGAGGACTACTCTTAATTTTCTTCTGGTACATGGAAATAATTTTATATCAGGGCAGAAAATGCTCCATAACCCTACCTCCAACACGTGCCCACCGCTCGTATATCATACCGCTGAAGGGTTAACCTGGTTGGCACCTTCCAAAATGGCTGCGCCGGCGCACCACCGCACCGCCTTTTTTACTTTATTGTTAAACGCTAAAAATATGCCTTTCAACGCTCCACGTGCGCGAGATTTATTTGATAATTGAAAGGGTGGAGCTTCATCATGTGGTGTACTTATCTCTATTTATATCTTGTTCTGTTACATTTTTTGTATCTAACTTTGGATTAAATTTTAATGTTAAATGTGTAATTTGAGCTGTTTCAAGTAAGAGAAAGATAATGTATAAATTTCTGTTGATAGTGGCAGAAGACAGAAACGGTGAATGATAATGATATTCCTTCCAAACCTTGAAGTATGAACTCTTTGTTGACTTGAACTGACTTGTTTCAAAATGGTGGATCAGTTTGACTTTTCGAAAGAACTTGAAAAGTGGCGTTGCACTGTTTTATTTAATTTGCCAACTTGCATGACGTGCATGACAAACGCTTACAATACACCATTATTTTACATTTATATACAATTTAATATGTATTATAGAAAAAAAAAAACAAAAAAGAAAAACTTAACAATTCTCCATAATTTTTACTACTTTCCTTTCAACACACAACTTCCAACTTCATCTCATGAATGGAACCTCCCGGAGCTCACGTTTCATTGACAAACACATTAGGCCTAGTGTACATACACAGATTATTGGAAAATAACAAACAGTGTTACACAACGCGCCGCCAGATGGCGCGCGCGGCGTTTTTACACGAACAATTTGTAAACAGTAGAATGAAATTGTTCAGTGCATATAGGATGTCTTATTTTTAGGACTAATCGGCACTTGAAGTTAATCTTTAATATTATAACGAATGTACTTTTTTATTTCCGTTATGTAGGTAATTGTAGTAAAAGTAGTAGTATGTAGGGTATTGTAGTGTTAAAGTAAGGTACATTTTTCTTTGTGATTTGACTATCAAACTATTAAATCAAAAGTTGTAAAAAAATATTCTTAAAAAAGAGCTCCTTAAAAAAATCCTCTTCTTCTTGTTTTGCATAATTTTAATAACTACATAGCCAGTCGAAAAACTTAAGTTTTCAGCATATTAAAGAAATATTTATTTGTCAATAAACAAAAAGCAGTACCGTTTAACAAATTGCTGTTTTGCAAGTCAAAGTCATGTCAAATTGGATGCGTTTAGGCTGAGCAATTAGCTTTTGTTAATTTGGTGCACATTTTATAGTCAGATATACTGCCAATAAACAAACGGTTTGTTTACACCCAGCCGCATTAGCCGACACAACAAACCGTCGCCACAACCAGTCAGTATTGAACAGAAACCCAAAAGGATTCAAGTAAAGATGTTGTAAAAATGACAAATATTGTAATGGAAATAAAGATCTTTGAAATTAATGACGATCAATTCGTAATTGTTTTTAGTTTTAGTGTTAGTAATTTGGTGAATCACATTTTTTTCTTTATGAATATGAAACAGACTATTAAATCAAGCTTGATTGTCTCCTTAGATTGGGCACTTGTAATTTTTTCTCTGTAAATATGATTAGTATTTATGATTTTGTATAAAATGAAATGAAATTAAAATTAATTAAAGTAAAAGATGACAATAATCAGAAGTAGTAAATGGCAGTCATTTTTGCTAAAAAAAGCAATCTTATTATGTTGGACCGGACGAAAATAATTAAGAAATGAGCAGTTTATGGTGTTTATAAATAAAGTTTTTTTTTATTTATTTCATTAATCTACCATCATCTCTAGGCTCGCACCTGCTCAGACCATCATCGCAGCACGCCCGATGGACTAGCGCAAACAATCGCGTATTTACGACGCTCGCCGGTCATTGTTGGCGCGGCGCTAGTTTTCAAACATCCTGTGCAAGGAAGCGCGCGTGCACGTGCGTTGACTTCCTGCGACGGTAGCGCCGCGGCCGCGCAGGGCAACTAATAGTTGGGAAATATGGCGCGTAAATTGTTTAGCGCTATAAATAACGCGTTGCGTTTCTAGCTTTTTTTAATTAAAAATCTGTTGTTGTGACTATATTTAGAAAAAAAATAATGAAATGGTTATTTTTTAAGTAGTAGATCTATTGAAAGTGATAAATCTTTAATAGAATATAACTAAGGTCAAGTTACATAAAGAAACACGAAATAAAAAAAGAAAGTTTGTAATAAATTACTTTTTAGATTTCTCAGTATTTTTTTAACTTTAAAACTAAAACAATATATTAACAACTTGGGATATTTTTTTTCTAAAGTAGCGAATACTACACAGTGAAATGAACCTTTCAGATAAAAAAACATAAGGTGTGCCTTATCCCAAGTTGAAATGTTCTAATATTTAATTTCAGGGCATTTTCTTATATTTTGACGCTGTGAGGGAGAAAAGAAAATTTTTAAATGAAACAACTTTAATGATTAATCTACTCGCGTTTATTTTATTTTTTATCACGATGAATCCCTTACAGCGTCCGTAGTTTTTTTATACGTAGCTCGGCAAATGACTCCATTTCACCTGATGTTAAGTGAATATTTATTTATTTATTTAATAATCCACTCTTACCGATTTAAATCGTCACCCGCGGCAGAAGACACTGCTTTATCCCCTTGGTTAATAATCTACTATTCTATGATAGGTCCAATAATAAAAAGGAGTTAAAGAAATGCCCTTGCTGTGTTTGTTGTAGGTTCTTCTAAGGATGAACCATGAAGGTATTTCTCCGCTATTTGGTTAATAGTGCGCAATGCGCGAGTCAAAGGTGCCTTGCCGATATAATATGGAATCCAGATGCGACGACAACTGGTGCAGCGTCAAAACAACGCAGCATCAGCTACCCTAACTCTAGCCTCTTCACGCCACGTTTGAAGGACCCCATGTCATAGGAAGAAGGGAAAACGTGTGCTGGCAAACTATTCCATGTTTTGGAGTTACAGACACCACGCTAGTAGATCCATAAAAGTTATTTTATTTCAACTTGAAATGAGCCACACTTTAAGTTGGAATCCTAATGCACTCACACGCAGTAAAGCAAGCAGCCAACCATAACCCGGCCTGGCTGCTGGGTTGGTGGTCCCGGGACTATTAACAGAGATCAATTACCTCAGGTGCTTTTGGTTCAACTCTGAATGGGCTAATGAACACTTGTCTCCTATTTATAGATGTGGAGAGATCCTTTGTCGGTGACCATAATGTTGAAAGTGGTTTGTAGATAATTGTGCATTTTGTACATCAAAGGGAGTTATGACGTTTTATGTACCTATATTATGCAAATGTTAAAAATTTAAACACTGAAAAAAAAAAATTAAATGCGGAAGGTGCGTGGTTCGATTCCCGCCTGAGGTTGTCGTCTTTTTTCAGTGTTTAAATTTTACTTTAGTATATTTAAGCGTTAAAAAAACGCTAAAATATATAAAAAAAAAACACTTATCTATAACGCAGCTTCATCTTAACCGAATGTTCAAATATTTGTAAAAATATTTCTTTCGGATCTCAGAGGTGAAAACTTCTAAGATTGATGAAGCAATGTTGACTAAAAAACATAAGCATCAAGCACTGAAAAATTTCGACGGGTGAAAGCCAGACCTCGGTAGCCAAGTGGTTAAGGCAGCCGCCCGGAATGCGGAAGGTGCGTGGTTCGATTCCCGCCTGAGGTTGTCGTCTTTTTTCAGTGTTTAAATTTTACTTAAGTATATTTAAGCGTTAATAAAACGCTAAAATATATAAAAAAAAAAACACTTATATGCAAATGTTCTCTATTCAACCCACAGACCTATATAGTCTGTGATTCAACCCTTTGGTAATAAACTAATATATACTCTTTTCCAAATATACAATATTTATTACTAATAAAAATAGATTAGAGTTATTAAAAGTAAAAATTTGAATTTACACAATGGAACATAATAAAGCAAGCTTAAATTAACAAAATTTTATTCTTGATTATAAAATGAATAAGCTTTTTTTTTCTTTTTTGAGAGAGATTGCTGATTGCCTCTGACGGCAATTTCAGCTTCACCGGGCTTGTTTGGGGGCGGCGAGGAACGTAAAGGGTCCCTCAAGCCGTGTGAAACGATTCTCCTTCGGAGGTTTTCAAGAGGGAACGGCATCGCGCACTAGTTCGCGATGCCGTGCCCTACCAGATTCTCCGAAGGGTTCGGATCGGATCGGGGAGCGGAACAACCCGAGGGCGCCTCTAAAGGCTCGGACCTCGGCTCGGGTTGACCGGGCCGTGGTGGAGGAGAGAAGCGCCCAGGTACATGTCTGTACCTGGTGTAGAGCGCGTGTGAACCAGTTCTTCGTACCCTTGATCTACGAGTACGGTGTCTTGGGCCTAGTGTGCATGTTTAGTGTATTCTGTAAATGTGTAGTGGCATTTAGAGGATCGAGCGGGGGTCAAGCGGGGATTAATAAGCTACCCAGACAAGGTAGCTTAAGAGCAGTCACCCAGATCGCGAAAAGCATAGTGAAAGTTAACATAATAATCGAAAAGAACTAAGAAATCGTAATGTTTCCATCCACATCGATGTTAAACACGGTTCTAACGCTGAAATTGAACGGGGCCTGATTTAACGACAGCCGCCGTGTGTGCCACAGTGTTAATTGACAACAGTGTATTAGTGTATTTACGTAACGTCCTCGGAAACGGACAGATCAAATTTGTTTGTATACATTTTTGTTATACGAAGTTTAGCAACGTTCTGTGATTGATTTTTGGGAACCGCCTCTGGTCTAAATGGTTAAGTCAACCGGTCTCAGAACCCGAGGTCGTGGGTTCAATTCCCCGCGTACATGTTTGTACTCGCTTTAGTTGGTGAAAGGTCTTTGTTTAAGTAGCCGCCTAACTAGCTACGAAGGTACGCGAGTAAATACGTAAAAAAAAAACATTTTTGGAAGATAACCCTAGGTAAGTTTGATTGCTAGATGGGCGCCAATAGCACAATTACGTATTTGACATAATTTAATACTCTTGACACACTTTATGAAAGTATGAGATATTCGTATATACGTTTTTTACGTTTACAAAGTCATCGCACCAATTTTAATTGTGTAAATCCTTTTAAAATTGCTTCTTTTTACAGGGTTCTTCTTTGAACACAGGTGCGGGTGCTAGCATAATTGAATTCAACATGATGTATTCAGTTTTGGTTGCCTAAATTAGCTCTTACATGAATGACACTATACCAATGGTTCCCTCGCCCACAAAGCGGGAAACCTTATACCTACTAAGAAGAACCAGCATGAAAGTCAGCAGAGGCATTTCTTTCATTTCCTCTTTTTCTTTTACAGCGTCAAAATGTTGTAATTCATTGTAAGGCTATAAAAATAAAAGATAAATCAGTATCGTCATCATCATCATCAGCCCCTCTCGACCTACTGCTGGCTATAGGCTTGGGTGCTTGTCGTGGCCCAGACTAGATAATAAGTATAGTTTTACTTAAAACATATAATTGTATGTCGGAAAGTAACTACGTAATGTCAGTGCGTATATTTATAAACAGCGGTGATAAACCGGGAAAGTTTGCGACTAATCGAGCGTGCGACCTAAGGGCCCTGGGCGCGCGCCAACTGGCAGCGCGCACGCGCACGCGCACAATTTGTCAGCCACTCGTAGTTAGCGCACGGCTGTGTACGAAAAAAAGTGTTTCGCAATACATTCGAACCGAAATACAGGTGAATTTGTGAAAACACAATAGTTTTTTTTGTTCATAATTTCACTGAAAGCTATTTATGTTTGTTGAAAGCAATAATTCATGTATGGCAACAGGCACATTGTCATTGTCATCTTCAGGCTATATAAGCGTCCCACTGCTAGGCTATATATCTGCTGGGATAATAACCTTTCACATTGGCTCAATACATGTTTGAAAGGATTTAACGTCTTTAATTTTAACACAGGGGATCAAATCAATCAATAACATGCCCACTGAAGCACATTGTAAATAAAGATATGGAAGTTAAAAAATTTTTATGTAACTCGTGTTTGCTGTTGTGAACTTAGAGAGGCCTATGTCCAGCAGTGGACTACAGGCTGATGATGATGACGATGACGATGATGATTATAAAAATAACAGATTCCATATTCAATTGTGTAATTTTAACGTCACCTCAGATTCGGTCAGTTTTGACTACAAACAAACCTCTAATCACTATGAAGTTTCAACTCACGTGTAGTTAATTTTTTATTAGATCAAAACGATTAAATGGCAAGTTATGAATAAACACAACATATTTAACGTGGAACTTTGTTATACAATGCAACGTAACTCAGTAAAGTGGTTATAAATAGTTTAACAAGAAAGGGTGGCACTTGAAAAACAAAACAGTGCACCTACTTTAAAAAAACACACGTGGCTTAAATGTTTTAAAACCAATTTTTAGTACTTGTTTAAAGTACCTACTTAGGCTAGTCTAAAAATAAAACCAAGTTAGTGCACTTAACTATTTCATTTATATATTTTAAAAGTGTCGGTGTACATACCTACATAAAAAAGCCAAATTGATAGTTTTGGCTTAATCAGCTTGCCAAATGCGAGGTGATCACAAACCAGCAGGTTTATTATAAAAAAAAGGAACCAGTTACTAATTGCTACGCGACTGTCACAAATTACGGTTACTACAATCGGTTGGTTTATAAAGGTGATCCAATTCGATGTTCCTAACTTATATTTAAAAAATAATACACAAAATCTTATTTCTTTTTTTCTTTAATTGAATATTTAGTGTTGTTCATCAATTATGGAACATGATGTCCGGCAAATGGCCGCCTCTGGACCTTCTGCACCAGTTGATTCCTTCTAGGTAATCTTCGATGACTTTTTCGCAAGTTTCGGGGTTATCTCCGCAATAACTCGGCGGATGTTAAATTTTAGGTGCTCCAACGTAGCAGGTGTGTTGGTATAGACACGACTCTTAACAAAACCCCATAAAAAAATCAAACGGCGTTAAATCGCATGATCTTGGCGGCCAGCTTACGTCACCGTAACGTGAAATAATGCGACCTCTGAACGTTTCACGCAAAACATCTAACGTTGCACGCGCTGTGTGGCAAATTGCGCCGTCTTGCTAAATCCATGTGTCTTCCACATTAATATCTTCGATTTCGTTAACAAAAAAACGGTTATCATGCGCCTATAGCGCTCACCGTTGACTGTTACTGTCTGACCTTCAGCATTTTCAAAAAAGTAAGGCCCTATTATGCCGCCGGACTACAGTGCGCACCACACAGTTACTTTTTGGTCATGCCATGGAATCTCGTGCAACACGTGAGGATTCTCCTCACCCCATATGCGGCAATTTTGTTTATTAACATACCCAGAGAGTGTAAAATGTGCCTCATCAGAGAAGAAAATTGTCTTTGAAAAATCATAATTGATTTCCTGCTACTCTAATACCCATTCTGCGTAAATTTTTCGCTGTCCATGATCACTGGGCTTCAGTTCTTGTGTTAACCGAATTTTATACGGGTGAAGGTGCAAGTCCTTCTGCAAAATACGCCAAAGGGAGACATAGGAAAGACTAGCTTTGCGAACGGCGACGAATCGATATTTTCAGGTCTATCCCTCGCAGCAGCAATATTCTCAGCTGAGAGTGCATCATCGTGGCGTACGTTCAGCTGACTGGCTTACCCTATCTCCAATGTTTCCAGTTTCCTCAAATTTTCTTACTATCTTGAGAATTGTTCGCTCCGTAGGACGATTAAGTTGACCATAATCTTCCCGCAAAAGTCGATACGGTTCTTACTGAATTGTTATTTCTGTAGAACAAGTGAACAATTTTAACGCGTTGAGCAATGTAAAGCGATTCATTTTGTAAATGTATTGTTACAAACTAACATTTGACGCTTGAAACACTGAAACATGCGCCATTACTAACACCTGTAAAAATTACAGTGTTGCAAGGAACCTCGAATTGGATCACCCTTTATTAGAGCGCCGACATACACTTTTAGTTCGTCAATCGCTTGTGGCGGTATCGCAGCGTTATACGTCCCGTAATACGTGATTTGGTAATGATAAATTACAAATTGTTGCGATTGCGACGGCCTATAGATCGGTAATAAGCCAGCCGGGCTTTGCCCGACCTGAGAGATGAACCCAGGACCTCCGAATATCGGCCCGATTCACCGGTCACATATACGCTTACTATGTAACCCACTGTACACAGACTACTCGAAAGTCGATATTTATAATATATATAAACAAGGTAGTGGCTGGTTTCTGTCCGTCCGTGCGTGCCGCTCCGACTAGTTATGAGTGAGATTTTCAGCACAGATTCTCATGAACACGTAAAGATTTGCTTTTAAAACAATGCGTAGCTAAAAAAGCACTCGTAACTACAGACAGTACCATAAATATATTATTAATAATAAATTGAACGAAACTGCGACTGTGGTCACATCACATACCCACTGCTGGGGCACGAGCCCTCGCTATGCATAACCCACCACGCAGGCCCAGTGCGGTGCGGTGGTCGAATCCAATACGACTGTGGTATTACTTATTTAAGAAAAAAAAACAAAAGAAAATTGTAATGAGATCTAAGCATATATTACCTGGATGCTTCGATACTGTTATCAACGACGAGTGTGTTCCAATCGTTTTGATACACCGTACTAAACTTGCTTGTAAGACCGTGTAGTATACCTAATTAGGTGTCTCATCTTAATCGAGCTAAACATCTAAAAATACTAGAAGTATATAATAATAATGAAAAATAATGACAAGTTTACATTGAATTTTTTTGCATTTACAACAAACCGCCCTTATACCCAAAAATAAGGGAAACCTCAAAAAGCGTTTAAAAATTCCCACATCCCAAATCTCCGTATGAAATCCATTGAATTCTCATGAATGGCCCATTGAGCAACCAATACGTTGTTATTGAGTATCGGTTTATTAAATGGCCGTAATGGAGGCCCGGCCTCGTGGACAATGAGCCCTGGCGTAAGGGCCTATTGTGTTATTCGTAAATCTTCGATAAGCTCACACAAGGATGGGATTATGTAACATCGATATCGAGTATGAATAAAGTGGTCTTGTGGTTGAATTTGTAATATTCCTGTCATGAAGTTGCTTTTGTACATACTATTTGTAAGAAAAAATATCTGTATTGTAAAAATATTTATATTCCGTTCATAAAATTTGGAGTAAGTAAGTAAATAGCCTATATACTGTCCCACTGCTGGACAAAGGCCTCCATCATAGAAATCAAGTCATCACTACAATCGATGGGTATTGGCTTAATCACCACGCTTGCCAAACGCGGGTTGGTGATCACAAACCCAAGCTATGCATCGAAAAATCCGAAACACACTTTGCCCGACCTGGGAATTGAACCCGGGACCTTCGGGTATCGGGCCGAGCACTTTACCCCTAGGCCACCGAGGCGTTAAAAAAGTTTTTGGAGAGTTAATTTAAAATTCAAAAACGTTACGCAACGCGACTTTTTCTTTTCCAAAGACAACTGAAACCTAATCATTCCTTAATACCGCGGTGGCACGCTTAATTAGTAAATATTAAGCATACTGTAAACCGATTGATAGAATTTATATTTTATTTAAGTATATATCATCAATAAAGCTATGAACAGAAATAAGTTATTGCTATGAAATCTTATCTTTTAAATTGTTATTTTTCCTTCACAAGCCTATATTTTATATCCTTACAATGCTATTAAATGTCGAATCTAAAAAGCATTTTACTATGTCTTTGTAGAGATTGCGAAAGGTCATTGGATTTGAGTTCCACTTGAGTCGTTCCCACTTGTAATTTTCCAATATATTTGCTGTTTTATCCCTCTATGTGCTATGTCCATTAGGACATAGCAATAGGATTACCTATTGCTGTTTTACTATTATGATCAGACACTGTAAAAAAAAATTATTTTGCAATTAACAATTAGGTTCTAACTAATTAATTACAATTGATGTTGACAAATTTCTAGCGTTTGAACAAACCCATTAAAGTTGAAGTAGCAATAAATTATAAGTGTTTTTAAATAAATAGTTAAAAGTAAAAAAATCTTATTTAGAAACGGCTTAACTTCTTAAGTAGTTTTCGTTAAGTTACCTAAACACTTCGTTATCAAAAACTGTAAGTAGCCGAACTAATAAACTAAAATTCATTTATTTTAGATTTGCATCCATAGTGTTAGTAACAATTTACTTAATTCTAGTTACTAACAAATAAAAATGATTGTAAATTATCCTAGTTTCTTTAACTATATGCACGCTGGTCCAGTGTTGTATAATCGCATCTAATAATTTGCAAAAACATCGATAATGGCCGGCCGCAAGCCGCACGGCACTAGCCGCGCCCGATGGAGCCTGTTCGGCAGCGGACGTGCGCGGCATACGCAGGGGGCACTCGTCAAACAGCGATTCGTAGTAATTGGTAGTAACAATATTGTAAAACCTCGAACCTTTGTGGTATTTATAGTATAAACAACTAGCAAATGGTTGACCAAAGATGAAAAATGTGCATTTGGGAAGCATGGTGATTATTCAAAACCCTTTAATTGCACCGATGGCTTTATTTCAATGAAAACTTTGCCTAGCAATGAAACAATATGGATGGGCTGCTTAATTTAATGTGGGTCGTACTTAATGGGCCGCAGGTGTAATTGTGATTGTCTCTAAACTATTTGTAGCAGCAAGCTTAACACTAAACGTGGACAATGATAACGTGATTAATACTGTACAGTTCTGTTCTAAAAATGAGAAAATTAAATAATTTTGCACAAACTTTTTAGTTCTTAATTTACTCAAGTAGTCATGACATTGAGCCTCAGTATGTGAAGCAACATTGTAAATCGCGTTCTCAACTCAGCATTATCGAAATAAAATTCCTCAAACAACTCGCCGATACCGGGAACATTACAATTCTGCGTGCGCCGAGTATAAATAGATCCAATTTAATTCGCATTACCCGCTTTATTTATACAACGCTTCGAGGTACAATTGATATATCGGTAAATAACTCCAACGTATCGCTGCGAGACTTCTGTTACGTCGAGAAGAAACTGCAGGCGTCGTAACAATTTTGCTTTAAAATTTTAGGAAATACTCCATTTACACACAATATAATAAGTAGAGAGCAATCAACCGCAAGTTAGAAAGTAACAAACTATTTTGGACAAATTATACGTATGGGTTCAGAAATATATCTGATATGAAAAATAAAAAAGGCAATTTTAGGACAATCAATACTTTCTTCACACCTATCCGTTTCATAATAACAAATTCGTATAAAATGTGTTTCATTTAAATGTTATATATTTGAACTGATAAGTAAGTATAAAACATAATTAATTTCTTGAATTACTCAGAATAGAATAAATTCAACAAAACCTTACTTCTACCAATTTCTAAGTTTAGCCAAAACGAATAGTCGCAAATCTACTGCAGGTCGTTAAAGTGCAAGCTAAACTACACATTATGTCAACACCCATTGGTAACTGTTTATTTGGGTTATTCCGCTGACAGGCCATAAATTAAGGTAATTTGTTAGAAACGCTGTGGTGTTCACACCTAGAGTTAGAATAATTAAAATAACTATGAATAGCATGCACACGTTGGGGATATGAAATGCATAAAACATTTATATCTATCTATGAAACATCCCTGGTTTCCAAACCCGCTTCCAATTGTTACTTCAAATTGTTATTGTCCATTCAAAATGGCGTATTTACGATTATGCGTAATGAATGAGTGATTAGTCGTGGGTACTAGTCCCAGCTGAGGTAAGTTATATTTTTTCAACTGCTATTTTTAACATGCAATATATTTTGCTGCACTTTTTCTTTAAGATAATGGAAATTCAGCTTTTTTGTGTTTCATTTTTAACAAGTTGATGTCAAAAAGGTACTTCCTTCCCACAAATACATTGTCATTTTCATCCTAATGTTATTCTTAAAACAATACCTGTTTTATTTCAAATATATCGATAGAAAATCTGTGGATAACTGTCACAGGCCTATACCGATATAAAATGTTTAACATTCAAATCCTTTACACAACCTTGCTACTACCTATACATATACTTTGTTTTGAATTACGCTTCGGAAAATCACCCAAATAATTTGGGCACAAACAAGCCGGCTTGCCTCACTCCACACCTTGTAAACACTTCGCTTGCGTGCGAGTGAGATCAAACCCCAAATGTACCAAGGGTTCTCGTTAAACACCCAATTGAGTGAATTATGCACCCGATTCTTAGTCAATGTGAGAAAGGAATGACTCCACAATAGATAGGTATAAAGTCTGCCTATTACTACGTATTGATTTATAAAATTTACGCGAACACTCCACATTAAATTAAACAACTTTCACGAATGGCGCTCTTAAACGCGAGTAGATCCATAAAAGTTGTTTTATTTTAATAGGTCTGCTGACGATTTGTATCCACGATATTTTTTTTTACAAATCATTGATATTGTATCTTTACTTTTAAGACTACTTCAGATACTTTGAAAATGCATACACATCAACAGTTACATCGAAAAATTTTGAGATAAATAGCAAGAGAACTGACGAAATGACCATTGGGCCCTGGAAGTATGGCAAGTATGGCCTGTGCTGACAACACCATGGATCCCTCGCATGTTAGCGCCACTTCACTTCATGTGGGGGCTGCTGCGTTAAGCGCTGAAAATCGCAAACGGCACAAATACGCAAACCTAGGTCGAAATTATTTATTTGTTCCCTTTGCGGTGGAAACAATGGATCCATAGGGGCCGGAGGCAAGGCAGCTTGTTAAAGAGTTTAGTGCTCGCCTTATTGCGGCCTTCGGTGACAAGAAGGCTGGCAGCTACCTCTGCCAGCGTATTAGTTTGGCAATTCAAAGAGGCAATGTAGCCAGCATTCTTGGGACCGCTCCCATGAGCCCACAGCTGGAGAACATCTTTTATTTATAGGTCTTTAGTTTTTAATATTCTAATTATTTTTCTGGTTCTTTTTTCAAGTTAAGTTAAGTAATGTTATTTTGAGATAATATATTAATATAGGCTGTTATAGTCTTGTTAACACCTTGATAAAGCTTATAATCCTGGAACTGGAAATTGAACCCAGGACCTGCGGAGGTCCGAGTACTTTACCACTTGGTCACCGAGGCGTTCTCGTACGAAGCTGTAATGGAGCTCGCCCCAAAATTTACCAGAAGAAAATGATAGCAGTCGGAACGCTGTAACAATGCTAATGATCTGCATGTTTTAACCAATATTCACTCTCGAACAACTCATAGCGCCGGTTATACTGGTCTCAGTTTATAAACACTAATGCTTTGCTCTTCCCATTTTCCTAGATCTTGTTATATTTAGAACCGCCAGCATTGAAGCTCAAAGGCGACCTTGAAATGCGCTCGCGCGTATATAACATCAAATTATCACGAGTTATTGCTTACTTCCGATGTAATAATCTTTAATTTATTGTTACATTTAATATTGAATACTATGACTACTTGTTATATAACACAACGTAGTTAAATTAACAAGAAACATGAAACTTTATCTACCTTTCTAAAAACAACAATTGTAATTCTGTTAATTCGATACACTGGTTCTTGATTTTAAAGCTTTCTTGATCTCTCTTGTTCACAACGTAAATAAGCGGATTATTGTCTTTTAAAAATTAGATGTACACGAACATGTGAAACAAAAATCCATCACGTATGTACTAGTAATAATAAATTGAGGGTGTTATTTAAACGGTTAGAGAAGTATTCGAATTTTTGTTAGCAAAAAATGCTAGTTGGGCAGCAAAAAAGCTAGTTGGGCAGCAACTTACAGTCAGCAAATATTTCTAAATAAAAAAAAAACTTTTTTTGATTTGACTTTGATAATTCTGCTGACCAAATAATAAATTTGCTGACCAAATATTTATTTTGAAATACTAATAAATAATTTTCCCATAAATTAATGTGTCAAATTAAATTCAGATTTACCAAAGTAGCAAATGGACCAAGTAAAAAATGTAGAGCATCGCCCATTAAAAACCATTCTTGTGTGCCTGAATTTACAGCTGAAATTGCTTCACCTCCCTGTCAGCTGACCATGACCTGTACAGCTGAAAACAGTGCGTCGTACAATTTAGCCGAGTCTAGACTAGCTTTGTATAGGGTTGGTAGCAATTGGCGCCTTCCTGCTACATTGAAGAGAGTAGTCGTTAGAGCCAACGATGGTGACTTAATAGATAATAGATAGATAAATAGATAGATAGATAGATAGATAACACACTTTATTGACACAAATAGAAAACAAATAATAAAAATATTAATACAGATGTGGGCAAAGGCGGCCTTATCGCTTAAAATGATCTCTTCCAGATAACCTTTGAGTCATAGAACCACTGAGGGGAAAATAAGAGATAGTACAGATAACGCAATTTAAATAAAATAAAGAACTAATTACATAATAAAACAATTTGCTCAGAAAATAGTTAGTAAAGAAAACATACAATTTGAAGAAGTTTAATTGAATTTATCTTTATGTATAAAAGCTTCTGTGCGTATGTATGTCACTGAACTCCTTCTAAACGGCTGGACCGATTTGGATGAAATTTTCTATGTGTGTTCAAGTGGATTCGAGAACGGTTAAGATTTACAATTGGTCCCGGTAGGTGGCGCTGCTATAGGGGTCCATCATGGGATACGGGTGTTCTTAAACGGACGAATTGTTTGTTTGTTTTGTTGTCATGGAAAGTCAAAGCGGTACGAAGTCCACCGGTCAGCTAATCTAATATATAAAATTCTCGTGTCACAGTTTTCGTTGCCATACTCCTCCGAAACGGCTTGACCGATTTTGATGAAATTTTTTGTGCTTATCCGGTATCTATGAGAATCGGCCAACATCTATTTTTCATCCCCCTAAATGTTAAGGGTGGTCCACCCCTAATTTTTTTTTGATTTTTGAAATTTTTCCAATACAAAATGATTTGTTTGTAGTGTTGTCATGGAAACTGTCAAAGCGGTACGAAGTCCGCCGGGGGCAGCTAGTAGATAATAAAAATTTGAATTTCGTAGCAAGTTGGTTATTATCTTTTTACTAAGAACGAAATGATAGATGACGTGACAGCAGGTGGAGCAGTGCTTTAACCGAATTGTTGCCGAAGACTGGTGTAAGAAGTCGTGGTCGTCCTATGGCGCGACTTGATGACGTAAGAAACATCGCAGGCGCAACTCTTGGCTTAGCACAGCACAGAACCTGCGGCATAAGCAAAGGGAGACCTACACCCAGGAACGGGTACTTGGTGACTGTTGATGATGATGATGATGATGATGATGATGATGTAAAGAGACAACAACACAGCGAGTTTACTTCGTGTTATTAAAAGGATTTTAAAATTAATTTCATGTTCTGTAGTTATGTTTTGAGAACCCTAAATCTTCCAGAAGTCGTATATCATGAGCGAAACTTATTTGATATCGCGTTTGCGTTCACAAACAAATGGCCCGTATGTTGTGATAGCACCGTCATTTCATTCGCCTTGTTTACAGGACGGACCGCAGTAAACATTGACAACTGAAGAGTAATGAATGAATGAGGGAAGTTTGTAAGGTATTCAGTGATCTTCGATTGCAAATGTTTTAAACTAATTTTGGGAGCTACCAAAAATATGTGGTCCAATTTATTTTGTACTTTGTAAAGTACTCAGAGCTAACAGTCGGAAAAACAATCCAAGATAAACCAAAACCAAACGCTTTTACCAAGTTGTGAAACGATAAAAACAAATTGGTAAAACAGAATTCATAGGAGGATTAGTTATAATATATATGTGTAAATACTGAAACTGGTTGCATATTATTTGGCCTAGTTGAAAAGGCATAGCTTATCGGTTTTACATTTGCTAAAATGTTTGGCAGCCGACAAGGACATTCGTCTGAGCTTATGTAGGCTGATTGTTTGTTTAATTCGGTTGATTATAATAAATTTGGGTCAGACACACAATGCCGTACAGTAAAGCAGTTCAGTTCCAGCTCTGTGGCACGATTAACTCTGATTTAATCGTTATATCAGCAGTTTCTTCTTGCTAGCATGAAGTAATCGAAAGTTTCCTTCACTGGAAAGATGAGAGCCAAAAGGCGACCATTAAAAATGAAACATGGGCAGAAACTGTAGCCTCAACAGAAATAACATCTGACGGATATTCCCGCCGCAACCCCACATTAGAAGCTCGTTTGATACATTCGGTTGGGCAACAGCTTCAAACGATGCTCTCTGGCGATTTTATAACGAACTTTTAATAGTCTAATCTGAAACAGGTATAGTTATAGTGAGAAAGATGAAGATTCAGGAAAGTTAACAGTTGTAATATTTTTTAGACAAACTATCCTTAACTAAGAAATTTGATAATGTAGACAATTCAATTCAATTCAAACAAAAGTATATTCAATAAAAAAAGGTAAAAATATGCTTATTTAAGTAAAGTTTACTTCAGTCTTATCAGCATTTTTAGTTGTGGTTCTTTCACCGGTACGTGGTATTTAGCCTATCTGTCTATTAGCTGACAAGAGTCTGATTATTGTTGCAGCAAAACTTTTCATCGCAAGATAGTGTATGTCTAATAGCATTGAACACTTCGATTACCAGTTGGTTTACACTATATTTTACTGTGAAAAAAACAATAAATTAAGAAAAACCTCTTTCTTACCGGAGATCCGGTAGTTAATCATCAACAGTCTTATACGAGAATCGATTTGACACACGATTAATTTAAGAAGTCCAGACTTCCGAGAAATAGTTTGCCAACGCAAGGTAAACAATGCGGGCATTGTATGTGGGCCAATTGCTGGGCCGATGATCGGGAGCACTTTCGGTTCTAAATCGGTCAGAGAGATCGTAGATCAAAACTTGAAAACGAATATGTTTACCTTAGTCTGGACTACATAGTTTTAGTATAGTTTAAATGGAGTAAGCTGTAGCAGTAAATCATTTTTTTAAAGAAATGTGTAGGCAAATGACTCTTCTCCTTCTCCTTACAAGCGGAGACCAGATGCCAAGGCAGCTGTACCTCAGTAGTCAGCAAGAAAGAAAGTCTCGCCGTCTTTCTTTCTTGCTGACCCGCAAGTTGCTTCTTTACACCTCCTTGAGAGAAAGTGAGGAATGGTGGTGAAACGCGTTGTAGGAAGAAGGAAATACGTAGGAGAGCATTCTAATTTTCTAGTAGTGCAACAAAGAAATGACTCACCAATTTTCTTCGTTGGATAACTATGATTGCTGCATAATGTGTTGTGTCGATTATTTTATATATAAAAACAATGTGATCATATTGTGCACATTTGCCTCTCTCTAGGAGCTCGATGGCGCAGTGGTTAACTCGCGCGGTCTGCGAGTACTGAGTATAGCGTGGTGCTATATTATCGTGAGTCAAATAATAAGACGAGACTTGTTGTGTGAATAAATGACTGATTTATTTACAATTTCTAGGCAACAAAGACATGTACATTTATCTAGTGGGGGAAGTGTCAATTTAGCATAACAATATTTATTTTATATTTGTGCACAAGTTACATTACTAATAGGAAGTGTGTATCGGTGTATTTATTTGTGATGAAAAGTGTCCTTTTGTGATAGGGCATTTTCCAATATTTTTGACGCTGTAAAGGAGAAAAGAGCTGGACACTTGCTGTATCTCCCACCCAGATTAGACTTACGAACCGATGGCATAATGACGTTCATAAGAGCTATTTGTAGCCTAAACTGAATAAATGATTTTGAATTTTAATATTTCTTTTTCATTTTTATTAAATATTTTAGTAAATCACCTACATTTAGACACATACCTAATTTCCGATCTCTCAAACGTTCAGATTTGAAGTGGAGGACTGAGATTTCCCTCTAATTCGTTCCGATGCGCAAGTAAACAGTTCGAGAGTCGTTTGTTGTGGTATTTGATGAAGTCCGCGAGGGGACCGCATGTGGGGCAGCTAGATTGGTTAATGGCGGTGACCAGCGGGCCGGCGGCGCGGCGGCGGGCTGTGGGCCGCAATTTGGCTATTCGGACTCAATGCTTGACCTATTTTGACATTTTCTAGGGACTGCGCATAGGAGCGCAATAACAAATACAATTTGTGCACTTAGATACAAGTAGTAATTTAAAGAGTGACGGGTCTGGTAATTCAATGACATCCTAATTATGCGATTACTCAAGAATGCAATATTTCCAAACTTTTAACAATCTCTAATTCGATTATTTTTACGTTTTTTATTACTTCAAAGACAGCTCATCCTTAACAATCGATAGAGAGGTTTATAGTTTACTCGTACTTACGTACTTATCTTATTTTTTTAGCAAATGTAAATCTAAGAAAATATTCTTTGCGATAGTAAATTCACTATGACTCAACTTGAGTGAAGTTTCGAAATCCTTGACAGATAAGTACGTAACTACTTCAACTTTGTTTGAACGTATCACCAATGTCACTATTATCTGTAAACGATATCTTAGCAAGGAAAAAATATTGCGACAAATTCAACATGTATAGCTTCACCCCTTAATACAACTCATTGCGTTGACACCTGCGTGGACGCATGAAACTTGTATGAAGCATCACCAATTGTTGTGATAAATCGCGCAGCTAAGGACAATAGCCAATCGTGCGCAGAGGCACACGACTCCGACATTTATGTATCCTCCATCATCTCGGAATAACAGAAACGCGAACAAAAGGTCGCCCAATAACGTATGCAACCCTCGTGCGTAGTTTACGGGCTACGGCAACATTTTTAAAAAGCTTGTTCTGAGAAAATGTCTTTACAATGGGGAATGATAAGATGCATCGGCTGTGTTTGAAATACATTGGTTTGTACGCTGACCAGTCACCTCACCTCAAAGGCGACGTTTAAGGGCAATGTATGATGTTCAGTTTTTGTCTTAGACTGCTTTCAATGCGGCATGCAATCGGCAAGGGATGTATGCGCCTGCGCATGTTCGAGATACAATCGGAATGGAGGTGCGAAGTGGTTGTACATATTAAAAGGTCGTAAAGAAACTAATTACAAAGAGATGTTTCCTTATATATTTTTTATGAAAAAATAGACTGTCTTGCACGAGTACATAGCTCCTATGGTTTTATTTTTATTTTCTGTATTTATAGATGTAGTACCTACCTAATTTATATTGATTGATTAATTGTTTGTTGTAGCATCAACAACCTGTACACATGAATGCTCTTAAACAACATTTAAATAAACTCCAATAGTGATCGAACTTATCTCATGTATTCTAGATGGTGGCATCATGAAAACTTACTACATTTTACAAGGCGTTTAAGCCTGATGTCGACGGCAGAGATCTAACTTGATAACTTCATCGTAGAATAAAGGAAATAAATACCAGTAAGCGAAAAATATCTATTAGGTACTGAAGAAACAAGATCCTGCCCGGTGTTGGACGACGTTAATACCTACTTGAGGATAACTAATAACTTAATATATTAGCGATTGCAAATACATTTCGCAAACAAACACAGTAACAAAAGCCTAACGCGATGGCCCTATTCGATAGCGGGCTGTCGTGTCGCAGAGCGCGGTGTTCACACCAGCCGCGGTCAAATTCCTACGAGCTGTCCGACATGATCGGTTCGCGTTAATCGTGCCCTTTACAGAATAATGACGAGCTGTAGGGCTGCCTCATGTGGGACTATAGACAGCCATGTTCCTTTATGAGACTGAGCCGGCAAATGAACATAGCCAACCTGATAGAAAGGAACCACCGCAGCAGGCAATGGTACCTCGCGCGCATTGTCGACCCTGAAGCTTCAGTTGTATAGCCTCTTTAGCCTATAACTGCATGTGATTCGTACATTACATGACATTTCTCCCATTATTTCCCTACTTTTTTCCAAGCACCTTAACGTTTAAGGTTTTATTAGCGGCTAATCGCGGGCTATCAAACGGTGAGTGTTGACAGAAGATGCGTCAAAACAGTTTTCTTCAGCTACAAAGTATGACACAGTTCTTAGCATACCATCGGGGATCATTTCCCATCAAGCTATAATAAAAAAATGTATAAAAAGGTAAAAATCGTGGAAACGCAGCCCTGTGTGTTAGGAGTCGGTGTCGCATGGTAATTAGGCTGATTTGTGACGATGTTTGTTTGAGTGAGCGCGGCGCGGCGGTAGGTGGCGACGACGCCGTCGTACTCCAGCCTTTCTATTGTATTCCGATGTATTTTGTGACCCCAATCGCACCTGACTTGGTTTGGAAGCTTGCCTTCTGTCACTGAAGAGCTATGTGAGCTACACGTGTTACATCTCATTAAAGATTACTTTATTTAAACAAAAACCGTTGAAGCTTCGAAGTTCTCCACCTTCTGCGTCACTTGCCGTCAGTTGTAATAAATGCCAAGTGATTTTCCGATATCGAATAAGCAGTAGTTGTCATTAGTGTCCTTATTGGGAAGAAGTTCGTTCTGCAATTCCTGAAGTTAAGCGACTTTCGCAAAGGCCGGTCGTTTCGATGGGTGACCAATTATTTATCATTTCGACTCCTCTGTGCTTTGAAAGGCACTTAGATTGGTTGGTCCCGGCTGCATTAGCAGTCGTTAAGAACCACCAATCCGTGTGGTGGTTCATAGCCCGTTCTTCCTATCCATCCATAGGGAAGGCTTGTGCCCCAGCAGTGGAGACATAAAATAAACTGGTGACTGTTGGGAAAAGGCCTCTATCATTGAGGTCAACAATTTATGAGTAATAGCTTAATTAATTATCTTAAGATTTTAAACGCGGGTTGGTGATCGAACACAAACCTGGGAAACATCGAAAAATCAGAAGTACCCTTAGTCCTTCACTTAGTCCTCCACTAAACCAGACAGGAGTAAAGATTTTCAAATTAAAAAAAAGTTGTCAGTATATCTTGTTACAGCACTGAACAATCATCAGTTCCTACATTCCAATCAAGTGTTAATTATAGATTTTTAATTACCAATGCAGCGGCCATCAAAATTAACGGTACGTGTTCGGGATTAGTACCGGAGGCACGAAGCGCGCGCCTTGCCGGGAGCGTCGCTGTACATAACTTCATAGATTAGGTGTCACTGCTTCTTTGTCTTGGAGTATATTATATTATATAACATGTTATGTTATTTAAGTGTTATGTTTGATAACGCATTGGTGTCTCATCGTTACGGAGACAATAAAAAATGACTGGATGGCGATGTTTTGACCAGTGACTACTTCTGACGCTATGATTTCTATTACAAGTAATCGTTGTTCGCTTATTCAAGGTCACTGGAAACTTATTTTTGACACAGAAAATTTTCGAACGATATTTATTCACGTAGTCAAATTGTAAACAGAGAAAAAAAATGTTTCATTTCATAGTGTATTTCATGTTACTTTTATTTCGAGATCATCGGTGAGATCCAAAAGTCGCCACCCATTTTTTTCTGCCATTTTAAAACTTCCACTGTCGTGTGTCGGTGGTCTAATTTTCTCAATCTAAGTGCCCACGTCCGACAATCGGCGACCGATTTTTTGTCGTCGACGTATGGAATTCTATGTAGCATCGTACACGTCCTACAAAACGGTCGGTCAAAAAGTCAGTAGGTACTAAAACCTCCGCGAAAAAATCGGTCCTATAAAAAGTCGGGCTCAGCCGTAAATGCCGAAATCAGGCTATTTCCGCCACATTATTGAGTCTTTATTGATTTAGAAAAGTTAGTCGATAAGTTTCTTGCTGCCATAAAATGCCCTGAAGCTATTTTACTAACATCATCATCTTGTCAAAATACAATTCAAGTGAAACTTTTGAAACTACCAGGGTCACTAATACATGGTTACAGTAATAAACTAATACTTCCGTTACAATGTTTTAAATATCGGATCCCTAAAACAAAAAAAAAAACATGAGAATAATCCCATTAATCTCTTTCATTACTCTTAAGCAAAATTCGTTGCTAATTATACAAAAGAACAAAAGCTCTCTTATTTGTAAATATAAATGTACTACTTATATAACTAATTTGCAAATGTAGGTATTGCTTAAGTACTCCAATAAGTCAAGGTGCCCCCCGCTAAGTGTACACTGTACACAAAAGGAGCTTGTACTTGTAGTGCTCGTCAGCTTGTTGTAGACCATAAAACACGACAACAACACAGGATACTGTTGTGCCCGCGCCCGCGCCCGCGCCGCGCCAGACGCACAATACACGTCTCCCAGTTTTTAGATTAGGGGAGACTACTGTCTTTGCGGGGCTATGGATGGCCATAGAGTCGACATAACACAGATATTTTTATTATTTTGAATTTTGCATTCACAATGCTATATATATATATATATATATATGATTACACGATAAAATTTTACTAGAAAAAGCTCAAGTGGGAATCGAACCCACGACCTTTGGATAACCGGTCCAATGTTCTGACCGCTGAGCTACCGAGCCCCAAAAGACTCGTTGAATTTTTCTAGTTATTTATGATTTACGCCCGATTCCCACTCGAGCTTCCTGAGGCTGGCTGATTTTTTCTAGTAAAATTGTATCGTATACCACAGATAATTTTTTCTCAAAGTAAAGATCCTTTTTTCAATAGTAAAGGTATATCATGGAGGCATTGAAATGATATTCCCATGGGAACAGAAACCACGCTGGTGAAACCGCGGGCTGCCGCCCGCTAGTTTATTAATAAGTGTCAAAGCCGAAAATACTAGCATTTAAAAAAAAATATGTATTACTTTTAATGTTATTTGCACATTACGAACTTGCTCCTTCTCTTCCTCCTTCTTTTGCTCTGATGTCATCATCAATAGCTGACATCATATCAAAAAAACATTGCTTCTTCGTAAACACATGGTATAAATAAGGTATTTGATGCATTATGCATTATTTGAACATACTATATGAACATACTACAGCAGCCATAGCGAAAGAAACGGCCATCTAACTCTAACGTGGAGATTTTTTTTCTACCCCTTGTTATACACATTGCGCGGACGGAGGAGTGACAGTTGTGATATTAAAGTTCATAATTATGGCGAAGTAAAGCAGAAACAGAATATGCATTACGTGAATTATGTATTTTTTTTTTATAATTTGTGAATTACGGTCGAATTTTGACCACTGGGTAACCACTAGTTGAAATTAATCATTATACTCGTAAAATAAACGTGCCACTCCGCTGCAGCCTCTGTCCCACTTGTCCCACTCGAGTATCGTAAGACAGCGGCGACGGAGTGGCCGCTTTGTGTCAGCGTTTTGTCGCAGACGGCGGCGCAGGCGCAGACGCGACTCACTCTGCGTCTTCCTTGTTTTGTTCTGAGCAGCGTGGCATGAGTTATGAGGTGTGAATAAGACAGCATTAAATCAATGTGTAATAAAACAACTATTGTGTTATTATTTTCTGAACTTAACGCAAACAATCCACATAGATTAACTTTTAGTTATATTTTTTGTTACTGGTTACGGGTAAGCACCTGACCTTCCTGATGTTAAATATATGATACGGCCGAAAGTGGAAGCGAGCTTACACATAAACACGACACGACGTCGTCGTCACGTCGTCGCGTCGCGTCGTACCACGATGCGGAGTCTGTCTAGTATTTGACAGGGAATAAGGTTTAGACTAGCCTGGCGCAACGCTTATTTTTGCTGTGCGACGTCGTACCGTGTTTATGTGTTTCGGCCCTTATTACATGGAATCCTCAACTAATGCACGCTGGAACACAGCAATACTGCAAACATTGATGTTTGTAGCATTAGTGTATCAGAAAAAGATAAAAAATTAAAAGAAAAAAAAACTTTTAAAAAAACAAGAAGAACTAAAAAGTTAAAAATAATTTAAACCTTATAATAAGAAAAAAATACCATTATCTAATTACCTACATTACATTGCAACTTTTAACGATAATTAACCTTATTCGTCTACGTCACAATAATCCCACATCGTGCATACCATATTTTTTATTAAACCCTAACTTTACACCTTGTAAATCTTTGCGTTTTTACCACATAGCCAATTTTTTTATTAGGTTAGGTTAGGCACATGTGAAACTAAATAAAACCTTGTAAAAAGAGAATCATATCTTTCGACAAAATCTTTGTTACTCATTTTATCTTTTGTTACCTAAGGTACGATGTGGTGTTGCTCAGCCCTACGGTGGGTGGCCTTACAGAAATGTTAAGTGTTTGTGAGTCGTGTGCTGCTGAGCATGGGCTCACGAACAATGTCAAAAAGTCAGAATACATGGTCTTTGAGGCCGCTGGTAAATGTCCCGATAACACTACTAACATTACCCTAAATGGCTTGAACATCAAACGTGTGATAAACTTTCAATATCTGGGGCATGTCAATGCCAGCGCCCTCAAAGGTGATGATGATATTAAAAAAGGAGCGAAGGGGGAATATCTAGCGGTTAGGGGGAATATGTTGGCTCGTAGATTTCCTCGCTATACGGAAGATGTGAAAGTGACGCTTTTTAAAGCATACTGTCAAAGCATATACACGGGAAATCTGTAGGTCAAACATACGAAAAAATCGCTGGAGACCTTACGAACCCTACATCAATGTCTTTAGGATGATGTTGGGTCTACCACGTTTTTGCAGTGAATCCGGGATGTTTGCGGAGAATCAAACGGATGGCTTTGAAGCCATCATTCGAAAAAAAACTGCCTCCCTGATCAGCAGAGTGCGGAAAAGTTCCAACAGCATTCTAAAGACGTTAGCGGATCGCTTCACATCATCGCTCTGGTGGTCCTTTGTGCGAAGAGTGACAGTCACGGGGACTTACCCTTTCTCGTGACGGTCACTCTTAGCACAATATAAATATATACATTTATAACTATTTAATATAATATTAACGATATTGTTAAGTCTTACTAACCCATATATGGATGAAAAATCTGAAATAAACTTTTGGTGTAACCTAACAATGAACTACATCTCAAAGTTAACTTCACTGGTTTATTAATAGTCACATCAAACCCCTAAATCAATACGTTACTTTGAATAAAGATCTTAAGTAATACATCACACAAGTTGCGTGTGAAATTAGTTAAATTTAACTTTCCACGAAACGTTTGTAAGTTGGTTGTGTAAAAATACCGCAGACATATAAAACACGGCGATAAATAACCCGCAAATAGACCGCGGTGGACAATATTTTATTTTAGATGTTTTTGTCAGTCAATAATAATCTTGCCTTCAGACTGCTCATTTGAATATTAGTTTTGCAGCTTGTTAGCTAGTGTTTTCATAAGTTTACACGCGAACACTACACATTTAAATAAAACAACTTTTACGGATCTACTTGCGTTTATTTTACACATTGATTAAGATTGGATCGCTGTTGTGGTTCGAAACGTCACGTCATTCAGGATAAAATAACCTTAATCAACGTGTAAAATAAACGCGAGTACATCCACCAAAGTTGTTTTATTTAAATTGTTTTTTTTTTTAAACGAGTAAGCGTTAGATATTGTTGAATGTTTACTAAACTATTTACTTACTATTATTTAGTTTACAGCAAAAAACAAGGCAATAAGGCTGATTTTTTATCAAAAAAGTAGAGGCAAAAAGTCCATTCCAGTCACACTTAGCAAAAAAATTGTGTCGATTTTTAAAAACATACTTTTCTTATTTTTATAAATGTCTTATCAATATAATTTTAACCAGTTTCGTTTGACATGTTTTACATTAGGCCCATGCATTAGGATATTGCCAAAGACCGAAGTGGGTTCTTCAAGTGATTCATAGTAAACGTATAGCATAGACAAAATCATACATTTCTCGAGTCAACGACTTAACAGGCGGAAGTTCGATAATATTACTAACCACCACGAATATAGATGATTGACTGCAATAAGACGTAGCTCCTGTCCCTCTTGCGCTACCTTCAATTGGGAAAAGAGTGAAAGAGATAGCACACAACCAATAATGCACTACACGTACGAGGAAGTGAGAATGATATCTGACGGTAGGACTGAATTAATAATCGGCCGCGTTTAGAATATGAAACATGTTTTTTCACTAACACCTATGTTGCTATGGTATGCTATTGAGTTTGTAGGTAGTTACTGTTAGAATCATCATCAGCATACAACTAATCGCCCCACTGTCTGGATTTAGGCTTTTTCATATGAACAATAGCTTAAGAAAGTTAGGTGCGTTTTTACTGGTAGGCGACAGATAGCTTAATATTGACTTATATCGTAATTTGTTCCATCTTCTCGCTAAATTTATTAGTAAAACTCCTTTTAATATAGAGACGTTCAATGTACTTTAGAGTAATTTTTTCTTTTAATTTGTCGTATGTAGCAGTGGCGAGGGGTCCAAATACGGCGAAGGTAAGCCGGAAAAGAATTTACAAATCAGACAATAATAAACATGGAAATAAATCAAGTTGTTCACTATGCAACTGCCTAGCACACACGTATATTTAACTAATTGGTGACAATTTACAATATAAAACTTTACCAGAAAAAATCGACCAGCCTAAGAAAGCTCGAGTGGGAATCGAACCCACGACCATTGGACAACCGGTCTAACGAACGCTCTGACCGCTGCTTCATTTTTTCTGGTAAAATTTTGTCTTGCAACTATATCACATAATTATTAAGATCTGCGTGGTGGATCCCTGGAGTGGGATTGCTAATATGGAAGCCGATGGGAGTCGGTATGTACGAATGCTCCGTCACTGGCAGGTAGGATGTTTTTGATAGCATAACATTTATTTGCTTTATTGTTAGAAGTTACTGTAAATTGCGAGCTAAAAGCCCACATGCTTTCCCAACAAATAAATTACACAATACATTGTCCAAGTGAGAGAATAAGTCAGCATAATTTGGTCATAAACATAAAACACAATATTTATCAGTATATTATGTCAGTATTAATAAAGTACCTCTCAACAAAGCTCGTAGCCTTGTTTATGGCAATTTTATGCATGGACTCAGTCTGCGTTTGCGCATCCAGCCGATAAATAAAACGCATGCGATGTACGAGCCGTAAAATTAAACATGTCGTACACAAATACGATACTTATTCTGGAAGTAAATAAGGGAGATATTACGTTAAGCGTTTTAAGTTTTAGATCATCGGCTGTCAATTTAAAGCTGTTTATATGTAGATTGTATTGAGATGAATGTTTGGGAAAATAAAGCAAAAATTTAATTATAATTTCCTTACAAGACATAATGAATAGTTCAGGATTTTAAATGATGTTAACTAACGCATTGATCTTACTGCTTTCAATAGAATATTTACGATGAGATTTAACTAGTTACTAAATGAATAACCATTGAGCTAGCTGAACTTTGTTACTGCAATAAATTTTATTTTACCATTCGGTGTTAAAACAAATCAATTTGAAAAATTCAATCCTAGCCCAATCTCGACTGTAAGACAATATCATAAAGCCTTGTAGACGTCTTTAATTGAAATTTATTATGCCTCCACCATGATTCGGAATGAAGAATGACACTTCACATTACGCCTGCCCACGCAAGTTTGAGCTTTAATTCTTAGCGTAAACCGTTAGTATTGCATGTCACGGTTTTGTTGGTAGCGTTCCGATTTGTGGGGTCGTGGTGTGTTTATCCACTGGGCAATCGAAGATAATGCCTCACTCATGTGATTTGAGACAATGGAGGACCATTGGCTCCATTGAATTAGCCGTTCGTTTAGGGTCGGATTTGGTTTAATACTTACAGTATAGTAAATAGACGTTATAGTACGTACGTACATACAGTCACGATTATAAAAAATTAAGTACTGTGGTTGCACTATTATTCGACATCAGTTTTCATCGGCAAAATCAACTACATCATTTCATTGAATATTTATAAAAAAAACAGTAATCGAACCTGGGTCTTCCGCAATCCGGGCGGCTGCACTGGCCATTATGCTACCGGGAAGACTGACGTAAACACTGAATTTTTACACTGCTTTTTAATTTTTGAGTGCTTTCAAGCGGCGGACCCAGGTTCGATTCCTGGCTGGGTCGGTAGGCATTTAATTTTTTCACTGTTTTTTATAAATATGTAATTCAGCTTCAGTGCAGCAATTAGCACTTAAAAATAAAAAGTAAAATTCATTTGTTTGAAGTTTTACTGGATGGCAGGTAGGAAGCAGGTGGCCTGTATTGAATTGTTGCTAGACTCAAAAATCAGTTACTGATCCCTATTGTTAATGGCTCAGACGCAGAATGTCCACTTCGCAAAATGTCCACTGATCGCAAAAGGTCCCTTTCGCAGAATGTCTCTTTCGCAAAATGTCCCTTTCGCAAAATGGCCCTTTCGGAAAATGTCAATTTCACATAATGTCCCTGTTTGATTATTTACATATATTATGTAATTTTACGTAAATATTATCGCGAACAAATTACAATTTGAAAAAAGACAAAGTGTTGAAGAAAATCCACGAGCGGGATTAGAACCCGCACCCCATGACACGACGAGTCAGGTGCACTACCAACAATGCTATCGTGCCTCGTGTTTTTTCAACACTTTGTTTTCAAAATGTCCCTTTTTATTCAAACTTTCTCTTATCATATTTACATGTTAATGTTAATATTAGTAATGATAGTTGTAAGTGTTATGATCAATAAATAAATAAATAAATAAAAATGTTTGACTGGTACAATTTGTATGGATATGGGTAAAAAATTCTGAATAAAAGTATAGTAAAGTCACGTTTATTTATTTAATAGTAATTACTAGGCTTCTTATAATTCTAGCAGCTTCCTCTATGCTTTTAAAGGCAAATAAGTATGGTACCAGTTTGCCATGCCGAAATCAGGCTATTTCCGCCACATTATTGAGTCTTTATTGATTTAGAAAAGTTAGTCGATAAGTTTCTTGCTGCCATAAAATGCCCTGAAGCTATTTTACTAACATCATCATCTTGTCAAAATACAATTCAAGTGAAACTTTTGAAACTACCAGGGTCACTAATACATGGTTACAGTAATAAACTAATACTTCCGTTACAATGTTTTAAATATCGGATCCCTAAAACAAAAAAAAAAACATGAGAATAATCCCATTAATCTCTTTCATTACTCTTAAGCAAAATTCGTTGCTAATTATACAAAAGAACAAAAGCTCTCTTATTTGTAAATATAAATGTACTACTTATATAACTAATTTGCAAATGTAGGTATTGCTTAAGTACTCCAATAAGTCAAGGTGCCCCCCGCTAAGTGTACACTGTACACAAAAGGAGCTTGTACTTGTAGTGCTCGTCAGCTTGTTGTAGACCATAAAACACGACAACAACACAGGATACTGTTGTGCCCGCGCCCGCGCCCGCGCCGCGCCAGACGCACAATACACGTCTCCCAGTTTTTAGATTAGGGGAGACTACTGTCTTTGCGGGGCTATGGATGGCCATAGAGTCGACATAACACAGATATTTTTATTATTTTGAATTTTGCATTCACAATGCTATATATATATATATATATATATATATATATATATGATTACACGATAAAATTTTACTAGAAAAAGCTCAAGTGGGAATCGAACCCACGACCTTTGGATAACCGGTCCAATGTTCTGACCGCTGAGCTACCGAGCCCCAAAAGACTCGTTGAATTTTTCTAGTTATTTATGATTTACGCCCGATTCCCACTCGAGCTTCCTGAGGCTGGCTGATTTTTTCTAGTAAAATTGTATCGTATACCACAGATAATTTTTTCTCAAAGTAAAGATCCTTTTTTCAATAGTAAAGGTATATCATGGAGGCATTGAAATGATATTCCCATGGGAACAGAAACCACGCTGGTGAAACCGCGGGCTGCCGCCCGCTAGTTTATTAATAAGTGTCAAAGCCGAAAATACTAGCATTTAAAAAAAAATATGTATTACTTTTAATGTTATTTGCACATTACGAACTTGCTCCTTCTCTTCCTCCTTCTTTTGCTCTGATGTCATCTTCAATAGCTGACATCATATCAAAAAAACATTGCTTCTTCGTAAACACATGGTATAAATAAGGTATTTGATGCATTATGCATTATTTGAACATACTATATGAACATACTACAGCAGCCATAGCGAAAGAAACGGCCATCTAACTCTAACGTGGAGATTTTTTTTCTACCCCTTGTTATACACATTGCGCGGACGGAGGAGTGACATTTGTGATATTAAAGTTCATAATTATGGCGAAGTAAAGCAGAAACAGAATATGCATTACGTGAATTATGTATTTTTTTTTTATAATTTGTGAATTACGGTCGAATTTTGACCACTGGGTAACCACTAGTTGAAATTAATCATTATACTCGTAAAATAAACGTGCCACTCCGCTGCAGCCTCTGTCCCACTTGTCCCACTCGAGTATCGTAAGACAGCGGCGACGGAGTGGCCGCTTTGTGTCAGCGTTTTGTCGCAGACGGCGGCGCAGGCGCAGACGCGACTCACTCTGCGTCTTCCTTGTTTTGTTCTGAGCAGCGTGGCATGAGTTATGAGGTGTGAATAAGACAGCATTAAATCAATGTGTAATAAAACAACTATTGTGTTATTATTTTCTGAACTTAACGCAAACAATCCACATAGATTAACTTTTAGTTATATTTTTTGTTACTGGTTACGGGTAAGCACCTGACCTTCCTGATGTTAAATATATGATACGGCCGAAAGTGGAAGCGAGCTTACACATAAACACGACACGACGTCGTCGTCACGTCGTCGCGTCGCGTCGTACCACGATGCGGAGTCTGTCTAGTATTTGACAGGGAATAAGGTTTAGACTAGCCTGGCGCAACGCTTATTTTTGCTGTGCGACGTCGTACCGTGTTTATGTGTTTCGGCCCTTATTACATGGAATCCTCAACTAATGCACGCTGGAACACAGCAATACTGCAAACATTGATGTTTGTAGCATTAGTGTATCAGAAAAAGATAAAAAATTAAAAGAAAAAAAAACTTTTAAAAAAACAAGAAGAACTAAAAAGTTAAAAATAATTTAAACCTTATAATAAGAAAAAAATACCATTATCTAATTACCTACATTACATTGCAACTTTTAACGATAATTAACCTTATTCGTCTACGTCACAATAATCCCACATCGTGCATACCATATTTTTTATTAAACCCTAACTTTACACCTTGTAAATCTTTGCGTTTTTACCACATAGCCAATTTTTTTATTAGGTTAGGTTAGGCACATGTGAAACTAAATAAAACCTTGTAAAAAGAGAATCATATCTTTCGACAAAATCTTTGTTACTCATTTTATCTTTTGTTACCTAAGGTACGATGTGGTGTTGCTCAGCCCTACGGTGGGTGGCCTTACAGAAATGTTAAGTGTTTGTGAGTCGTGTGCTGCTGAGCATGGGCTCACGAACAATGTCAAAAAGTCAGAATACATGGTCTTTGAGGCCGCTGGTAAATGTCCCGATAACACTACTAACATTACCCTAAATGGCTTGAACATCAAACGTGTGATAAACTTTCAATATCTGGGGCATGTCAATGCCAGCGCCCTCAAAGGTGATGATGATATTAAAAAAGGAGCGAAGGGGGAATATCTAGCGGTTAGGGGGAATATGTTGGCTCGTAGATTTCCTCGCTATACGGAAGATGTGAAAGTGACGCTTTTTAAAGCATACTGTCAAAGCATATACACGGGAAATCTGTAGGTCAAACATACGAAAAAATCGCTGGAGACCTTACGAACCCTACATCAATGTCTTTAGGATGATGTTGGGTCTACCACGTTTTTGCAGTGAATCCGGGATGTTTGCGGAGAATCAAACGGATGGCTTTGAAGCCATCATTCGAAAAAAAACTGCCTCCCTGATCAGCAGAGTGCGGAAAAGTTCCAACAGCATTCTAAAGACGTTAGCGGATCGCTTCACATCATCGCTCTGGTGGTCCTTTGTGCGAAGAGTGACAGTCACGGGGACTTACCCTTTCTCGTGACGGTCACTCTTAGCACAATATAAATATATACATTTATAACTATTTAATATAATATTAACGATATTGTTAAGTCTTACTAACCCATATATGGATGAAAAATCTGAAATAAACTTTTGGTGTAACCTAACAATGAACTACATCTCAAAGTTAACTTCACTGGTTTATTAATAGTCACATCAAACCCCTAAATCAATACGTTACTTTGAATAAAGATCTTAAGTAATACATCACACAAGTTGCGTGTGAAATTAGTTAAATTTAACTTTCCACGAAACGTTTGTAAGTTGGTTGTGTAAAAATACCGCAGACATATAAAACACGGCGATAAATAACCCGCAAATAGACCGCGGTGGACAATATTTTATTTTAGATGTTTTTGTCAGTCAATAATAATCTTGCCTTCAGACTGCTCATTTGAATATTAGTTTTGCAGCTTGTTAGCTAGTGTTTTCATAAGTTTACACGCGAACACTACACATTTAAATAAAACAACTTTTACGGATCTACTTGCGTTTATTTTACACATTGATTAAGATTGGATCGCTGTTGTGGTTCGAAACGTCACGTCATTCAGGATAAAATAACCTTAATCAACGTGTAAAATAAACGCGAGTACATCCACCAAAGTTGTTTTATTTAAATTGTTTTTTTTTTTAAACGAGTAAGCGTTAGATATTGTTGAATGTTTACTAAACTATTTACTTACTATTATTTAGTTTACAGCAAAAAACAAGGCAATAAGGCTGATTTTTTATCAAAAAAGTAGAGGCAAAAAGTCCATTCCAGTCACACTTAGCAAAAAAATTGTGTCGATTTTTAAAAACATACTTTTCTTATTTTTATAAATGTCTTATCAATATAATTTTAACCAGTTTCGTTTGACATGTTTTACATTAGGCCCATGCATTAGGATATTGCCAAAGACCGAAGTGGGTTCTTCAAGTGATTCATAGTAAACGTATAGCATAGACAAAATCATACATTTCTCGAGTCAACGACTTAACAGGCGGAAGTTCGATAATATTACTAACCACCACGAATATAGATGATTGACTGCAATAAGACGTAGCTCCTGTCCCTCTTGCGCTACCTTCAATTGGGAAAAGAGTGAAAGAGATAGCACACAACCAATAATGCACTACACGTACGAGGAAGTGAGAATGATATCTGACGGTAGGACTGAATTAATAATCGGCCGCGTTTAGAATATGAAACATGTTTTTTCACTAACACCTATGTTGCTATGGTATGCTATTGAGTTTGTAGGTAGTTACTGTTAGAATCATCATCAGCATACAACTAATCGCCCCACTGTCTGGATTTAGGCTTTTTCATATGAACAATAGCTTAAGAAAGTTAGGTGCGTTTTTACTGGTAGGCGACAGATAGCTTAATATTGACTTATATCGTAATTTGTTCCATCTTCTCGCTAAATTTATTAGTAAAACTCCTTTTAATATAGAGACGTTCAATGTACTTTAGAGTAATTTTTTCTTTTAATTTGTCGTATGTAGCAGTGGCGAGGGGTCCAAATACGGCGAAGGTAAGCCGGAAAAGAATTTACAAATCAGACAATAATAAACATGGAAATAAATCAAGTTGTTCACTATGCAACTGCCTAGCACACACGTATATTTAACTAATTGGTGACAATTTACAATATAAAACTTTACCAGAAAAAATCGACCAGCCTAAGAAAGCTCGAGTGGGAATCGAACCCACGACCATTGGACAACCGGTCTAACGAACGCTCTGACCGCTGCTTCATTTTTTCTGGTAAAATTTTGTCTTGCAACTATATCACATAATTATTAAGATCTGCGTGGTGGATCCCTGGAGTGGGATTGCTAATATGGAAGCCGATGGGAGTCGGTATGTACGAATGCTCCGTCACTGGCAGGTAGGATGTTTTTGATAGCATAACATTTATTTGCTTTATTGTTAGAAGTTACTGTAAATTGCGAGCTAAAAGCCCACATGCTTTCCCAACAAATAAATTACACAATACATTGTCCAAGTGAGAGAATAAGTCAGCATAATTTGGTCATAAACATAAAACACAATATTTATCAGTATATTATGTCAGTATTAATAAAGTACCTCTCAACAAAGCTCGTAGCCTTGTTTATGGCAATTTTATGCATGGACTCAGTCTGCGTTTGCGCATCCAGCCGATAAATAAAACGCATGCGATGTACGAGCCGTAAAATTAAACATGTCGTACACAAATACGATACTTATTCTGGAAGTAAATAAGGGAGATATTACGTTAAGCGTTTTAAGTTTTAGATCATCGGCTGTCAATTTAAAGCTGTTTATATGTAGATTGTATTGAGATGAATGTTTGGGAAAATAAAGCAAAAATTTAATTATAATTTCCTTACAAGACATAATGAATAGTTCAGGATTTTAAATGATGTTAACTAACGCATTGATCTTACTGCTTTCAATAGAATATTTACGATGAGATTTAACTAGTTACTAAATGAATAACCATTGAGCTAGCTGAACTTTGTTACTGCAATAAATTTTATTTTACCATTCGGTGTTAAAACAAATCAATTTGAAAAATTCAATCCTAGCCCAATCTCGACTGTAAGACAATATCATAAAGCCTTGTAGACGTCTTTAATTGAAATTTATTATGCCTCCACCATGATTCGGAATGAAGAATGACACTTCACATTACGCCTGCCCACGCAAGTTTGAGCTTTAATTCTTAGCGTAAACCGTTAGTATTGCATGTCACGGTTTTGTTGGTAGCGTTCCGATTTGTGGGGTCGTGGTGTGTTTATCCACTGGGCAATCGAAGATAATGCCTCACTCATGTGATTTGAGACAATGGAGGACCATTGGCTCCATTGAATTAGCCGTTCGTTTAGGGTCGGATTTGGTTTAATACTTACAGTATAGTAAATAGACGTTATAGTACGTACGTACATACAGTCACGATTATAAAAAATTAAGTACTGTGGTTGCACTATTATTCGACATCAGTTTTCATCGGCAAAATCAACTACATCATTTCATTGAATATTTATAAAAAAAACAGTAATCGAACCTGGGTCTTCCGCAATCCGGGCGGCTGCACTGGCCATTATGCTACCGGGAAGACTGACGTAAACACTGAATTTTTACACTGCTTTTTAATTTTTGAGTGCTTTCAAGCGGCGGACCCAGGTTCGATTCCTGGCTGGGTCGGTAGGCATTTAATTTTTTCACTGTTTTTTATAAATATGTAATTCAGCTTCAGTGCAGCAATTAGCACTTAAAAATAAAAAGTAAAATTCATTTGTTTGAAGTTTTACTGGATGGCAGGTAGGAAGCAGGTGGCCTGTATTGAATTGTTGCTAGACTCAAAAATCAGTTACTGATCCCTATTGTTAATGGCTCAGACGCAGAATGTCCACTTCGCAAAATGTCCACTGATCGCAAAAGGTCCCTTTCGCAGAATGTCTCTTTCGCAAAATGTCCCTTTCGCAAAATGGCCCTTTCGGAAAATGTCAATTTCACATAATGTCCCTGTTTGATTATTTACATATATTATGTAATTTTACGTAAATATTATCGCGAACAAATTACAATTTGAAAAAAGACAAAGTGTTGAAGAAAATCCACGAGCGGGATTAGAACCCGCACCCCATGACACGACGAGTCAGGTGCACTACCAACAATGCTATCGTGCCTCGTGTTTTTTCAACACTTTGTTTTCAAAATGTCCCTTTTTATTCAAACTTTCTCTTATCATATTTACATGTTAATGTTAATATTAGTAATGATAGTTGTAAGTGTTATGATCAATAAATAAATAAATAAATAAAAATGTTTGACTGGTACAATTTGTATGGATATGGGTAAAAAATTCTGAATAAAAGTATAGTAAAGTCACGTTTATTTATTTAATAGTAATTACTAGGCTTCTTATAATTCTAGCAGCTTCCTCTATGCTTTTAAAGGCAAATAAGTATGGTACCAGTTTTGTAAAAAAATACTAGTCGTAAAAACCCAAAATAAAGATGCAGGAGTACTCTTGTGCTCTTATCGATCCCAACAATGTCTACTTCAATAACTCTAAATTTATTTTGAAGTAGCACTACAAATAAAACCTCACGTCATGTTAATTAATAGTGAACACTCCAATAATGTTAACAAACACGAGGAATGCACGGCCTCGGCCACGGTTAAGACATCAGTCGAGCCCCGATCCCCGAACCCGCGACACTCGTGAGTGATACAAGAGCGTCGTGACGCGCGTCGGTATGTCCCATTACGAACCATTTGCGGCCAAATGTCATGCACTTACACCAATAAGGTTTGGGCGACTACAAACCATAGAGTAGTTACTGATTAGAGCTACCAGTAAGATATATTATAGATTATATTATAGAGCACAACAAATTACAGCAACTTACCTACTAGCTACTCACAGTTATAATTAGTGTTGAACATAATATTTAAATGTAACTTCTTTTAACAGGATATTAGAATGGACCCTGACAAGGCCAAATTTAAGGTAAATTTAAAAAAATACTATTTAAATTTATATTAATCATACACAATATTATATTATAGTACCTACCGAATGTTTTGTCTTAAACAAAATGTAGGTTATAAACTGTTATTATGCTTTGATTATGAGACTATTAATCTCACAGTCAAACCGCATTAATCGGTTTTGTGGGATCTTACCTGATGAAAGTTAATAATGTTTAATACTTATAAGAAAATAAAAAAAATAAAAAATTAAGGTAAAAAATACAGTAAAAGCTAAGCAAAAGTTATTAGACGGCCGGAAGTCGTTGAGAAACCAGCATCGGGCAACAAATTCAACAAACAACAATTTATTCTAAAGTTTACGTGGGACATACTTTGTAATGAAACACCACAGTCTTCCGAAGGCCACGGATGCTGTAAAAGGTTCGAAAAGTCAGGCTAAAATAGTAAATAAATACAAGTTTCATTTTATCATAATCATTTTGCTAATAGGTCTCTTGGCTGTAAGGCAACTAAATATTTCGTATTTTTATAAATAATAATGTAATAAATATTAGTATTATAACAAAAACGTTTATAATTTTTTCACAGTGGACTATCTATATTTTGCATAGCTCTACGTTACGTCCTAACTCTACCTAATGCATTCGGAGTAGCCTGCATCGACGGTAGGTATAGTCGAGCTGCTTTATCTAAATCACGTCACCAATCGCTCAAGGTTATCTTGACCACAGACAGAGGGTTAACAATTTACAAAGCGAAAACGTCAGTTTATACAGTTTATTTAGTTATTTATTAAACAGTTCATTTACTTAAATTAAGTAAAGTAAATAACCTATAACTGTCCCACTGCTGGGCAAAGGCCTCCATCATTAAAATCAAGTCTTCGCTACAATTGATGGGTAATGTCACACACTTGTCACAAAATTAAAAATTTAACGAAAAATCTTTCGAACTTCTTCTAAAAATTTTTTTTTAAATAAAAATATATATTTAAGGAATATGATGTGTATTTACTCATATTTTTAAACAGGAGTAATATTTAAATAATATGATAAAGTAAATAGCCTATATAATGTTCCATTGGACAAAAGCCTCCATCATTGAAATCAAGTCATCGCTAGAATTATTATTGAGCGGCCTATGCATAAAAAATCCGAAACACACAGCCCGATTTGGAGAAAAACCCAGGACCTTCAGGTATCAGACCGAGCGCTTTGCTACTCGGCCACAGAGGCGTTTGATATATTTGGAATTTGATAAACAATAAAAAATATATCGTAAGTGATACTATATACAATGCGATATTCAATGTCATTCGGAAAGAGTTCGCGGTCTCTCGCTAATCGGACAAGTGATTCAACCGCTGACTAACAGAAGTAATTTGTCGTTATGTTTAATGTCTTTATTTATTTGAATTGTATTTATTATAATAACTATGTCGTTTGGACGACATTATAATAATTCCAAATACAGGTAATAACATGATAAGTCACTTAACATTTATTAACACAATAAAAAATATGTTCTTCATCATTTCAGCCAAAAGATGCTGAACAAAGGGAGGCCTTCCAAGGAGGAATAGAAAAAAATCTAGTAACGAATTATCGTTCATTTGAAATGAAACTTTTACGGATCTACTCGCGCAAAAAAGCATTTTCATTTCAATGTGTAATATTCGCGTAAACTTTTGAAAACAATATGAATTATCATTTCTAATCAGCGTCAAATAATAATAAAGAAACATCACTACATTAATAACATGTTATATTGTATGTAAAGTTACATAATACTACAATTAATCACAGAGTCCATAGCAAAGATGCGCGGGAGCACGCTCGAGTTCCTTATCTGCGCACTAGTTGGGAAGCGGTGATGTATTGGCGGATACGACACCCTTGCACCAGTTATCGACCCTCAGATAAGTCACTATTAATACAACTATTGCAAGTAAAGATATATGGGGTAGCAGGGCTTGGAAACTAGGTTTAAGATATTGCGAGTTGCGACAAAGGACTTCTGCATAGGTGAAATTAATACAGAAAAAGCTGATGTTTAAGGGTCGATTTCGCAAATATTTATTTATTTTAATATAAATCACCTATTCGGTGACTCGGTATATCAAAAGTTGAAAAAGTTTGCCTTTAAATAATTATGATTAACCAAACTGACAGAAACATAAAATTAACAAGTAATAAAAGCTTGTTTTTTTTCTTTTAATTTTATTTTTAACTTTTTAGTATTTTTGAAGGAGATAAGGGTTTCAGTACAACAGGGTTCGCCCTGGTACCCTGAGGCGCAACGTTAACGATATGACATATCTAGCAACAAAGTACTCGTCATAACGAATCAAGCCCAAACTCGATGGGGTTGTGTCGTTTAATAACCGAGTTCCTATAGGCATCTTCCAGCTCCATCATCAGACCCTGGCTACCATCTAGCACCAAAGTACTCGTCAAGGCGGATCAAACGAGTCCAAACTCGATGGGGTTGTGTCGTTTAACAACCGAGTTCCTATGACCACGTTCCGGTTTCATCATCAGATCAGCTCTATGACATAATAATTTTGCATTGTCAAACGGACACCGGGACAGGTGAAACTAAATAAAAGCTTGTAAATTATTATCCCTATATACATAATATACATACTATAATGATAAAATTTCTTAAACTACAGAACATCGTATACTCTAAAGATGGTATGCTACGAGTATGCAGTCAATATCTATACATATAAAATGCTTTAAAAGTCCTGAATGACTGACGGATCAACGCACAGCCTAAACGGCTGATCGTAGAGACCTCAAACTTAGAGGGTGTGTTCTGTGTATGACGTAGGCATTCGATAAGAAAGGATTTCCGAAATTCTACCCCTGTGGGGATGAAAAAGGGGGGCAAAGTTTGTATGGGACAACGTGATTCCTTGGTCCAATCTACTTCAAATTTTGCATAAACCTTTTTTAACAGAATTGTTGGAAGACGTGTTTCGTATTTTATTGAAATTCATCCCCTAACGGGGTTGAAAAGGGGTAGAAAGTTATTTTGGCTTCGAAGTTGATATCAAAACTCCTTAGTGCTTTTGATTTAAATTACATTTTATTTTGACACATGTTTGAAAACTCAATCCGATTTTATTCAAAAAAGGTTGAACTCACTTAAAAACGCAAATACTCTTTAAAATTGGAAAGTCTCGAAAGTCACCGTACTATATTAGTACCTCATTTGAAGGTTTCTAAGCTTAAAGAGGTTATGCACTTTTAGGAAACGGCCTCGTAGGGACATAGAGTCCGAAATTTGAAATGGTAAGGATAGAATTTCGGAAAATCCTTTCTTATTGGATAAAGGTTAGAAACCTTCAAATGAGAATGAATTTCAATAAAACTGTTCGTTTGTCTCGCTAAAACTCGAGAATGGCTGGACCGATTTGGTAAATTTAGGGGAAGTTCAGGGAAAGTTTAAACGATGAGAACCATAAATAATAAGTAACGGAAAATACTAAAAACGATTTAATTTTTTATTACAAAATGTTTTGTTTGTTTTGTTGTCATGGAAACTGTCAAAGCGGTACGAAGTCCGCCGGGTCAGCTAGTTAAAATAAATAAATATAAATAAAAACATCATTTAAATTTTACCCACATATTTACAAATTACAAATGGTTGAGTTGATGTAAAATTGACATTTGTAAGACAACAATATTCTAAACAAAATCAATAGGGAATAAATCTTTGTTACCACTAAAAGACAGGACAAGAGCATAAAATTATAATAACAAGGAAGCTACGGCACCAGGCATTTGCATTTAACTATGTCATAATGTGAAATGTACGTATTGTCATTCAGCGCGGGTGCCGAGGGTATTGACAGAATAAAAACTTATGTGGAGACATCTCTTCACATACAAATCAATTGGTAGCAGTTCGTTAATTCAAGGAAACACAATGAACTCTCCAAATTAGTATTAGAAATAGGTAGGCCATAAAACCTATTCATGAATACAAGATTGTTTTATTTTTTGCATTCTCCGACCGAAATAAAGAACATACTAAAATAGTATTTACAATATAGATACATAAAATACTGTTTAACCACTTTATGCCGGCAGTACAGATAATTAAGACTACTATTACTGAAGTACATAAGGTTTCAATTTGAATCTGTAATTAAATATCAAGGGTAAGGATAATTTTGTAGGGCCAGTACTCACGCAAAGGGCGTCGGTCGGGATGTACTGGCCACATAGAATTCCGATTCGAAAATAGATCGAATGTGACAATGGTGAGCGGTTAAACGCAAACCGCAAACAAAAAATAATCGTATTCGGAATTCGAACCATCCATAGCGTTTATTTTTTAAATATAAACTCTTTGATTGCTTTGCGTTGCGTTTTTTAATGATATTAGAGAAATCCTGGAGAGGTCATTATTTTGTTTGTTTTCTTTAACAGAGTTTAAAAAACCGTGGCTTAGAATTTATTGTTCAAAAAAAGTTTGTTAATTAATTTTATTTTGCCTTTAGAACAACTAGACCGATTAAAAATAAATCTTATTATTAACCCCGGTCAAATGTGAATAAACTTTTTTTACCATAATTTAGACTCTAGAAAGTTTATGGATCGTTCATGGGACATGGTGTTACGTATTTTAACAACGAACTAGTAGCCCAAGTAGTTCGAGTTGTTGAATTCTGAAAGTAACTGTCATTTTACTACATTGCATGCTCTAGGATAAAAAATTAGAAGCCTATCAAGAAAATAAATTCGAATACTTAACTTCTATTCATATTCGAAGTCTTACTAAGAGTTTTCGAAGAAACAACACCTGTATAGCAACAAATCGTAAAAGCGATGATGCCATCCGTTATAAAAAGGCATCTCCCGGAAAATCTGTTTTCCCGAATAGAATACCGAGAAGCCGGTCATAACACTTACGCGCAATGTTCGCGCCGAAAAATATATAATACGTTTATTGTGCTATAAAGTACTGCTACAGACTGTTTTATTGGCGGGACTCAATCGGAATATCCAAAATGCAATGGTGATCGTTGCGGCTTGGCACAATGTCTCGGATATAATTAAGTCTAGATAGTGTAGTATAAAAAAGAAAATAATACATTTCAAAGGGAGCTAAGCATAAAAATACATTAATAAATAATGGAACGTCATAAAATTCTAAAGTATTTTTTTTTTAAACTTCTGCCAACTAACGCTTTAAAATGCCTGTCTTATTGAAAACATAATTCATCCATTTAGTATAATTTCCAACCGGAAGTCAATAAAATAGCCTTTATTTTTAAAATTATAAAACATTAACCAAACAGTTGGTCTTCCAATCGTGAAAGTTAAGTTACCATCGCGATGCTGTGTTGCAGGATGGGTGGGTGTTCAACTAAAGAATCTGAAGCTGCTACGAGCTTCGGAAGGCACGTCCACCGGTCCAAAGACCCGCAGACTACACATGGTACATAACAGTTGTTTTAACCATTGTTTTGTTTTTGGACAGTGAAGCTTGTCTGTCTTGTTGTTCTAGCCAACCCACAATTAACATTGGCCCAGTGAATTAAGTTTAAAATATTTTTTTTTAAATTTTGTTAAGTTTTATTTACAATAATTGAACTTTTGCGCCACATTCGTAAGTGAAAAGAGCGAGAGACGGCTAGGTCTGCCAGGCCAGTTCTTTTCATTACCTACAAACAGAAGAACTGGCAAGGAACTCAGTAAGGGCATTTCTTTTCTCCATTTTGTTCAACAACATTAATATAATAATAAGCAAAAGAATACCTATGTCTCGACCTCCTTGTTAATAGAAAAAAAAATACAAAAAATATTTTTATATTTTTATTGATATCGTCAAAACTAGATTCCAGCGAGAGGTTCACAACATTTTCAACATTCATCCGTAGTCAATTAATCTGATTTCAAAGAACTTTTTTTAACCCAATTTTGACGTACTTACGTCAACGATTCCCGTTATCATAAATCATAACTACTTTTATCATGAAAGCAAAGATTTCAGTGAAAATAGGTTAAACTTTTATCCAGCTTATTTATAGAACAGTACTCGTAATACTATACATATACATATCCATAAATAAAATTGTTCAGCACCATCGAACAATTATTTTCTTGATTTATTTAAATATTGGGCTTGATTAAAATCCGCCTGGATACCTTCCACCATCTTAAAGCCCGGTGAAGTTAAAAATGCCGTCTGAGGCTATCAGCAAACTCGCAAAAAAAAAACCACTATCTTACAAAAAAGGTCGCCATATCATCAATATAAGTACTATACCATTATTGATAATTAGGATAAAATACTAGTAGACAGTTCCTCAGTAGTTGAAAATTATGGGTGAAGTGCGCTTCCACCTTCGGCCTTATCTTTACTTACCATTAGGTGAAATGAAGGCTAATCACTTTCTTACGTTCGTAGAATTAAAAATCTGTCATTTCTGTAATGGCGGCATAGTAAAACAAGATGGTGGTCGCTAGCCTGGGGGAATTGTGAAGCAACGCCGCCCGCAGCTCGCGGATTCAAAATAAATCAGACAGTCCACAGATTATCTGGAGCAGTGGAAGCGAATCTGCTTTATGATTTTCAGAATATTAATAAAGTTTGATGTACTGCGCGGAGCGGTTGTAAACTATTGGAATGGAGTACTTTATACGGATCTATTCGTGTTTATTTTACATATTTTATTATGGACTCATGTTGAGAACTCCTTTCAGGACCTTTCAGTACCTTTCAGTTCAAATAAAGATGGAGGTGTTGGTCATTTAAAAATCTGTTATCATCATCTTTATCAGCCTATGTTTATATCCCACAGTTGGGTTCAGGTCTTCACAGAAGAGGAAAGAATAGCACAAAAGACCATTTGTCATCACATTCTCAAAGTAGTAGGAGGTATAAGCTTTAACAACTACCATCATTCGACAACAACCAACAACAAGTTACACAAATTCTCGTTTTCGTTAAAATTATCGAATGAAACGTTCCATTTTACATAAAACAAGCTCACAGTATGTTTCGACTTTGCAGTGGTGTGCTTTTGTCTAACGAAGTCCTAAACTCCTAGCAGCGTTGATGGGCCTAACCTTTTTTCAGCGGCCGTGTCCGTCGGCGCGTCGTAAATCATTATTGTGGCTTTTTTATTTACACGTTCTGTTGTTGAGAGGGCAAGTTTAATGTGTGTTGATGTTTGTCAAGATGTTATTAGATATCTAAAGAGTTAATATAATACTCCCTTTTATAGTATAGCTGTCGTCGTTTCATTATCGTTACTTGGTAACTGAAATTTTACACGTATTGGCAACTCCAACAAATTAAATTCTTATTAATATTTTATGCTAGCAACATTCTATCTCGTTGTCACCGAGGATTCCACCGTACAGATCGATAACTTTATATGTGATTAATATAAGTATTATATTATATACCTACAGTACCGCATATAAGGTGTTTCACTATTGCTACCACCAGCTAATCCAACATTATCGTTATTCTTTCTTACTCAGACAATACGGATTGGAAATACTTTTTGACACATCGTATACTATTTGCCGATGTTTTTCGATAAATGCAAATGTGTTAAGATCTAAAGCAACTTCTATTTGTGTAATATAAATTCAGAAAAATTAGGAAATTACTTAGGTACTTACTTTACTAGGATACAAACTTGAAACATGTTTGTTAACTAGCTTTTATTCATTGACTAAGGATATGAATAAGAATGTACATTTTGCACATTAGTAACGCATCTTTCATATCCTAGAGCAAATAGCCGTCGGTAATCACAACAGCGTTGCCCTAATGGCGGCATCTGGTCCTGCGCCTGCGCCGCCTTCGCCTGTCCGTCTGTTTTTGCCAACGGAACCACGTGCAAGGCACACGTTTGGGGAGAGAGCGCACTGGCGGCGTGGAGTTGACATTGCGCGCTTAAAGTTTTTTAGCAAAGTCAAAGTTTCTTGTCAAATAAACTTAAAGTTATTTATAACGTCCAAAAATATATTTTTGACCTACTACCTACCAAATAATAAGAGTTAAAATAAGATCAAAAATTAAATGCAAGTAAATATAATTGATAGTGTTGTACAACACGCATACAAATGACATACAATCTTGTGGTTGATTGATATTGTTATTTTGTAAGAAAACACTTTATTCCTCTTTATCTTTAACTACTGACATTCATTTTACATTTTAAAACCCGATATTTTGAATCTTTGGCTGGGTTCGCCATCATGTAATATTGATGTAGTTGCACTTACAACATCATTATACCAGAGTTTTTTTATAATAACAAGAGATTCAATGAAAAATTACATGTCATAGTAATTTTGCAGCTAATGCGGTTGTAAAAGATAAGTGCTTCAACTTGTTTCAATGTAGGTACTGATAAGAACCATTAAAAATAATGCATTTATTTATAGCTTCTAATCCTTGTATATGCGTAAGTTGGACCTTTATTTAGTAGTTATACTTGAAAATCATTTAACTTATAAGTTTTTAAAAACACATACCGAAAAATGACTCTACCATCTCCTTACACATTCATACTTTTTAATTTTAAAATAAAGCTAGTTGTAAATATTTTGTTATTCTCATAAAAATTTAGGCAGAGAAACTACTCCTCGGCGCTCCTGTGCAAGGAGTAACAAAAACATATTGTTTGCCACGTGTTGTGCGTTACCGCCGCCGGCCGAATGCTAAGGAACGCGGGTTCAGTCCCATGCACGGTCGCATAGAGCCTGAGCTCGCATTGTTATTAATGTCTAATGATTAATGAAATCTTTATGGTGTTTCCTCAGACCAACTGTTTCTATACTTGACTGATGACGGATATATAAACATAAGCCCTGTTTTCTATAATTTTGGACATAAAATAAACATAGTTTTTAAAAGTGTTTATAAAAAAATGAGACAGCAGTAGCTCAAATGATAGAAATAATAATGAACAATTACGAAATAATAGAGTTAATATGAAAACAATATGTTGAAATATGGACAATAATACTGCTGTACTATCGCAAACATATATTTATGATGTAGGTAGGTACTTAATAACAAAAAAATTTGGAGCGTCTGAAAAATATCAATAAGGCTTATTTTCAATGGTTATTTCAAATTCAGAATGTTAAATTTATTTAACATACCTATCTGTTGCATGTCCTTTTCAAGTGGTTTTTTCAGTGTCGATCAACAATGCTATTATAAAAACTCATTTACTTGACAACATTTTAAACATTTAGACAATTACAAAACCCTTTTTAACTTATCCTTATAAATTATAAAATGTATTGTCTGAAAAGTTAATATACTTAACAAGTACAAAAAACTATCAATTTGGTTACCCGCGGAAACTATTAGAATCTATTAGTAACTTACGAAATAATAGAGTACAATTTCTAACGTACAAATCGTGTTTACCAGAACACCTTACACACAACAGCCAAACAAATTAAAACACAAATAACAATTAGCGTAACGAGAGCGTAATCGTGTTCCCGCCATTTTTTATGGCACATTTCTTATTAATCTAATATTCAAAAACAATACCGAGAACCGATGTGACTCACATCCAATATCATATGAAACTAATTACGTTTTCATATGCCGCCGTTCTATATTTAATTATACCTCAAAATAACAAATCGGCTTACCAGAATACGCGGAATGTGCACTATCCACGTACAAAATATCCGCTGATGAAAAATCACAGTGAAAAAACGTTTCAAACAACAGTCGCAAGTCACTAGGAAACACGAGCACTAAAAGTTTAGTGGGCCGCTTGGGAAAACACTACGAAAATTCTGTAGCACTGCGCACGAGAGCACGTCCGAACGACTCGAGCTTTGAATAACGACTGAAGATATAAAGACAGTCGGAGCTTTCAGCGGGATGCGCGTGCGCTGCGGCCGTAGCCGCGTCACTTTATTTTGTCTCTTTCTACCGCACTAGACAAGTAGCGTTTATTTTAGTTCTGCCTCACTCTCTCCCACTGTCCCTCGTGGAAATTAAAGGAAATGTTACTAGCGCTCGTGCGCGTTGCATAACGCTGCACTATGATTTATTTGGTCGCTTGATTGATGGCTTCTCTGTTTTTCTTCTTATTCTATTTATACTTTTGTCGTTTGACGTAGTGTAACTGAAATTGTGAAGCTTTTCTTTTTGTTTATGAAAAGTTTTTCATCTAATTTAACAAATTATGAACGCAATGACTTATATGCGCGTTAGCTTTTTAATTTTTGTAACGGAATGAAAAATTGTTCTTGTCACACGTTTCCTTTAAATAAAAATAAGTTTTACTTATTATTGCATTAGTTAGTAAGATATTGTTGCAATCTGTGGTTGCAATGTTAATGTTTTTATTTCTTTAAAACTATAAATTTAATGAGGTGTTCGTACGAACAGAGAAAGGCTTCCACTTCCACACAAACACCGCTTACAAATAAAACACTGACTTACTTACTCGCTTCTTACATATTATATTGTTGCTAATAAGCGTTACGCTTTCTCCATAGAAAACGTTTCCTATAACGTTTCGTGGAAGATGGAACAGTTACTATATTCGACACGTCTCCGGTTTCCGTTTTGGGAATTTCTTAATGGTCCATATAATATTCAGGCACTAAATAATAGTTAGTTCTAACTATTGGGCAAACCCACTTCACATATATTATGGAGTCTAATAGCAATTATTGCTAGGATCATAGTACTGACTTAAGCCATAGATAAAGAGAGATGAATTGAGCAGTACCATCGCACTCCTCATTGAGAAGCGTATTTTTATACATTGCATAAAGTAACAACAGTAATGCGTTAATAAAGTTTTTTTAAGGGCATTGCAGTTGAATGGCATGGGCATTACCGGGTTTTAGAGGCGGCAAGAAGCCGTGGTGACCGCCAAACAATCCGGGAGATGGTACCACGTAAGCGGTTCTTATCTTCTATTTTCTCTGTAAACCAGCGGGCACCTCTGCAAGCTAACATCTCGTTTCGGGTGACCGAGTCGTGCGGGTGAACTAGCGCCCATGTCTGTACCTGGACTACCTGTATAGCACGCGTGTGAACCGGGTCTTTGTACTCTTGAGAAAGCTGTCAGCAAATCTAGGTACAGGTGTAGTATGTTCGTGTGTGAAAAGACATTGGGAAGGTGATGTCGATTTTAAACTATATTAAGCGCTTATATGTACCGTTGTTGATGACATGTTGTCAATTCAAAATTAATTGTACTATCTAAAGTTTAGTTTTACTGTTACTGTAAGTAGGTATCTTAAATGTAGTAGCTTGTCTTGTTGTAGCTTATAGTTATAATTTTTTGAATTTGTAAGCTATCCTGGAATAAATAAATAAAAAATAAAAAGTTTCATAACAATACAACATTTGCAGTTTAAATAATGTTCTAAGGAATAAGTCACATGAACTTTGCAGTTAATTTTTGCCTAAATCTAAAATGTTGATAGTACTGGTCAAAATTATTCTCTAATCATCTGTCATTAAGGGTCGTTTTTCTTAACTGCTAATGAATCTACGACCACTTACGTTGCTTCAATGAATTTGATGCTGAATGTGTGTACTGCAGTCAATCATAGAGTTGCATAAAGCTGTTCATTCACGCGCGCCTGTCGCTCACACTAAGTATAGCTGATCTGGAAATAGAACCCATTCACTATATCGATCCATTGATCGAGTCGATGTGTGAAACTGTGAATCACTCGAGATGTATTTCATAAAATTATGGACTCGCCTCGACGACTCGCCATCACTCGATAGATGATTGCGTGCCGAATCGGTGTGGTAGAATCACGAATGTTTAAATGCTACTGAGAATGAGCTTACTTAGTTTTTTTTACTACACTTTACTTACTTTACTCTATAATTATGTATAACTCATTGAAATCCAAAAGCATCATTCATTTGAGGCCCTTCATTTGCGGTCTGCTGTTTTTTAACTCGGTTTCATTAGCCTGTTTTGAGTAGTTTTTTTTTCTTAGGTAAATCAACAGTTAACAAAACTCTAGTAGCTATGCAGTTATACATCAGGTAACCAAAGAAAAATTCACACTATATTTTTATGTTGACTAATTACATATAATAACCATAACAACATTGTTTGTAGTTTTGTAGGTATACATGTCATTTACCTTTCCGTATCCTACGACTCACTAGACAATCAAGCACTTTTATGTCGAAGATAAAAAAGCTTTTTTAACACATTGAATTTTTCAGTAGGTTCTTATAATTGTTAGTAGTAAAATAGATATTCACGATGTTATTTCAAACGGATGATAGTATTATACGCTGCAGTAATTTTATTTCATTACTCTATCGTTAGCTGTCATCATGTTGAAGTGGCATATCTCTATAACAGTACAGTCACGGGCACGAGGTAACAGGTTCTGTGTCAAGTGGAGCCTCTTGAAGGCTTGACCTTTAAAGAGATTTCTCTAATGAGATGTTGTGAGTACAAGTCTCAATGAGACAGTCGATATTTTTAGGTGATACATCAGAATAGTACTTTAATCTTCATTAAATATTTATCGGTTGAAATAACCGTTGGATAGGTGGCACTCTGCCGCTAAAAAGCATTAAAAAAATCAAAAAGCAGTGAAAACATTTAGTGCTTACGTCAGTCTTCCCGGTAGCATAATGCTCAGTCAGTGTAGCCGCCCGGATCACGGAAGACCAAGGTTCGATTCCTGGCTGGGTCGGGTAGGCATTTAATTTTTTCACTGTATTTTATAAATATTTAGTAAAAGTAAAATTTACTATAGCGTTGTGTTATCAAATTTGTGGTATTTCATCTGTAAAGATGAATCTGCATAGCCATCGGTTGCAATAACCGTTGGATAAATGGCACTCTGCCGCTAAAAAGCAATAAAAAAAATCAAAAAAATCAGTGCTTACGTCAGCCTTCCCGGTAGCATAGCGGTCAGTGCAGCCGCCTGGATTGCGGAAGACTCAGGTTCGATTCCTGTCTAGGTCGGGTACGCATTTAACTTTTTCACTGTATTTTGTAAGTATTTAATTTAGATTTAGTGCAGCAATTAGAACTTTTAAAAAATCTTCATTATCAACTTTTTTAGAACACAATGGGGAGATCGGGAATTATCCAACACGCTTGCCCAAGGTGGACGGAATGAACGACATCACATACCATCTTTATGAGAACCACCGGATCAACGGGTTCACGCGCCTTTTAAAGCAAAGCTTCTGATATTTTAATATCGCTTTCCTCCTCTTCATTAAATAAATCATATAACTTTACTGTAATTTTGCTAACGCGTTGTAGCGCTTTAAATTGCTGCAAAATACTTTTACACCTGTCACCGAAGAGTATGAATGAGTGCTGGGTTAGGTTTTTACTAAGTAAATTGTAAATTTTTTCAACTTTCATGTCAACTATTCAGATATACTACATACATGTATGATGAACAAGTCACGACATTTCCTCGCAAGTTATTTCCTTTCAAAGAACATCGGAAATCCAAAACCCTTAGCCACGAAATCGCATCGTCAATCAGTCATCGGACAGCGAGGGCGCCCAATTTGTACGGCGTAATCTACGCGCGCTTCCTGCCCTAATGGGAGATGCGCACGCGCACGCGCCGCTGCCGCGCGGAAACGGAAAAAGGGAATCTTCGGATTTTTATTCTTAATCGCCTCTTTGTCCTTTGTGAGCTTTGACAGAGCTGCTTTTTTTGGTGCAGTGAAGTGTGTTGCTTTAAAAAACTACTGTAAATCTAAATAGAAAGGGACCAGTGACGAACCTTGTGCTGGAACTCCCGCAGTACAAGAACGGCGAAACTGTTACGTTTTAGTTATTTTTATTATTTGAATTTCAGGTGACGCAAAATTTATATGCAGAAAGTGGAAGCACCGTTTATTATGTATTAATCTTTTTGTGAGACAGATTCCTCCATATATATTTGAATAGTATTTTGTGCTCTGTGAGTCCGTCCTATCTGCGAGGTAACGCAGGTATTACGAAAAATAACTTATTGTATAATTGAAAACGAACGTTTTTTAATTGGTCACCCATCCAGTTACCAGCCATTGCGGAAGCTGCTTAACATGCAAGATCGCACCTATAACGCTCTCCCCATATTATTGCTCTATATCAATCACTTATAAAACTACAATAACAAACGTGTCGCTACAGCTACATATATAATAACCAACCAATCCGAACCAATAAACAATCAATGCTGCATACATTGTACCGTATCTCGTAGAAAGTACTGTGCGCCTACGCAATTCGACACAATAAATTGTTTGCTAAGCTTTGACGCCTACAGCAACACAATTATAAACCTTATGCTTATATGAATAAGGCTGCGGCAAGTCACACGTGCGACGAATGATAAGATGTATAGAAATATCGGTTATTCAGTAAAAAGAACAATGGAACTATTTGACGGTTACAATACAAGTCAAATGTACGATACGTTTGTGACGCAATAAATTAGAAATTTAAATTTATTTAAGGGACAGTTGGTTGGTAATAGTGATGGTATGTTGTCATAAATAAAATATAGGAAGAGAACAGATTTTACTCTGATCTACTTACTAGTTTTAAAAGGTTGTTTCATCTATTGCTTTAAAAAAAAATTGTATAATAAACACCACCTTAACCTAGACATGAGGATAGGATAAGACTTTCGCTACATCTATTGACTGGAAGTTCTCCGCTGTGGTCTAGTGGTATAGCCACCGACCGGTCTCAGACCTAATGGTCCCGAGTTCGATTCCCAGAGGTGGTACAAATCATGCTCTCGGTTTTCCTGGTTGTCGTAAGTCTCCCTGGTTATAGCTATCCTATCCTTTCCATTTGGCGTTCATCTCACCTGGAATCCTCAACTACTAGTCACAGGCTATCTTGGCAACTAACATTGTTGTTATGGCAACATATTTAGATAAAATGGTGGTAGCTAGCCAGGCGACCAAACCAAGTACACAAACACGTACCTAACCCCCAGTGGGACTCGAATCTGTGGTCTGGTGGTCAAAACCACTTAATTACAGACGCGGCGAATTGCACTAAATCTACAATTATCAGTAATTCCTTATCAAACTGTGCTATAATTTTATTTATCCTGGCAAACTCGTCCTACTTTTAGTTTGTATCTCAACAAATATAATCATAGCTGTTAGGCAGACTCGATTAGACGGGCAGCGAGGGGGAGTGGCAGCCGGTGGAGATGTATGTCGTCGGTAATGTCCTCTGGACAGTTACGGGTTTAACTCTGGTTCCCTACAAAGACGGTAGTCTAAAAGGTGCGAAAATTAAAAATTTTCCTTTCCTTTGTTTGCCATTCCACATTAGAATACCTATAGAATAAATTAAAATGGAAAACAAACAACAAAAATACACTCGTTAATCTTCAAGGCAACCTAAGGATGGAAAGGACATTACTTACTTACTTCTTAGAATTTTATACGAAAAGAAAGAAAGAGAGGAGCATAGTTTAATTCATAATTAAAATTATCCATCTCATAATGACAAACAGGCTAATGTTATTTGTTAAAGGGTACGATGCTCGATAGAAATTGTTCAGTTATCCACGAAACGGCATTTTGAACTAATTTCAGTTCCTTGAAAAATGCAGAGTACAATGACAATTCGGAATGGCCGAGACAACACGTTCAAAAACAGTAATGACCAAACTAACAACACCAACGGTGTTTCAACAGATCGCCAACCCATCAGTCCCGCTAGCCGAAACACCTACACGGCCATTGAAACGCACTGCGACGCAAAATATAAACAAATAGCCCCCAACCATGGCCGTTATGGGTCTAAGCGTAATGTTCTATGTCTGAATCGATTTATCGATAAAGGTTTATGAGCAGCTGAAGTATCGATAGTTTCAAACATATTCAATAGGGTGCCAATGTGAAGGCTAATCGCGAAGTTGTGTCAGAACTATAAGAGCTGACCAGATTTTTGTCCAGAATAACAGGGGCAGAGGGAAAGTTTAATACAGATTTATAAAACGTCTCTGAAAAAGCTCGTCTACAAATCATAAAATACAGAGGACCTAGACAAGTGGCATAACGCTACCAAAATAGAAATGTAATAGAATGATTGATGGGATTGACGTACGCTGACGATAGGTATACATGACGTTTGATTGACATGCCAATCCCATATGGTTATCAATTTTGAGTATTCTTGCCGATAATGACCTCAACGCTACGTTTAGCATAATCAAAGTAGAGCTCCGACGTGGAATAGAGAGCATCAGTGATGGGTAGCTAGCCGATCGTCTGAGTGCGAGCATCTTGTAACCCTTGTCCCACACTTGGCTCTTACGACATGCGCGGCGTGTTGCATGGGATGGATGAATAATATTCGAACAATCTAATTACTAATTATTTATTTTCATTTTATCATATTTAAAATATTATTCATTTTATTATACAATACATTGATGCATGGAGCAACTATAATACTTGTAATACGAATGCAACTCGGCCTCCGTCTGAAGTCAGCGTCTCGGCGATGGCTTTACTATTGCCGTGACGCGTGCTGAGCCGGAGACTCTATTGCCACTGTTTCACTGCATAAGGCGTGCAGTCTATCTTATTAATATCTTTATGCTTTTTTTGTAACCCTTGTTTAAGTAACAGTGTGCAAAATAAATTATTTGATTAGATTTTTTTATTTATTTGAATTTAAGAGGGAACTTTAGGATGGTGGGTAGTTATCCAGCCAGTCTTAGAACAAATCATATCGGCAACTAAATTGAGCATAATACATTTGAAAGCTTTACAAATACAAACATTTTAACCAATTGTTTAAAGTTATTGTTAAAAGTTACTTTTTCATATTGTGGACTCCTCTAGTCATATCACGGAACTGTTTTATCAAGTAAATTATGTCAAATCTGATTTATCGATTATGGTTTATGGACATGCTTTTATCGATACAACGCCCGTTTCAAGTACCTATTATATCGTCAATATGATAAATGGATGTGCAGTTTGCGTTTCTTAACGGGCCACCGTCAGAGACACGATCTTAAACAGAGTTTAGGAATTACTGACCTCAAACTTTTAAACTAAAGATTATAAATTAGTAACAACAGATAGAAAGTTTTACTTGCTGTACGACATCGTAGGTTTTAGTCATCATAAACATACAGTGGTGGACTTATAATTAGAAATACTTCATATGAATAATAATTATGAAAGTTTGAAGTCCACATACAATATTCGTGTAAAATGTATAGATTCATTATTTAATAATCATGCAACAATATAGCCACTCAATTAGAATACTCATAAAATACATTAAAATAACAAAACTATATAAACTAAGATTATAAATAGAGTTTAAAGCATACATAGCTTATTTTCTGTTACTGGCCGCTTGGAGGCCTAATTAGAAACACTTTAGAAAAGCATGCACGGCACATTCCATTTTTGAAATTGAAAAAATAAAACTTCTTTCTTAGCTATTTGGCGGCAATTGAACATCAAATTGTAATTTCGTTTGAGATTTTTTGTTCAATATGGGCAAAAATAACAGTTGTGACGCGTCAACTAGGCAAATAATTGTTAATTTGCACATCGCCCAAAAATGGACGCACAGGAGAATAGCTGATCATTTGAAATGTTACGTAAAGAAAGTTTTTAATGCTATTGACCATTATAAAAGACACGGAACTATTAAAAATGTTCTTAGAAAGGCTCGACCGAGGAAAACTTCGATCAGAGAAGATATGCTAATTGTACGTTTTGCTAAACAAGACCCATTTAAAGGCTCCAACCAGATTAAAAATGAAGTTTTTAGCCTGATGAGCCTAGAAAGTCTCGTCAAGACTGGTACGCCATAGACTAGTGGAGGCAAAATTGTTTAGGAGGGTTTTTCGAAAGGTACCGCTTCTTACCAAGCAACATCGAGAGAAGCGATTATTATTCGCTAAAAAGTATGTGAAATGGACGGTGCGAGATTGGAAAAAAGTCTTATTCTCAGATGAAACTAAAATAAACATGGTAAATTCAGACGGCAAGCGCTACGTTAGACGTCCAATAAACCATGCTTTTAATTATAAATACAGCATGCATATAAATACAACCATGCTTTGATTTATAAGTAGCATAGTCAAGCACGGGGGCGGCAATATCAAGGTATGGGTATGTTTTTCCGGATGTGAAGTTGGACCCGTTCGAAAGATTAAAGGTACAATGGATCAACTGCAGTACAAAAACATCTTAGAAGAGACAATGATTCCCTACTCTGACGACAATTTGCCTGTGACTTGGATCTTTCAGCATGATAATGACCCTAAACACACCGCCAACAACGTAAAATATTTTCTTAGGGAACAGCGTATTTCCGTCTTAGACTGGCCTGCAAATAGCCCTGATTTAAATCCCATAGAAAATCTGTGGCATGTCTTAAAAAAGAAAGTCTCAAACAAACGTAACTCCAGTCACAACGAACTCTACGAAGCTTTTGTCGAAGCATGGAATTCAATACCACTAGAAAAATGTATGAAATTGCTTGAATCAATGCCACGTCGTTGTAGAGCTGTGATTGATACAAAAAGGATATTCAACAAAATATTAATTATAAGTTTTAGTAACCTGTACACAGTATCCATTACCTAAATTATATAATGCTCAATATTTTAATCTATAAATTATTTATCATTTATTTTTTTTGTATTGTTTCTAATTAGTTGTCCATTATTGCTGGTACTTTAAAACTCATTTAGTTGTTTGTATGAAAGGGAATGGCCAATTTCGGCCTGGTTTGAACAAGTTGCTCAGTAAAAAGTATTGTTACGAATAAATATAATAAATTCGTTAATAATTATTGACGCAACACTCACCGCAGGAAAGTGTTCTGTTAAAAAAGATGTAATAATAAGTATTCTCGCCGATTGCATGAACACCGCCATTTTTTAGTTGCAGCGTTGCAGGACTTAATTTTGGGTTACCACATGAACGCTAATATGATAACATTCGTTTTATAAATGAATAATCGAATTCTGGTACTTGAATTAGAAAACTTTTTTTTTATTCTATTTTTTTATTACCTGGCAACACTGACAAAATCAGCTCATAAGCCGAAAAATATATTTTATTTATATCTTATTTAATAATAATCAACAAGGCAGAGACGCATTTAATCAATATTGTTGCAATTTCCTGGTAGGCCGAAGAACGGTGGGTTGCTGTGCTCACGTTATGACAATAATGTGGTATTTAAGCTGGGCAAGGCATTAAAATAATATTACACCACCTGCCCAGTTTTTAGACAATATTTTGATTACATATGATTCTGAATAAAGCCATTATACGAAATAATGTTGTTTTATTTTATGCGCTAGTATTACACTCCCTGACATATTAAGATTTTTTTTTTCTTAGACACCCTTAAAATTACTCCTACTTATAATATTCTATACCATAACGCATAAATAAGTAAATATCTTTAAAGTAAAGAATAATACTTATATTATTTTAGAAAGAGATAATATTTTTTTATGAGTTTTAGTAACAAAATCATAATATTACGCATGCTACATTTGGCATGTTTTTTACGACTTGCTGCAACTTTGTTATGTTATTTAATTTCTTTTAGGTGTGAAATATTTAAATAGGAATTCATTTATTATTACAGTTAATGTCCACGCCAGGCCAAAGCACCCTAACAAACTGATCAATTCCCTTTAATATTGAATCGGAACCTGTTTAGTTTATATTTTGTTGTTCTTCTAATAAATGAACTTCTAAGATATTGAACGTATTTTATGCTATTTGTTGTTTCATTTCGAAATAAAAAGTATTAGGGTCAAATATCTTAAAAATGTTAAGTTCCGTTGGTAATGTTTCTAATTATATGTCCACCACTGTATATAAAAGTTCTACGTGTTCGGAAATATTGTTAGGAATAAGAATAATTTGATTTGATTTGATTTTGATTTGAATATGTATTTCTTTAATTATTTTATTTATTTATTTATTATGGTCACCCAACAAATCATACTCCGAACACAGAAATATACATTTTGACTTCAACGCTACGCTACAATACGCTACAGTATTCATAATTATCTCTTATAGCTATGAATATAGTTTCATTTTCAAAGTATACTTTGCGTTACAAGTATTTCTGTTTTGGAAGCTTTCACTTAATTAATTTTAATTGTGCCTACAATCAAGTAAATGTTAGTTAGCCTTTGATTTATAGTCTTAATGTGGTGGAGACTCTACCAGTAAACTTTAACCGATAACGCAAGCAGAGGTCAAAACGGTAAATCCAAGACATTCGCAAATCTCAGCCGGTAAATCACTCGCGTACTGAGATCAGCATACAAGGAATATCGTGGTGAAACTACACATTCTAAAGAACTTAGCAGATGTTATTTTAAATGTATGGATTTAATAGATGGTTTTTAGCAACTGTATGTACACTATAAGTTGAAACTATTATTGTCTAATGTTGATGAATGATACTGTCCTGATACAAAATATAAATTGAACGTAAGTAAGTACCTACGAACTTTTTCCAGGGTTCTTGGCCACAGGGTGTGCTGCCTGCCTACGACCGACTTAGTGTAGGGCCGACAATCGGACCGTTTTTTTTGGCGAGTTTTATCACCGACTTCTTGTGTGATGTGTGTGTGCGTTGCAACATAGAACTCCATACATTTCATTCTCACCGACTAAAAAATCGGTCACCGACTAACGGCAAGAGCACTTAAAGTGTCTTAAACTTAATTTGTAGCTTCCTATCGTCAATATCTGTTTTTAGTACTTTAGCTGGAAGGGCCGTGGCCGTGGCTAAGTTAGCCGTACCCCACCGTCTCTGTGGTCTAGTGGTTAAAGCCACCGGTCTCACTTCAGACCCAGAGGACCCGGGTTCGATTACATGGGGATTACATGGGGAGTACATGTTTCTGTACTCGGTTTGGTTGGGGTAGGGCTTGTTTGTCCGCCTGGCTAGCTACCACCGTCTTATCTAAATATGTTGGCATAAAATCAATGTTTGTAGCAATGTAGTGTTCCGGCAGCTCAGAGATAAGATAGCCAGTTCCTCAGTAGATGAGGATTCTAGATGGAGGGCTTCCATCTTCGGCCTTATCGCCACTTAACATCAGGTGGGATGAAAGCCAAGTGCTTACCCGTAGGTAATAAAAAAAATCTACTGTTTGTTCCATTCAGCAGCGTGTTACTCGATATGTATCACCGACTGTACCAAAGTGTATTAACGAGCTCACACCATCGCTACACGTCCGTAGTACAGTTATCCGGCGCGGGTCGCATCGACTTGCGATTAGTAACGCCACGGCGAATTTGCGAGGTCACATAACATTAAACATGTGACGAGTGAATTATTAACAACAATAGTTTTGCTTACCCCTACGGGAAACAGGCGTGGTTATATGTATGTATGTATAGTTTGAATTGAAAAATTTTGCAACTAGAAGCTGGTGCACGAACTGTTATGCCGCTCACTTAAAAGTTCATAATCGACTGCAATTGCAATTTATAATAGTAACTAGATCATTTGTATATAGGCCATAAGTATATAGAGAATATCCATATTACCGTGTTTGTATGTTCAGAGGTATTAAGTGATCCTTTAAAGCTACTCGCATTACTTGACTCTTATAGATGATGAATTTTATAAAACACTATTGTTTCTGCCGTGATCTATTCACCTCTACCTCCAAAAGATGGAATAGTCTACCAGCACATGTTTTCCCTCTTTCCTATGATATGGGGTCCTTCAAACGTGGCGTGAAGAAGCACCTTGTGGGCCGGCAGAGTGAAGTTGACTGATGCTGCGTTGTTTTCACGCTGCACCAGTTGTCTTCGCGTCTGGACTCCATTTCCACTTAACATCAGGTGGTGTGGAGTCATTTGCCGTGCTAAGTATAAAAAAAAATAAAAAAATAAAAATCTTTAAAATAATAATTTAAAGCACAGGTAAAGGAAAAGTAAAATGTTATTATATTATTCATAATAGTAATTATTAAGTATTATTAATAATAATATAAGTAATATATTATTATTTTATTTATATAAACTCACTCTTAGAAGCTTCAAATAGTCATTTCGTGACATCGCCTCGGAGACATCGCCCGACATCCGGAGGTCTTTGATTCAATTCCCAGGTCGGACAAAAAGAGACCTTTACCTAGTGCAACGTGCAGCGTGGCCAGTGGGACAGTAGTATATGCAATTTGCTTATTTATTTACTACCTTGCAGGTTCGAATATCTTCAGCACATATACTACATATTATGCACCATTACTGATTGACTGACTACACAAAATCTTTAGGACAATGCTGCTTACAACCTTAATATACACGATTAGAACATAAAATTGTTAATTTGACGTGTAGCCCACCTATGTGAAACGTCGCAGCCAGTACCGATAATGCGTTGTTATAAATACTCGGCGCATTGTCCGCGCGTTACTAATGATTGGATGCGCGTGCGTCTGTCAAACGGGGCGCTTTGGAGAAGCACGTTAATGTGGAGTCAGCTTTTGACAAGTATTGGAAATTTAGCTAGACTGGTAATTAATTTAATAAAAATGAGTAGATTTTTTGTTAACGTTTGGCAACCTTTTTTCACTCAGACATGACTTGTTTTTTAATGCAATCTTCTTATAGCTTAGAGACCAACGGCCAATATTCCCAATTAACCCATGAAACTGCCAGTTGGGCCAGAATAGTGAGTTATAGATCGACCACACCATGTGCCATTATTAATTTAGTAAGCACTAAGCCTAGCTTAGTGGGACTCAAGGCTAATGAAGTTTTTCCATATTACTAAGACCTAAAATGGCAATCAGGCATACGGCACGCCTGATGGTATTTAAGCACCCCAGAAAGAAAGTGACTCTAGATATTTATTTTTTATTGCTTGTGTATATTTGAAAACTTTTTGTTTTCTTTCAACTAGCTTTAAGTAAGTTTTATCTAGTTATCTAGTTTTATCTAACATCTCCATATTTCCATTAAACATAGAAAATTAAAATAGGCTTATTGGTTATAAAGAATTAGAGCTATACAATATGTATGACATAACGAAATTTTAAATGGCTTTAAAATCTCCATTTTCCTTTTTGTTTGTAGAAGCTGCTTCCACCCTCCGCGCCCCGGCAGGACATCATTAAGCATCGGCAGCCACTCCGGATACCTAGGCTAGTTAGCGCGGTAAAAACTGGCTTCTAAATGCGGCCACTGAAAAAACCACACAGCGGATGCACGCTATGACCGCCACGATGTTGGAAGGGAGCGAGACAATTTCGAAATTAATAATAAATTGAAATTAGTTACACACCCTTTATATTGACTTATTTTGATTAATGATTTTAAGTGATTGACACACATTTTGTTTAATTTATATCATAAACAACATGTCATTGAAAATAAAATTGTTCATTGAAATGAAACAACTTTTACGGATCTACTCGCGTTTATTTTACATATTACTTTATATAATGTTTATTCTGACGTTTCGAACCGTAAAATTTGTTTCATTTCAATGTGTAGTGTTCGCGTAAACTTTAGAAAACAATATAAAATTATTCAATCAATAAATTACATACTTGCAAACAATGTTAGCAGTGGACGTCTATAGGCTAATGATGATGATGAAACAATGTTTATAAAATTAAAATATTTTATCTGGTTAAAAAATCATTACCGTTTCTTTGGGTTTAATGGTTAAGCCACCAGTCACCAGATCTAGGAATCTTAGACCATGATTTACAGCGTGGAGTACATATTATTATTGTATGGTGAACTACAACCATCTTATCTAAATAGCATCTTAGTATTATAAATAAATAAGTAAGATAGACAGTACCTCAGTGAATGAGCATTCCGGGTGAAGTGCGCTTCAATCTGCAACTTTATAGTCGGACTAAGCGTTTCCTCGTTGTAGTATTAGAAAAACTAAACTTAGCCTACTAGTAAATATTCCCGTCAACGCACAAACCCATGGCCACCACGCTGCGCACGCGCCGCTCTTCGCTTTATCCCTTAACAATTAATCGCTTCCGCGCCCGCGACGTTTCCGATCGCAGCCGAGTAAAAATGTCATCTATCGAGCGAGGACGCAGGAAATAGCTTGTAAACATCCTACCATCAACTGGGAGTGGTTATGGAGCGAACGACGGAAGGAGCTGTATGTAGGCAATTTTTAATCTGCGTGTATGTCAATTTATTTGAAGCCTGTTTACTCCTCTACGCGCTATGCTAGCACCTTCAATCTTCCATATGAAACCGTCAGTCAATAATGCTTTATGTTTCGATCAATTATGTACTGTAGCACACCAGGACCAACGGAACCACCCCCACAATTCGTCGTCACGAAGTTTGGTCGAACGACTACTGTGAAGACTAAGAAGGAAAACATGTCGGTAAATTTATCTAATTAACAACAACATTTGTTGGCCTCGGTTGCATGAAATAGACGCTATACCCTAACGTCGTGTCAAGCCAATTACGAAGGCCGCAAGGAGCCGGAAGCTTTAGAAGCATTCTTAGCAGCAGTAAAGATCTTCATTAAAATGGAGAATATCACGGATAGTGAAGCTTTGACTGGACTTCTGTTACTCTTGCGTGACGAAGCTGGTCAATGGTGGCAGGGTATCAAGCATAAAGTTACCACGTCGGAAGAGTTTGGCGCATTACGACGCAGCTTCGCACGGAGGTCGTCTGTTTCTGTGTCATAATTTCGTAGTACCACGAAATTATGACACAGAAACAGACGACCTCCATGTCTACTGAAGCATTTATAAGAAGCAAGCGAATGCTGTTTTGACTTTTACCAGGACCAGAGTATACGGAGCAGCAACAACTGGACATGCTGTACTATTTTCTTAGCATCAACATTAGAGAGAAGCTGCCTCGCACTTCCCTTGAGACTTTTGACCAACTACTAATCTCGACGAAGGAAGGAGCAGATCTTAAAAGAAAAACACTGTGACTCATCTGTGAAACCCGAAAGTAGCTTCCCTGCTGGTAATGATAAAAAATTTGCCAAAGAAAAATGTAATTATTGCCGAAGTGTTGGACATACCGTAGAAAGGTGCTTTAAGAAAAGGGATAAAGAAGCCCAAAAAAATATTTGTAAAAAATGCTTAACCACTGCTGTCTTCGTTGATTTGTCTAAAGCTTTTGACCACGTTTCGCACCCATTACCATTCAATAAACTTGAAACCATCGTTGTCAGGGGTCCGGCTTTTGAGTGGATAAAGTCATACCTTGATAATAGGCAACAGTGTGCTATTATTAACAAATTAAATAAAAATAATACAATTGAATCTTATTCATCAAAATACCAGAATAACGAATATGGTGTACCCCAAGGCAGCGTGTTAGGTCCAATTTTATTCCTTCTGTACATTAACGATATCACACAGGTAACCAATCATAAATGTATTGCATTTGTAGACGATATTTCTATTGTAGTGACATCAAATAATAATAATTGTACAAACAACGAACATGAAAATGATATTAATCGCATTATTTATAATTTAATTGATTATCTTTAAAATAAATCTGACTAAAACTAACTATATCCAATTCAATAATCACAAAAGTATCAAGCTTGCCATTAATTATAAAAATGTAAAAATAGAAGTAAAGCAGACGACATTTCTAGGATTGACTGTAGACCGCGACCTCAATTGGAAAACTCATGTCGATAATGTTTGTATAAGAATCAATAGGTAGGTATGCGCTGGAACAAGTTAAGAATGTGACAAATGTAAAAACAGTCATTTCTACTTACCATGCCTATGTAGGGTCTTTATTACGATATGGCTTAATCATTTGGGGTAATGGTACAAGTGTCTTTATAGAGCTTTTATTGCTCAGAAGAAATGTTTAAGAGCTACATATGGTGTTCCTCCACTTACTCCTGTCGTGCGTTATTTCCGCGCTTAGGCATATTAACTCTGTCATCGCTCTACATATTTGAAGTATGTGTATTTGTAATGCAAAATAAGAGACTTTTTAGGAGAGCATGTGGTGTGTACCCCCGAAATACCAAAAATCCAAATAGATTGGTACTACAAGAGAAACCTAAAACATTGCAGTATTCCAAGACCTGTCTTACTATAAGTGTAATTTTTTTTTTAATAACCAGACAATCTTAAATCATTAAATATTTATAAATTTAAAAATTGTTTATATAAATGGCTATTGACCATAAATTTTTATGACATTAAGGATTTTTTAAATAAAAGATATATTTAATAGAAATTGTGGGAACATTATATTAATTTACTATCCTGATGTTCAGATTGCAATTTAATTAATTTAATTGTTATTCAAGATAGATTATCATATTATATTTTAATATTTATAAAATTTATAAAATACAGTAAAAAAAATTAAACGCCCACCCTACCCGACTGAATTTTTTCACTATATTTTATAAATTTTATAATATTTAATTTAGCTTCAGTGCAGCAAGCGCTTAAAAAATAAAAAATAAAAAAAAAACTATAGCGTTGTGTTATCAAATTTATGGTATTTCATCTGCAAAGATGAACCTGCATAGCCATCGGTTGCAATAACCGTTGGATAGATGGCGCACTGTGCCATTATTAGCACTCAAAAAATTTAAAAAAAATCAGTGACACACTTTCGGCATGCATTTTTGTTCCGGATCCTTTACCTACTACATCATTGATCGAAGCCTACTATGCTTCCCGATAGGCGCTTCAAGAACAGAACAAGTCCGAGAAATAAAATCACAAATACTTTTTCGTGGAAAGCCGTTGGGCCCAGCTGCATTAGCAGTTGTTACCAACCACCATTCTGCACTAGGGTCCGCGTGGTGGTTAATAGCTGGTCCTCCCTATCCATCCATAGGGAAGGCTTCGTGCCCCGGTACCACTGGGGCACGAAGCCTTCCCTACAGGCCTTTCCTACAGGCCTTCCCTACAGGCCTTCCCTACAGGCCTTCCCTACAGGCCTTCCCTACAGGCCTTCCCTACAGGCCTTCCCTACAGGCCTTCCCTACAGGCCTTCCCTACAGGCCTTCCCTACAGGCCTTCCCTACAGGCCCTCCCTACAGGCCTTCCCTACAGGCCTTCCCTACAGGCCTTCCCTACAGGCCTTCCCTACAGGCCTTCCCTACAGGCCTTCCCTACATATTCCCTACAGCACCGCAGCCGCTCAGCAGTGGGGACATAAAATAAGTTGGTGATGATGTTGACTCTTTTGTAGTTTTTTTGACTGTTTTATTTTTTCTATTGTGTTAAATTCATTAATTGTAATAAACTGTAGGCATATGACAACAGCGACCGAATTGGACTTAAGCGAATTTAAATCACGTTTTTTATGAAACTAGCTTTTCGAAGTACTAGGGCAGTATAAGGAGTCAATAATAGTCAACAAATTCTTTCCCAAAAACAACAGGTTCCCGCTACAGTAGTGCACGGCGTCCATCAGTATGCTGCGCGTGTCGCCCGCCATCAATCACCGTCGGCTAAGGAGCGGCCTTCGCAGCGCGCGCGCAGCATTGTTCCACAAACAATAAATTGTGAAATAAAGCCGTGGCCAGTTATGATCTGGACACTTGCATTGCGCTCTTGATTGTGGGATAACATAACTACTCATATCTGAAATTATTTATTGATTTCTAAAGTTTACCCGGTAAGTTTGAAAAAGCGTAATATATTCATTATGAGTGACAGCCAAGCTGCGCTGAAGTCACTCATATCGCCCCGGATCGACTCTGGCCTTGTTCTAGAACCCACCAAAGCTCTAAACAAGCTAGGTGGACATAACAAGGTGAGATTGATCTGGGTCCCAGGCTATAGGAATCCATGGCAACGAGATAGCGGATGCACTTGCTAGGGAGGGCTTGGAGACCCAGCTCACTGAGCCATTCGTGGCATCTATCTTTACAGAGGAAGAAGAGTGAAAGTATGGGGTTGCACAAAATATCCAGATGGGTCGAAGTGTTACTGCGAGAGGGAAAACTCATCAGGCTCCACTAAGATAAGATAAAGTTTACCCGGAAACTACACGTTGAAATAAAACACTTTTAAAAGTCAAAGTCAAAATGTTTTTGTTTTGTTTATATAATTTTAACGCAAATTTTGTTGCGAAACAAATTACAAAAACACAAATGTTGAAAAAGTTTCCACGAGCAGGATTTAAACCTGCACCCTGCAATTTGAAGAGCACCTGACCCGGTATGTAATGGTGCAGGTTCAAATCCTGCTCGTGGAAATTTTTTCAACATTTGTGTTTTTTTTTTTTCAAAAGTCATAGAACGAATAATAAATAAAGAATATACTTACCGTAGTTTTGTTTTAAATTATATTATTTAATTCTGAGGTTTCGAACATCTTTACTGGCACCGTGGTCACATTTGAACGCAATTAGGATCGTAAGAAGTGTTTTATTACACTCTACGTTTTTAGTTCAGTACTTCCACTTGCCAGTTGGTAACTGTCATAGCTAGCCAGGTACACCTAAAACTACCATCACCAACCAACCGAGTGCACTAATATGTACGCTTAGAGTTGAATCCGAAACCTCTGAATGAAACACCGGTGGTTTCACCACAACACCACAGAAGCGGTTTAAAGAATGAAAGAAACAACAACAACGATAAGAAACGAGAACCTTTATTAGGGTTCCGTAGTCAACTAGGAACCTTTATAGTTTCGCCATAGATATGGCCATAGACAGATGTCTGTCTGTCCCCAGCCTAGCTCATAGACTCTTAGTACTAGAAAGCCCCCCTGCCAGCTAAATGTTTGTTTTTGGATACGTGAAAAAATTCACTGTAGTTGTATATATGACGAAGTTAAAAGGATAACTAATACAGCTAAGTAGGCTTTACAAGTTTACGAGTAATAGTCGAGCAACTTATAAAATGTACTTGGCGCAGTACAAATTCCTCATTGGGAACTACTTAAATAACTTTCTCAGGTGTGTGAAACCGGTAGTATCTACATTAAATAAATGTTCATAAAAGCCCTATTCTCAGAGTCCGCATTATTGAGATAGGCTACGGAACCCTACACTGCGCGTGGCCCGACACGCACTTGGCCGGTTTTTTAAAGACTTCGTCAATTTTTCTGTAAAGATTGCATGCATTATAGAGTGCCAAATTAGAACACTTAGGCACTACAATAGGAACTAAGATTAGATTAGAGCTAAGATTGGTGTTTCAATTTCCACGGTCCAAAACGCTAGGAAAGCAACAGTTTCAACGAATAAAATTGGGACAAACATCGTCAACCAAGTGGCGTCACCAGAGGGTAATAAACAAGAAATACCGACTCCTGGGCACTCGCGCGAGTTACAACCTGGCGGCTAGGGTTGGCACTTACATTTTTATACAAAACACAGTTTTAGGTTAACAGAGACTGCATCCCATTTGGCATTACCATTTAATCCGTGTGTCAGTATATCGCTGTATGATTTACGGACCAAATTAAGGTAGAGAACCCCTACTCGTGTAATATAGATTCCTACTCCGTCTTAACTGTCGACCAAGACTACTCTGCATGCCAAGAGTGTAACGACGAAGATGAAATGCCATGTCGTTTCATGGAAAATATAAAATACAATCAGGTTATTGTAGAACTTTTATAAAAAACGTTGGCGGAAGAACGTTCTTTTTTTGAGTTTGCTGCTTGCCCCTGGCCATTTTCAGCTTCACCGGGCTTTAGGGCATTTTTGAATTAGGAACATACACTTGCCTTTTTTTTTGCAAGTTGCGTGTAGTTATTCTACTCTTATGTCTGACATTAACGAAAGAGAAGCGTCGTGGTGCGCAAGCACATCATAACATCATGCTGAGTAAACGCCAATTCAGTGTCATTTATGTAAAAAAAACGTAAATATTTTTACTTTTACGACATAATAAGCTAATCGCTATAACTTCAGCACATCTGTGATCACAGCGCATGCAACGGTCCCAAAGTGTCAGATACTCAAAAACAGCCAAAAACATTGTTTGGACCCCTTTAATAATTACTTTAATTTATCTTCTCATAAGCTCGTTGGTCACAGCCCTGCATATGTGACCCAGTTCCGCCCTTCCTCATGGACACCAGAAATACCGTGACCCGTGATGTATGCGGCGACAGCTACGCCGGCGTCACGTTGTCACTGTATTACAGATCTGCTCCCAGATCCTCAAAAACTTGCTGAGGGATAATATTATATAATAGGGATTCAATCAAACTTCTATTTATAGGTATCATATAGCGGTTTAGCCCGCGACCAAGACCGGGGCAACACCGTCGAAACGTCGGGTATTATTAAACCTCTAATCAAAATGGAACGTGAAAGTTTGAAAGTGTATATTTGATACTGTCTATGCAACCGCCTCTCTGGTCTCGTAGTTTAGAACACCGATCTCAGATCCAGAAGCCCCAGGTTCCCACCCAGCGGAGTATCGTAAATGTATGTTTGTAAAGAAGCTTAAGGGGGCTGAGGGCATATAATTTATCGTTATACATTTCTATTACTTATCATCACTATAGATATTATCATAATAAATCTTAACGAATAAATTTTTGTTATACCTATCTAATATAAATTCTTTACATAAATTAGACACTGGCTTTTGTGGAAACCCCACCAAGCCATCAAATAAGAAGTAAAAGACATAGACATAGCCCGCTAGTGTGCCACCGCGTCATTGGCAGATCAATTGGCTTATAATCATCTTAATAGAATGCAATTGACTTAACCTTGTCTCCGGGAGCCGCTGCAGCCACTGCCATGAGCGTTACTGTCGATGATGGCTAATTGTAAATGCATTGCTTGCAAAACAGCGTATCGTAGGAAATCGCAAGCAACGTATTTTAAGGTATCTTTTCTTTTAATTTATTGATTTAACCGATTACAAACTTAAACTTAATAATTAAGCACAGTTATATTAAAACATGCAGTCGTTTGTATCCTACAAGATGTGAACACAACGTGCCAAATTATTACTTCACCTTGTAAAAGAAATATAAAAAATCTCACCGACATGGACATGTTGTTTTGTTTTATTTATTTTGAACCACTTTACATCGTTCTTGCTAATTTTGAACTATGTAGTTATAAACCACCAGGGATACCACTTCTGCAAAAAAAGCAAAACCCAAATATGACGATTATACAAATACAATTACCAAGTGTATCCACTAAGTTTAATAATTATTTTTATAAACTTCTTTCAGTGGCCAGTGCGTTTTGGTTGCGTTGCGATCAGAATACTAAAAACTCATAACACATTTATTAATCTAATCACTACAACTTGCTTTAAAGATCACCATCCCATGAAAATTATATGCAATCATCATCATCGCAGCCAAAAGACGTCCACTGCTGGACAAAGGCCTCCCCAAGGATCTTCACAACGACCGGTTTTGTGCTGCTCGCAATATACTATCTTTAGATATAAAAATCTCCTGTGCGTGTGTATGATATTGAACTCCTTCTAAACGGCTGGACCCATATGGATGAAATTTTCTGTGTGTGTTCAAGTGGATTCGAGAATGGTTTAGATCTCCAATTGGACCCGGTAAGTGGCGCTGCTATAGGGGTCCATCATGGGATACGGGTGTTCTTAAGCGGACGAATGATTTGTTTGTTTTGTTGTCATGGAAACTGTCAAAGCGATACGAAGTCCGCCGGTCAGCTAGTGTACTATATTATGCAATATTACAATTATTTTGTTTTTCTCTATGATTACAATCAGCCATTGCACCAGACAACAATGTACAATAAACCCTGAGCTATTAAAAAAGTCCGATTAACTATAAAACTTTTCCGGTGTCCAAAAACGCAAAAACTATAGGCCATTGTTGGAATTAGTATTCAATCGATACATCGTTTTGTCGGCAATCGAGATGTGCATCGAGATATTGAGTCAGTGATCCGAATTGTAAATTTAAAGAGGATTGCAAACGGAGGCGGCGGATGCACTAAGTAAATTGGTATCTATTTAAATCACATAAACTTGAAGTGTTACATAATTATGATATTTCGTTTTATTTATTAATACTGAGCAGAATTTTAAATTGTATACAGTCAATGAAACTATAAATGTGAACTATTGTAGTCCGTAGCATCCGTATAGTAAGATTTTACAGGGTGCCAATGCCAAGTGTGAGTTTCATTCGCCATTCGATCACGTTAACGAAAACGAGAATTGTATGGCTAAATTTTAACTCCTCTCGTATGTCACTAGGAGGCGCTACTTCAATGCCATCCTAATTTTCGTTTTCGTAAACGTAATCGAATGAATACGGATAGTAAACAATATGAGTATTGTACTAGGCACCCAGAACTGACCTTGAATAACCACAGCCGCGTCTGCAGCAGGTTGGGTACTCCACTATTACACAAAATAAAGAGTACCCAGAAGGTAACCTTAATATATACCGCGCTCGAGCAACTCACATATGGACCCCTTGCACGGGCGGGCGCGGATCTCGGAACAGCTCGGCACAGCTCGGGCGCAGTTTTTGCGAGATTCCGTGTCCGTGAGAGGTTGTATATGTGTGCGTTGCTCGAGCGCGTTTGTATGAAGCTTACCTTCTGCAGTTTCCTTATTTTGTGACCATTAGCAGTAGAATTAGATCAGCTCTACTACTGTCTCTATTGTCTAGTAGTTTAGATCTCATCTCCTTATTTCTGGGAATTCGTGATTCAGTCTTTGGTCAGAGCGGGAATGGTATTTCTTTTCATGCATATAAATTAATTTATTAAACCCAAGCCATTGAACTCTTTAATTCGGTCGTTTGAATAAAAATCATGGCGGAGACATTTTGGTTAGTTTTCTGTTCACTGTTCCTATCACATATTGAAATAGAAAATAAATAAAATGGCCGTTCCACCGGACGCTAATGGTGTGAAAAAGTTATTATTTGTCATTCCCTGCGCGCGATCGTAAAAACTAATGGACGATATGGACGATTATTATACAGAAACGTCGTAAAGGGTGCTGTTACGAAATAAAAGTTTTGGCGGGAATGTGGTCAAGCCGACAAACTTCGCTTTTTATTGACTCTTTTAATGACGCGACATCATCATAATTATTATAATACGTTATTGTATGGTTTATTTATCTTATAACATCGATAGATGGCGTTTTACTGTTAAGTTCATTTCTTAATTCACTGTTTTGTGAGATGTTTGTTGTCATTGTAGTGATTACCAGTAAAAGCTCTACCTGTCCCAATATATAGTTATGAGTTTAGCTGTAGTGTAACAAGTAGAGTTAAGGCGTCGACAACCATGAAACAGCGCTCCTAGTCGATTTGCATTCAAGCAAAAGTGATGCAAATAGTGCAGAACTACGTAACTCTAGTCAAAGAACTTGAAAAACGCTGTTTGTTTGAAATCTAGCGTTTTTCTAATAAGTATTACGTATAAGTATAATGAATTTCATTGACGTAATATAGATAAAGAAAAGGATAATCATTTAAATATGATCGAGAAAATTTCTTAATCCTGCATTTTGAAACCATTTCATTGTTGCTAATATAGTTTAACATAATATTGTACTTGGCGTTGTATATTGTATACTTTTGCTAGCTTACTGGGTAATCTGCCCGATGGAGAGGATCTGGGGCATTTTTTTTTATTTATAAAACGTACATAAATAGCGCACTTCAGAGTGTTCAGCGCCTTAACAGCCCCAAACCATATTTAGAGTCTTTGTAACCAGTGTCATTTTGCGTAAACACGTGGTAGGGTCACATATGTTACCTGCGACTGCGTGAGAGAATGACGATGTGCACACGACAGCGACGTCGCAAAATAAGAACACCCACAGAAGGTAATCTTAAGACGACACCTCGATTTGTGAACATTTAAAAAAGGCTGATAAGGTCGAAAATACGTAGCGCGCGATAATTAAGACCGCAAATTAACAGAATCTATAATATTTTTTTTTAATATTGGTTTTAGTTATCAAAATGTGCAGCTACAAAACTACGAATATTGATGTTATCAATGTATTTGAGTGGTTTCCAAGCATATAAATTAAGTAATTTTATTGTAAATTCAACAATAGTGATTTTTTTGTGGTGTTTTGTAAAATAGTTATGATCGAGTAAAAATTATACAATCGTGTATTTGAGCAAACAAATTCAAGATAAATACGTGAATTTATCTACATCAACATTTTAGATTCGTAAGTCATAAAATATAATCTTAAACTATTCGACGAAAGTTGGTGCATTTTTAGTGCCTTAATACGTAGCAACGCACACATGGACAACCTCACAGCCACAACACTAATTCTGGAACAACTCGGGACAGTCCGAGTGTGGCTGTTGCGATTCGTGTCCATTAAAAGTATCTTCACCAATATACAGATAAATAATATACTTGTGAAACGTGCCTACAGAAACGATGCTACAAATCGTTCAAATATATTGTTATATTGTATTATTTATTTATAAAAACTAAAAGTATGAGAATGTCCTCCTCTCTCCCATGATGCTGTGCCCGGCAGGGTCCACAAAGTTCTATTTCTTTATTTAAAACCTGATTATATACATTGTGGCTAAGCATTAAATAAATGAAATGTGTGCGGTATCAAACTTAACTTCTGTGGGTGTCTTTATTTCGTGGCGACGTATTGTCTCCCCTCCAACGATTGTAAATGGGATCGCCTGCGCATCGCCGTGACCTAACTCATTGGATCTTTAATCACCCCCCGTATCCACTTCATGCGTCCCATCGACTTGTACTGCGTTTCTTACTGCATAGGGATGGGACAGCAGTTATCGATACTGGCCGAGAACAAGGCCAAGAAAATACACGATTTAAAAATAATTTAAATCAAAACTGAACAGATAGAAGTAACGTAAGTCAATCCCCGTAGTTCTGTTAGACTACTGGCACAAAATAAGGAGACCGCAGAAGGTAAGCTTCTTACAAATACGCTCGAGCGACGAGCACACATAGGTAGGTAGACAACTTCTCACATACACGGAATCTCGCAACAGCTGCGCTCGGACTGTTCCGAGCTGTTCCGAGATCCGTGTACGTGCAAGGGGTGTATGTGTGCGTTGGTCGAGCGCGATATGTATTAGGCTTACTTTCTGGGTCTCTGGGCAGTCGGGTCAGACATAGGCCGCAACCGCATGCTACGACGCTGGTAAGTGACACAGCACGGACACTTGAGTTGTCAATGACAATGTCAGAGTCTGATATACAGTTTTCCAAGCATAGAAAATCTAAAGTGATTATATGAAAAAACGTTCTACTAATGGATAATTTGTACTTTCGAGAGAGTTCCGTTAATTGTTCTGTCATTGTTACAAAATTACAATAAAATGTTAAAAAAAAACATGTGTCGACACGCACGCATCGCGCAGAAATCTGCCGGCACTACAACGAGGCGCAGGGCTTCTTTTTTTTGGAGAGAGATTGCTGATTGCCTCAGATGGCATTTTTAGCTACACCGAGGCACCAACGCAGACACATGTCTGCGCTGGTGCCTGCGCCGCAGCGTACGCAGCTCTCGGCACGACCATGCATTACTAAATCTGTTCTGCTCTGCGCTGCGTAGAGCTGCGTCGCCTGCGTCTCAGCATAGCATTAGCCTGACAGCCAGATCGCAGTCATAGTCAATCGGTGTAGAACAGTTGATGATAAACTTATATAAAATATTATATTTTATCAAACACTGTAGATAAAGATGGGCGATGTGATTATTTATCGCCTCTAGGTCCCGGGTTCAATTCCCAGGTCGGGCAAAATGTGTTTCGGATTTCTTCGCTGCTTTCGAATGAATAGCCCGCGTTTGTGATCACCAACCCTTATTTGGCAAGCGTGGTGATTATGCCAATTCTCATGAACTGTAGTGATGACTCGACTTCAATGTTGGAGGGCTTTGCCCAGCAGAGGGACTATTATAGGCTATTTATTTACTTACTATTTATGTGCTCCCGATCATCGACAAATCACCACGCCACTAGCGCCTTGTCCCTGTCTAACGAGTGCGCAATAAAATCGTTATTCAATTGAACATCTCGCATTGTGGAGCAATGGCGGCACTTACCCGACTTCACATACATAATGCCACCTCTGCTTGTTGGGAGCTGTTTGTTTACAGGCTGTTTTGATACGACATAGATCATATTTCTCATAGGTATACCTGCTTTATTCATATACGTACCTACTTTTACATTCATTATTGGCGAATAATTAATGAATGAATACGCCCCGACAGACTTAGTTATTTCGGAAACCCGTTAAAATCAAGAAAATATCTTTATAAAATGAGTAAAAAAATTTTTAAGTAAAAACGGTTTCATTGAAAATTGTAATAAAAAGTAAAAATAATACAGTAAGTCCTAGGTACAGGTACAGGTAAAAAATAAAATCGTTGGGCGCACGTGACCTGCGTAAATATGTAAATTGCATTTTTTATTATGATATTGCGGTTGGCTTGATAGAAATTTCACACATCCAACGATTTTATTTTTTACCTGTACCTGTACCTAGGACTTACCGTATTATTTATTAGCTTTTAGTACAATTTTCAATAAAACCGTTTTACTAAAAAACTTTTTTTATTCATTTTCAAGTTTTTAGTTTCTAATTTTTCATTTTATTTTCATAAAGAACTATTCTACTAATCAAGCCCATTAATTAGATACCCATATTGAGGAAGAAGTGATGTGTGACATGTTTATCATATCATTCAGCCCTCGGCACGTGCTCACCTTGGCATTGGGTCATCTATCTAATCAAAGACTGAATCCACATACGGAACGAACGAACTTATTATCCGAGTTCCTATGGCCATCTTTCAGCTCCATCATCAGACCCTGGTTACAATCTAGCACCAAAGCACTCGTCAAGACGAATCAAACGAGTTCAAACTCGATGGGGTTGTGTCGTTTAACTACCGAGTTCCTACGGCCACCTTTCGGTTCCATCATCAGATCAGCTCCATGTCATAATAATTTAGCATTGCCATCCGATTTACACATGCATGCAATTTCAGCTCAATCCGTCAACAGGAAGGGGGTCAAAATATTTAAATTACTAGTTTTGACCCAAGGCAAGCTAATTAAAACCGTTTAAAAATAAATGTCACTTCAAATAAGTGATAACATAAATTTTAACTATTAAACATACTTAAATATTTGAAATAATAAGTAACGGAAAATACAAAAAACGACAATTTAATTTTTCCAATACAAAATGATTTGTTTGTTTTGTTGTCATGGAAACTGTCAAAGCGGTACAAAGTCCGCCGCCGGTTCAGCTAGTATCTATATAAAAGTAACAATAATAACGATACCTCATAATATCTAAATATCTATATCGGTTCAGGCGTTCAGAAGTACAAAATTTTATCCCCTATATTTTACTTACACAGCGGTGGCATTTTCAAATTTTTACTAGCCTATGTTAGTCGGAACGATGCAAGGATTGTAACGATACCTAACAAATCTAAATCGGTTCAGGCGTTTAGAAGTACATAATTTCATACTCTATTTTTTACCCACAAAGGGGTGGAATTTCTAAATTTTTACTAGCATAAGTTAGTCGGAACGATGCAAAGATTGTAACGATACCTCATATATCTAAATCGGTTCAGGCGTTTAGAAGTTATGGTGCAATACAGAAACATCACATGATACATACATACATGAACCCTGAAAACATAACACTCCTTTTTTGGCAGTCGTGTGCAAAAAGACAAAGTGTTGAAAAAATTCCACGAGCGGGACTCGAACCCGTAACACACTTTTTCAACACTTTGTCTTTTGCAAATTGTAATTTGTTCGCAACAAAATTTGCGTAAAATTATATACAACCATAATAATACTTAACATTATTTTTAAATAACATTTGGTAGGTGTATATTTGCTTTATTAAATGACGATAATGATAACAATATTAAATTATCACTACAGCTTAAGCACTCTAATGACACTAATGGTGCAGAATACAAAGCAAAATACATTTGAACCATAGCCACAAATCGTCGGAATACACGTTCATTGGCACCTTCGCTACTTAATTTGGCTAAACAATGCCTTGAGAATACGTTTGTTCGGCGTGGTTAGCGCCACAGCCAAGTTCGCAACACAATAAACATGGGAAACGGTGCGACTTTCACTTGCTAATTAATTGATTGAGCCAATTTCAACAAAGTCAAACTCAAAGTAATTTATTGCAATTATGTGTACAAAAATGTCTTATAAATATTAGTATTTAGTGCTAACAACTTAATTACCTTATACTGGTACTGCAATATTGTTTACAAGCATATTATGTAGTGGTATAATAACGACAACATAAAGCAATATCACAATTTACTTATTTTAAGCAGAGTAGGTACGCCAAACTAAATAATTTAAGTTTTATCAGCAAAAAACTCATCAATTGTATAGTAGCGTTTTAAAATTAAGTATTGTTTTAAGTTTTTACTGAAAAGAGTAAACGTAGTTTCTGTTTTTATATTGGATGGTATTTTATTAAGGCCGGCAACGCATCTGCGATTACTCTGGTTTTGCGAATGTCCATGGGCGGCGGTGATTGCTTCCCATCAGGTGAGGTGACCCGCATGCTCGTTTGCCTCCTTCTAACATAAAAAAATATATATTTTAATAGCCATATAGTACCTAGGTATGGGCTTTTAGTATATAGTATGACCCATTTTTATTTTCTTAATTTTATTATTTTTCGCCCAAGGTTGCCTGGAAGAGATTGCTTGTTAGCTAAAAGGCCGCCTATTGTGTACTATATCTTATCTTCAATTGGTCTGTATCTGTATTTTTGGTGTGCAAATAAAGTTTATTATTACTATTATTATTATATATAAATTTACATTTATATGAGAAAAAATAAATAAAGGACCAGGGTCCAAGCTACCGGTGGTTAGGGCTCCAGAGACAGGAACCTCCTCACAATGCGTGGCATATCGAGGAGAACGGCCTTCTGAATCAGGCTCTTGATCCAGCCGCCTAACGAGAGCCTCATTAAATGTTGATCGAGGCTCTCGGCCATCAGACCGTTTATTATTATTATTGTAGATATTAATGTTATTAATTTAAATTTTATGAAATACGGCTTACAACTTTGTGTGTTACTAGTTTGTGCTAGAATTCTGATTTTCTTTTGTATTAAGAATAATTAATTACAATGCCTGCCGCTTCAGATAAATAAAGGGGGTAGAGTCGCGGGTTGTTAGATCCTATCATATTTCTCAAAGTCACAAAATACAGTGACTTTTTTGTGGACGACTGCAAAAGCGTTAGGGATCTTGACAAGGGAACTCTACGTCAAAGTGCATGATTAAATTCCTGAAATCATACAAGTTGAGTTATAAGTACCTATGATAATAATATTGAAATACAAATATTATTTTTAAAAAAACATTTTGTTTCAACTTAACAAGCAATAACGGAACAGAGTCGCGGGTTGTTCGATCCGATCATATTCATCAAGGTCACAAGATAAGGAGACTTTCCTTTTGGAGAGAGTTTGCTGATAACCGTGATTGGCTGCAAAAGTGTTGAGGATCTTGATGAGGAAACTCTACATCTTCAAAAGTACATGATCTGATCTCTGATCCTGATACCGTAAAAGTTGAGTATATATTATAGGTATCGTAAATACCTATAACAATAATATTAATACACAATTAATCCTACTAATATTATAAACGCGAAAGTTTGTAAGTATGGATGGATGTTAGTTACTCTTTCACGTAAAAACTACTAAATGGATTTAATTGAAACTTTGGTCATATTCAGACCATGACCCAGACCAGCATATAGGATACTTTTTTTTCTTTTTTCTTTTTTTACTGCAGTCTTCGCAAACGAAGTCGCGGGCAACAACTAGTATAAAATAAATTCATTTCATTTTAACTTAACAAGAATCTATCTTATTAATAAGCTTAACTGAAGAGGTTAACTTATTAAGGTAAATGTAAGTATTGTATAAGTATTTTTAGATTACTAGAAAAAAACGAGACGCCCTTGGGTCGGCCGCTCTCGTCAACCGTCTCGGACACCTCGGGAAATCTAGTGTATTACACATCATTCAGGCCATCTATCTTTTAGTTGTGGAGAATAATGGATGCAAAAAACTGCACAGCTTTTATATATTCATATTCATATCATTATTACACTCCATATTAGTTACAAAGATGTTAAAAATATGAGTAGGTACATTTATGGACCCTGTAGGGCACGGCAAGTAGGAGAGGCGAGGAGAACCTTATGCTCGTATTCACAATTTTTTATTTCTTAGTTTATTATATTTATATAAATCATGTACTTATAGATAAATCTATATATTTAGCTTATACATAAATTAACAACTTTAATATGATAAAATATTATTTGAGGTTTCTATCATCTAAAAATTCTTGTAGGGAGTAGTAGCTTTTATTATTTAATAATTGTTTTAATTGTTTAGCAAAAGTTTTTTCTATTGTTATATTTTTTATTGTTTCGGGCCATTTATTGTATATTTTAATGGAGGCATTACTAGAGGTCCTGATGCGTGTATTTTTAGGCAGGAAGTAGGAAGTGTTAATTTATTTTTGTATCTTAGTGTATATTTTAAGTTTAATTCCTCTCTTCGTTTATAAAATTCAGGGTATTTTTTTACAAATTTGCATATTTCTAGAATGTATATACAGGGCAAAGTTAGTATTCTATATTTTTCAAAGAACTGTTTACAACTTTCTGTATTTTTAATGTTGAAAATTATACGAATAAGAAATAGCTTCTTTTGCATAGTGAAGAGGTTGAGGGCATCCGTGCTGTTTCCCCGCATGATGATCCCATAGCTGAGCCAGCTTTATAGAAGCATGGATAGGTGTAACGACTTTCGAGAACAAGACAAATACTTGCGTCGTTGATGCGCTGAGTCATAATATCCTCTTGATATATATTTTTATGATTATTTGCTGTCTTTAAAGAGTGCACTGTAAAGAAATCAATGTCGCTGCAATTTGGCATAAGTTTTGTATTTTCCCCAGAACTTACACTACCAATTTACCAAGTGTTGATTTTGCAAGAGTTGGATAAAACCACAACTGAGCCAAACTAACCGGTAATGCGCCTGACCAAGATTGTCAGAAAGTGCGCATTCAAGACCCGAGAAATTAAAATGCCTATCAGATGTCTACGTATAGCTTTACGGTCAAAATCATAACGGATAGCTCAGTGTGGTTAAATGTCGTAGTTCAATGCCCATACTAAAGTTCTTGAAGCGAATATCTAACTTCTCGTCGTCAATGTTTTTCTAAATTAACCCGCGTGTTTCTTAATAGCGGCCGGCCAATAGGCATTTAAACAGGAGGAGCTCGATGGCGCAGCGGTTAACACACCCGGTCTGCGATTGCTAAGGTTAAGCAACTTTCGCTGACATCAGCTGGGTGACCAAAAATGTTTCATCTCGATCTCCTACGTGCTTCGGAAGGCACATCCGTATAATCCGTAAAACCGTTGGTCCCGGCTGCATTAGCAGTCGTTGACAACCACCGCACCGCACTGGGCCCGCGTGGTGATTTATGGCCCGTTCTCCCTAACCATCCATAGGGAAGGCTCGTGCCCCAACAGTGGGGACATACAATGAGCTGATCTTCATCATCTTCGTCAGCTCATTTTAATGATGATGATGAATAGCCATTTTAGCCATCCGGACAGTTTTCCAGCTAACACACGGGTGGTGCGAGTGTGCTCTCAATAATTTCAACGTATTAAATGAATAATGAGAAGCTCGATGGCGCAGTGGTTAACGCGCCTGGTCTGCGAGTCGCAAATGCCGGTCACCGGGGATGGATGACCAAATATTTATTATCTCGAGCTCCTCCGTACTTCGGAAGGCACGTAAAGCCGTTGGTCCCGAATGCATTAGCAGTCGTTAACAACCACCAATCCGCACTGGGCCCGCGTGGTGGTTTATGACCCGTTATCCCTATTCATCCATAGGGAAGGCTCGTGCCCCAGCAGTGCGGACTAAAAATGAGCTGATAATAAAATGAATAACCATTCGTGCACTAAGAAAGACGTCAAACCATATAGTGGGACTTTATACTTTCTTTGCCCACAATGAAGTCTGCACTTCTGTTTCTGTCGGTAGTCTGTTTGAGCGTGAATGCTTGCTAATCTTGGCTGCATTCTAACCTAGCTTTTGATAGGATGTAAATTACTAGTGCTACATTCACAAAAACCTAAACAATTCAATCATGCAACAATAATGTCCGGTGGTTAAAATAAAACCTAAATCAATGTATCCCGTATTCCATTCCACTAAAGATTCAAATAGCTTGTACATTCCTAGCTTTATCTTTTCTTTTGTTCTGACATTCGTTTGATACTGCTTGCTTTGTTCATCTGTTACTTATTAGTGTTGGCATAAGGTTGGAATTCGAACAGATTTTGACGTTTCCGACTGTGGAGGCGGTGCACATGATGGATGCGGTGGGTAATCGTTTGGGATGTTTTTGAGATCTTCTTGCATTAGCGCGAATTAAATTTTTCTTTAGCACCGTAAGGTGAGTTTCATAATTTTTGGTTGACGTAAAACATTGGTCTTTAGTATTTGTAAAAATATTATGATCAGATGTTAATGACGGTATTTGTTGACATTGAGTTGGCGCCTTTGGCTTTCAAAGTAAAAAAGTAAATAGTGTTGAATAATTTCGGCGGGCTGGTTAGAACCACGATAGCTCAATTGGAAGAGCACCTGACCCGGATGTCAGAAGGGTGCTGGTTCAAATCCTGCTCGTGGAAATTTTTTCAACATTTGTGTTTTTGTAATTTGTTTCGCAACAAAATTTGCGTTAAAATTATATAAACAAAACAAAAAAAAAACATTTTACATATTTTTAAGTTTTTATTTTACATATGCTATTAATCATTTGGGAAGACCAAGAAGTAAATTGAAGTAAATAGCTTATAACTGCCCTACTGCTGGGCAAAAGCTTCCATCGTTGAAATCAAGCGATTTCTACAATTGATGTGTAATGGCTTAATCACCACGCTTGCACCAATAAGCGTGACGATTATATACATAGAAAGGTCATAGAAAAAAATACAACTGTCATCAAGTACTAAAATTCTTCTAAGCTCCTACCTACATTAATTTTACTGTTTTTTTTAAAAATCTACTTATCTGTTTGTGGTTTATTTTTATTGTCTGTAGACGTTCCAGGCAATGGCCTTTCTAAAGCCCTCACTTATCATTTCAGTTTGTCACACACAACACCTTATAAAAAATACATAAGTGGCAACGCACACTACATACTTTAGTCATCACGAAGTATAGGTATGAGACCGGGGTTAGTGTCTAATGACTATTTAACTAACAATACGAAATAACTTCAATCAGACACCGCCAAAAGAATGTTCCCTTTGCGTGTTTTAAATAGGGACCTTTTTACTGTTCATTTTTAGTATTAATTTTAACTTCAACAAACGCAGACCTAGTGCCTGTACCACTGCGCCATCGAACTCATCAATGTCAATGTTGTTTTAAACATCACGAATTTACATATTTTGCAATAAATAGCTAGTCTACAATATTCCTAAGTAATGCATAAAGCACTCAGATGAAGCGAATAAATCGCGTGAATGACAAGTGTTGGCGATTATGCGCGCGCGCAGGCCCGTCCGCCCCAGTCGCAATCGGCGCCGATTTATGGTGCCAGCCCTGATTGCCATGCGGCACCGAAAGCTTGATGCACTCCGCACCACACCACGGTGTTGCACCAATCAACATTTTAAAGATCGACCATCTTGATACTCGTATTTTTTTTATATTAACGGGTAAGCACAGTGTCTTAATCTCACCTGATGTTAAGGCCAATGATGGAAGCGCACTTCACCCGGGATCCTCAACTAGTGAGGTACTGGCTATCTTATCTCTAGCTGCCGGAACACAACAATGTTACAAACATTGATGTTATGGCGACATATTTAGATAAGATGGTGGTAGCTAGCCAAGCGGACAAACACGCCCTACCACCAACCAAACCAAACCGACACAAACATGTACCCCCCGCTGGGAATCGAACCCGGGACCTCTGGGTCTAAACCGGTGGTCTAAGTCACTAGACCACAATGGTGGTTATATGAATATAGTTTAATTAATTATAGGGTATGAGAACCTACTATGAGTAATTAATTATTGGTGGCTGGCAAGAGCTGGATGTGAGTAGCCGCGGATCGTGCTCAGTGGCGTGCACGTGGAGAGGCTTATGTCCAACAGTGGACAGCCAGCAGTGGCAGTGGACTAAGGTAGGCTGATGATGATGATGGATATTTAATATTTACATCGACATTAGACGTGTGCGACTAAGGACTAAGGACATAAGCCACGAAACTGTGTTAATAATATAGCACTTTTTTAAATATTTATAAATTTTTTATAAATTACAGTGAAAAAATTAAACGCCCACCCGACCCAACCAGGAATCGAACCTGGGTCTTCCGCAATCCGGGCGGCTGCACTGACCGCTATGCTATCGGGAAGGCTGACGTAAGCGCTGAATTTTGTCACTGCTATTTTAATGTTTTTGAGTGCTTTTTAGCGGCACTAGCGCCATCTATCCAAACGGTCGTTGCAACCGATGGCCATGCAGATTCATCTTTGCAGATGAAATACCACAAATTTGATAACACAACGCTATAGTAAATTTTACTTTTTTATTTTCAAGTGCTAATTGCTGCACAGAAGCTAAATTAAATAAATAAATTTTTATAAAATAAATAAATATTTTTTTTATAAAATACAGTGAAAAAATTAAACGCCCACCCGACCCAGCCAGGAATCGAACCTGGGTCTTCCACAATCCGGGCGGCTGCACTGACCGCTATGCTACCGGAAAGGCTGACGTAAGCGCTGAATTTTGTCGCATAATTTTTTCACTGTATTTTGAAAATAAAAAAGTAAAATTTATTTTTTTTTAACTAACGCCTTTTCATCTTTAGGATATCATCATCATCATCATCATTAGCTCATTTCATGTCCACACTGCTGGGGCTCGAACCTTCCCTATAGATGGACAATAACGGGCCATAAACCTGCTGCCAACACTTCGTGGGCCAGCGCCGATTGGCGGTTCTACCTAATAAACATATAAAAGTACACACGCCTGCAAATCAACATACCACATACTGTCAAATTTCCTCAATAGACTTTGAACTTTATGACTAAAAGATATGGTTGAAAATGTATTGAAGAAATTTGACAGTTTTGGATAGGTTGACGAGCATGCGTCCGTATAATCAAAACCAAAAAATACGACTCAGAACATGTATCTGTCAGCATCTAAATCAAATCAAATCAAAATAAACTCTATTTTGATATCACCCAAACCTACAGAAGTCGATGTAGAAGAAATACTATTACAAATAATGTTGTACGGCCTCAAACGTTCTTTACAGCAACAACAACAAACAAACGACGATTTACAGTCGAAATAGTTAGCGGATTCAAACGGATAGGTGGTTTGTTTTACAGTCAAACATTCTTTATTGTACGCGATCAGACGCAGACTCTGTGTTGTACTGTTTTAATCACACGACCGAATGATTAAAGACTACATTAATCACTATTACTGTATATCAGATAATGAATCTTTATATCTTAGAGCTAACAGCTACTTGGGCCAGCGTAAGCCTTGCTATCCAACGAGACAATGCTGATAGCTTACTGGGCACTTTGCCTGATAGGGATGATTCGGAACATTTTTTTTTGTTTTAAATAATAAAATGTTATTAAAATATCATATGATTTTAAGTTAAGAAGTATGATAGGAGTTAAACTGAGTGACAGGATAAGAAATAGTGAGATAAGGAAACGTTGTGGTCTGAAAGAAGATGTAGTGACAAAAATTGAGAAAGGTATGCTGAGATGGATTGGCCATGTCGAGAGAATGGATGAAGAACGATTGACGAAAAAAGTGTATAAGGCGAGTGCGAATGAAAGTGTTGGTAGGGGTAGACCTAGGCGGACGTTTCGAGATCAAATCAGGGACGTCTTGAAAAAAGGCCAGGTCAAGAGTACCCTAAACCGAAGAGCATGTATGAAGGGAATAATGAAAGCGAAACAAGTATGTAAGGATAGTAGCTAGTGGAAATAAGTGGTCTCTGCCTACCCCTACGGGAAAGAGGCGTGATTATATGTATGTATGTATGTATATTTTATCGATTGACAAAAATAAATCCCGCTCTAGTAATATTTTTCTTAAATTTACGTGAGCACTGGCGTACTCAGTTGAATGAAACACTATTTATACAGCTATGAAATGTAAAATGAACTTGAGAATCCTACGAAGAAACTTAAACGCATTCTTTTATCTACTTGAGAAACGAAAAGGATTTATAAAATAAGAAAGTAAACATCTCGGAATGTATGTGAGCGTTTCTCGCTAGAAAACAGTCAGCTTTTAATTTAATCAGTCGGCATTCTCGCGATGCTCTCCTGTAATTACACTGCAGCCACCTCAGCGGACACACTGGTACGGTGACATTCTCTCGACATTGCTGTATATAGACAACGAAAGACAGAACCTTAGCATTAATTAATACATGCATCATATATTTTTTATGAAACTGAGCCAGACAAACATGAACTTGGGCGCTTTTCCCCACCATGACCCGGCCAACCCGAGCCGAGGTTTTAACCTTTAGAGGCGCCCTCGGGTTGCTCCGCTCCCGATTTAAACGGAGCCCCTCGGAGACTCTAGAAGGGAACGGGGGAAACTTTTGTTTCATGCTATTCCCTCTAGAAACCCTTTGACGGTGTTTCGATCACACAGATTAAAAAACCCTTTAAGTTTCTCGCCGCCCCCAAACCGTCACCGTTGGGACTTTAAAGCCGTATGAGGCAAACAGCAAACTATCTCCAAAAGAAAACACCAACAGGATATTGAGGCGCGCACTTCCCGACAACGAAGCTTTTGATTTCACTTGAGTTGATAGTGCTCTTGAAGTCGGAACAAAGCCATGCAAAACAAAGTTGCTTCACGGCAGAAATGGTTATTAGAATGGTCGCCACTCGCTCGCAGTCAGAGTTCTTGTACCAACCGAACTTTTTTGATGCCATAGCAATTAAAATCATTAAAAAACGTATTCTGCAAATCGCCTTGAATAAGATTCCGCGAGATAAAGCCTTCTTTCTGCGCCATTATATTTACATTTCAACATGCTGCTAATTGGCTAGACGGAGGTGAATCGAAAATCGCGTGAGGCTCTCTCATTGAAAACGATAAATTAACAAACCAGCTGGTAATGTATTTATTAAAGGTTGCTTTTAATGCTTGCAATAGCTTTTCTCAAGGAAATTCAGTAAATAGATAATCGTCTCTCAGCAAAATACCCAAAGGTTGGAGAGAAATGTTTAACTCATTCAAATAGAGCTAGAACTCTTATGATCTGAAGTAAGATGCGCTTCGCGGTTCATGTCAGTGAATGCCGGTGTCCCTCAGGGGTCCGTTCTATCCCCCACGCTGTTCCTTCTGCATATCAATGATATGCTTCCACTTGGAAATATTCATTGCTGTGTAGATGATAGTACATACAGTGCACGGTGGGTATAACGGTCATTCAGCGGCTGGGCAGGTCGGGACTGATGAGAAACGAGTAAACCTTGTCATTGAGCTCAATCGGGTATTGTACCTCATATCTAAATGGGGCTCCAATAATCTTGTTGAGTTTAGATGCCAAGAAAACACAGGTATGCGCGTTCACGGCAAAAAAGTCGCAATTCCTACCCCTTCCTCCCTTCAAGGCACATCACTCAGCCTGCAGAGCAGTATTAACGTGCTCGGTATGGAGATTCACTGCGATCTGAACCAGAGGGACTACATCAAAGCTGTGATAAAAACAGCTTCACTTAAACTCGTTGCCTGAACCGGGTGCGGCGATTCTTCACGCCGGATCAGTTGTGCTTTGAAACCCACCTTCTCCTTTCCTCCATAGGAGTACGCGTTTTTTTTTAAGAGAGATTGTTGATTGCCTCTGACGGCATTTTCAGCTTCACCGGGTTTGTTTGGTGGCGGCGAGGAACGTAAAGGGTCCCGCAAGCCGTGTGAAACGAATCACCTTCGGAGGTTTTCTAGAGGCATTGCGCACTAGTGCGCGTCCCCGTGCCCTACTAGATTCTCCGAAAGGTTCGGATCGGATCGGGAGGAGTACGCGTGCTGCTCTCACTTTGGTGACTCGTTTCTTTGTTGCACTTCCAAAAGATGGCATAGTCTACCAGCACACATTTTCCCTCCTTCCATGGGGTCCTTCAAACGAGGCGTGAAGAGGTACCTTGTGGGCCGGCAGGGTGAGGGTGACTGATGCTGCGTTGTTTTCACGCTGCACCAATAGTCCTTGCGTCTGGACTCCGTTTCCACTTAACATCAGGTGGAGTGGAGTCATTTGCCGAGCTAGGTATACAAAAAAAAAGAACAAACCACACCTCAATAATGAAAAAAAAACAGATAGAATGGATAAAAAGATTCCACGAAAACATGCGCTTTAGAACGAATTAAATAAAATACAGTTAGTAGAAGGTCCTTAGACTATTAGTTATAACAGTGATCCTTCAAACTAGTCAGTTATAAAAAATATATAACTATTTATATATATAATAAAAAACTGGAGCAAGTTCAGATAGGGATATCATTTAACTAGCTCTAACTATTTAGGCCACGTTATGGCAAAAATAAAACGTCTGTAAACGTAAGTCTGGCCGTAAGCTTCAGACCGAGACCGAACAAACATAACCCGATAAAGGGCCCAGTTAATTGCTATACACGATTGTACTCGCGAATAATGGTAATGTCGCGATTTGCTATTTCAATTAACAAGCATTGGCGCTAGAGAAACGGCACTCGCCAAGATAGTTCCGTGCAAGATTATTGCACTTTCTGAGTGCTCGTGCTAGCTTTATTCAGCATTCGATTACATAAACGAATACGAATATATAGTATACAATATACAATTTTACTAAAAAAAATTAACCAGTCTCCGGAAGCTCGAGTGGGAAACGAACCCACGACCCTTAGATTACCCGGTCCAATGCTCTGACCGCTGTATTGCGATGGTATTACGAAGAACACTGTGAAGTATTTCAACAATCGTTAAAGACGTTTTTTTTAAAATGTTTCTGTTATTTTAAGCATTCACAATGCTACTTAAATTATGTAGATAAAATATTCTTGATAAAAAAATACTAGTAAAATTTTATTTTGTAGCATACATACGAGTAGCATCGTGAATGGAAAAATTAAAATAATAAAAGTAATTTTTTAATAATGTTCATGTGCTAAGCAATATCAATACGACTTATTATTAACGTTCAATATCGATGGTACTAATCCCCGGGCGCATTGTGCGGCGATTAGCAGCGGATATCGCAATTGGCCCAGCCGTGGGGCAGTCCGTTGACTAATCAATACTAATGAGTGGAAATCAAACGTTCGTCCGCGCGGACATGTGCAGTGCTCGGTTACTGACCTTTGGTGTAACTACAGATAATGTTAAGAGTAAAAGAAAATTAACTAAACCCTCTGTGGTTTAGCGGTGAGACGGCTGCTCAGAGATAAAAAGGCCATGGGTTTGACCTATGAGGTTAGACATAGCCTATATGAGGTTCCTGGGTTGTTTTTTAGCCGTCACTGTGATCTAGTGGTTAAGACCACCGGTTTAGTCTCAGAGGTCCTGGGTTCGATTCCCAGCGGGGGGTACATGTTTGTATACTCGGTTTGGTTGGTGGTAGGGCTTGTTTGTCCGCCTGGCTAGCTACCACCATCTTATCTATATGTCGCCATTACATGTTTGTTGCATTGTTGTGTTCTGGCAGCTAGAGATAAGATAGCCAGTGCCTCACTAGTTGAGGATTCCGAAAGAAGTACCTACGGTTCCACCTTTGGCCTTATCATCACTTAACATCAGATAAGATAAAAGCCAAGCGCTTACCCTTAAGATATTATTATTAGATTAAGTTTGATTACTGATAAAAAAACAAGGTGGACCGACGATCTAGTGGAAGCCAGAATTATGATTAGCACAGTTCAAAATTATTTTCGATTGTTTTAGAGTTCAATTAATAACGGTATGAGTCGATTCGACGCATGCAGTGGGTTAATGAACTTCAAAAATCTTTACGACTTCAGATTCCTGCCTTAAGCACACGAAAACCCAGATGGCTCTCTAATTGTTGTTACTATAAAAATATTACAACCCTTTGCAACCGCTTCATTCACAGGGTGATCTTTATTTAAAATAATATTTTCTTTTAAGATTAAATTATGTACAAAAAGTAGTGTAGGCAACAAGTATTTCAGTCCCTAGGTGGCCTAAACCTAACTAAAGTGACAAACCAAATCCCAAATAGCTTATATCAAAATGTTAATCATAGTGTATACCATGCATTTTTTTATTATTTCTTATGGGTAAGCAGTTTGCCTTCATCTCAGCTGATGTTAAGTGATGATAAGGCCGAAGGAGGAAGCGCTCTTTACCCGGAGTACTGACTGAGGCACTGGCTATCTTATCTCTAACTGTCGGAACACAACAATGCTACAAACATTGATGTTATGGCGACATATTTAGTAGAATGGTGGTAGGGCAAATAAGCCTTACCACCAACCAAACCGAGTACACAAACATGTAACTCCTACCGGAAATCGAACACGGGACCTTTGGGTCTGAGACCGGTGGTCCTAACTACTAGACCACAGAGGCGGTTAAACGTCTTTCCCTAAGACTCAATAAAATTTTAAGAATAGCCTTCTAATGACTTTGAAATATGAGACAGTGCAAAAGTACAATTCAAGAATCGCCGCCGCTGATGGCGTTGTGACATTCATAAGAGCTCAAGAATATTGTAGCCTAAACGAATAAAACATTGTATACAGTTTCATTTCTTTATAAGCTTACCGGTCCTCTGATTCCGCTATAATTATTCATTTGGCCCGCCAATGACTTTGCGTTTCAAATGCGTGGTGTGTACACGCTAATTTCGCCTCACCTATTTCTAAGGGCAGAAATAGCTCGCGCGCAAAACATCCTGTGGATGAGGAAGCCCGCGCGCGCGTAAACTTCCTGCGTGTGCGCACGAACGTTGCTAGAAAGATTCAGATGCGGTACACTATAATGGTCAGCGCCGCGCCGGCGCCGCCGCGCCGCCCGCCGCCGGCCGAAGGGTAGAGCGATAAGCCCGGTGAAGCTGAAAAAAGCCTGGTGAAGCTGAAAATGCCGTCTAAGGCAACCAGCAAACTTTCTCAAAAAAAAAAGTTACCTGACCCGTTATTTCAGAGGGTGAGGGTTCAAATCCTGATCGTGGATTTTTTTAAACATTTTCACGATTGCAAAATTGGAGGTGCACTACTGTTTGACCGAGAGGCAACGCTATACTATGTTAGTTAAATATCTTCTGGCGAAGGCCTTGCTAAAATAACAACAACCATTTTAACTGTTGGAGACGAATAAGATCGCTGCCGTAATGAAAGGGTGTTTCGTTTTTGAAATTATAGAAAATTCGGACTAAATATAGAAAGATCTACACGCGGATTGCAATATAAATACCAACAACCTTTATTCCCGTTCTTCGTCTTCGAGCGATGGTGCTGCGTGGCCGATGACGTCACACATAGTCCAGTAAAAATCACACGAAAATGAAGCTCACAGTTAGATTGAATATAATAAAATAGTCACAATAGGTTGATGAACACAATCAAAAGTTAATAGTAGCGACTGCAATATCGCTAAATCGGAGCTATGAGAAACTGATCGCGACATCTTTGCACGACAAGAAGAAAGCACGTGGATTGGAATTGATTTGTGATCCGGTCGAGTCTCACTATCTACCCTACATTTGTCCGATAAAAAAAAAATATGAAATATAGAATTCCGATCATTAACAATAATTAAACAAATAAATAAGACCCACTTTTAGACAACTTTACACAGTTCCTACGTAAATAATCATACGAACACTTACATTAGAAAATTGATTAACGGGATTTCATAGAACATTGCTTAGAAAGAGCCTTATCTATTTCCAAGCAAAAAGGTTTCAGCGTTCAATAATGTCAATAAAAACCTCCTCCATTTTGAAGCAATCATTCTTACATCGATGTGTCGAATCCTCTTCGAATGAACATAAATTATTGCAGACACGTTTACTTGCAGGTACCTTAAATAACACCTGATACCTCTTTATATAGTTTCCTAACGCTATTTGATAAGTCCATTCACTGTTACCCGTTTCTAATTTGTCAACAGTACAATGGGGTGTCCGTATTGGATCACATATTGTTTTCTAAAGTTTACGCGAACACTACACATTGAAATGAAACAACTTTTACGGATCTACTCGCGTTTATTTTACACATTAGTTTTAATTAATGTTTATCCTGACGTTTTGAACCCTTTGCAGGGTCCGTGGTCACAGGGAGACTGAGGTGTTGGTCGTCTTATAATTAGTTAAAGAACTTATAGCCGACGTCAAGCATAGGCGCGAAAATAAGTCTGCGGTATGCGAACATTCACTTGAGGGGCCCAACCATTACATCAGATTTGATAAACCACAAATACTCGCCAGAGAACAACGATTCATCCCTAGGATGATACGCGAGGCTATTGAAATTAAAAAACATCCTAATTTTAATAGAGAAGATGGTTGGAATCTACCACCAGCCTGGGATCCCATCATACAGAATATTAAATCCCAGCCCCAACACCATACTGCCAGACCAAAAGATACTGTAAGCTCTTTCTGCGTAAAACGGAATGCACCTGATTAATTTAAATGAGGGTATACAAGCTACTAACTAATTATAAGACGACCAACACCTCAGTCTCCCTGTGACCACGGACCCTGCAAAGGGTTCGAAACGTCAGGATAAACATTAATTAAAACTAATGTGTAAAATAAACGCGAGTAGATCCGTAAAAGTTGTTTCATTTCAATGGGGTGTCCGTTCATGAGTGGCGGTGACTACCTACTTTCCATCAAGTGAACGGCCGGCTCATTTGCCAAATCTTGCATTTGAAAAATATGGTTAAATGGCAGTCACAGAACGACCAGCAGCGATTGGTCGCCTGTGGAGGCTGGTCTGCTCTCATTTATTTATTTTTTGTATTTATGACCACCAACAAGGTTTGTATCAAAACGTTCACTGAATACAACCAAAAACTAATTAAACACAAATCTTACTTAAAAAGGTGGCCCCAGTGCTCTTGCTTCCTTCTTATTGTAAACTATACCTAGGTCAAATTTGATTTTCGTAATTGACTTTTACGAGTAGGTACAGTATGTGTTTGTGAAAATTAAAATTGATACATGATGTAAATTTGAACATTTTATTTTTATACATGTTGTTGTTGTCCTTTATAGTAGTTGTAAGTAAATACCTAGCCTATATATCTCTCCTACTGCCGGGAAAGGCCTCCATCATTGAAATCAAGTCATCACTACAATTGATGGGTAATGGCTTAATCACAAACCCGGGCTTTGCACTGAATAAAATCCGAAACACACGTTGCCCGACCTGGGAATTTAACCCGGGACCTTTGGGTATCGGGCCGAACGCTTTGCCTTATAGTCCTAAGTCCTTTATAGTGTGTGTTTATTTGTAATGCAAAGTGTCCTTCTATGATAGGGCATTTTCCCATATATTTGACGCTGTAAAAGAAAGGGGAGAAAACCGGACTAACATAAAAATAAATGCAAAGAGAAAACACTGAAAATAAAAAAACAAGCTCTACGATCCCAGAATTCAATTTGAGCAATGTTGGATGCAACGTTAAATATTTCCTTGTCATACCTATACTTAAATAATAAAATCTATAATACATTGATACGTTGTCGCAGGCGGCGACAATCACCAACCAAGCGGCCGGCCGTGGCTAGCTCAATTAAATCCGCACTCTCTTTGGTTGGTGATTGTCCCCGTTTTTATGTTATTCCGGTTTTTACGAGTATATAATTGTTTTTTATATAGTTGTTTAGCAGTCGGGTTTTTTGTTTTATTTTAATAATTTAACAAAAAACTGACAAAACAAACAAAATATTGCTGTAAATGAAAATTATTAACTACATCTACGTCCATAGAAAAATTGGCCATATCCTCTAAATTCCGTAGACGTTGTCAGTTCCGTAGAATTTGATCGTGTGGCCGATCTAACAGATTTTTGGGGTGAAGACTACTAATAGCTAACCCGGCCAATGTTTTTACTTTTTTTTATAGCCTGTGTCACTCCCACAGTCAAAACAAATCTAACAACACCTCTTAAGTTAAAATCCACCATACCGTTTGGGCTGTAGGGTGTGCCAAAGAAACAGACAGACATCTATACATACGTATACATACATACATACACTCGAAAAACATAACCCTCCTTATGACGCAGTCGGGTAAAAAGTTCTAACTGCTATGCGACTTTTTGCACGTCAAAGCGAGTAACGTTGCCCATCCGTCTTTATTTATTTTAGCTAGTAATACTGCGGCAGCAGTGTGCATTGATCATCACTAAGGACGCGTGGCACAACTGGCCCATAGTGGTACGCTGTGGTCCCTAGCAACGGCAGCTTCCTGCAGTGTTATACGTTCCTGGTACCAAGACTGGCGGACAACGTGTTTGACGAAGGCGGCGGCGGCGGCGCTAGGCGACACGCTCTTCTGTATCGCAATGAAAAACTGCGCAGGTGTCATAGCATCACGTGTTCAGCTGAATGTGTACCTATGTCTATAAGGAGCGGCCAGAGCGCCGCCTGTAGCGGCCTTGACAACGACAGCGTCCTTAGCAACGGCGCGGTGGCCTCCTGCGGCTTTATGCGGTTCTGGTACCAAGCTTGGTGTACAACGTGACTCGATGAAGGTGGCGCTAGGCTACTTACTACACGCTCCCTTCCTTCCTATCTTTGAAAGGCTGTATCAATTTAACTAAATAAATCCTGGGGCTTGCAACATAGCGCGCCTTAGAATGCTATAAAGAAACAATGTTTGTAAGCAACCACGACTCACTGGTTAGTATGTTCTAACCACATCCTCGGTCATTCATTAAACAATCTAAGTAAAATAAGTTAAACATCTGTTTAACATCAGTAATGTTTAGGCACTCTCTTTATAGCCGTGTCGTGCGTGACGTACCGTTTAATGTTTTATAGTACCTCAATAGATGCGTTGCACCCACAGAGGCTGTTCAAATTACATTTATCACTTAGTTTAACAAAAACAACAACAGTGGAGTGTGTTTTGTATTAGACTAGGTACGAATATAATACTAAATCTAGATTCTGCGCATTACGTGCATCGCTGAAGTTGGGGCTGCCATAGCAACCTACTAACGCTACACGCTTATCCTCATGGTAAGAACAGGCTCAGTGAAGCTGTTAATTTTATTGATTTGAAAAGGTGACCTTGTACTGTTTCACTTAATTTGTTAACACTAAACGTAGAAATAAAACTAAACTGCAGCATACTCTTTACTATCCCGCCAAGAAGTTTTTCTAGCTGGTAATACTGTAGTTGATCGGATTGAGTTTTGAAACATGTGTCAGGACTTCTTGGCGGGAAAGTGAGGAGTCATGTCTGCGGTTTTGTTTTATTTTCAAAAAATTGTGTGATCGAATATTAATGTGAAATAATAGTGGATTATTAACCGTTAAGTGTTCCTAAGTGTGCATGAGTGTTGGCAAATGAAACAAAACAGTGCAACTTTACTTTTCAAATTCTCTCAAGAAGTCCGCCGAGGAATTAGTAAAGCCCCACATCTTTACTGAGATACTCGAGGGGTTGGGGGTATATCATTTCTCACTTCTTATTTTTATTATCATTCATCATCATTCATCATCATACTGACTGGAAGGAAATATTGTATATTTATGTATTACTTGTAAGAAAAATTACTTTGACACTGGCTAAATGTGCTAATCGCACGAAGCCATCAACTAAAAGAAAGAAAGAAACATGTGTCAAAAAAAAACGTCATTTAAATCAAAAGCACTAAGGAGTATTGATATCAACTTCAAAGCAAATCACCGCCAACATAACTTTCTACCGCTTTTTAACCCCGTTAGACAAAGCATTTTATATGTATAGATTAATACGTGAAGCTTTGTACCCTTTTTTACAAAAATTGCGTGGAGGGAGGAGTATGAAATTTCGCACACTTATAGTTTATATAGAGGAGTAATATTTTTTGAAATTATGCATTAAAAACACATTACCAATTAAATAAATATTGATTCATACATTTTTCAAAAATTTCATTAATGGAAGAGGAGTGGCCCAAAAATCACATTCTATCTTTTTTAATTTTGCATTGCTTAGGATACAATCCGTGCAGCCTTAATTAAATATTGTTTCAAAAATGGAATCGGAGGAAACTAAAATTACGGTCGAATTTCGACCACTGGGCAACCATTAGTATGTATAGATAGAAGATTGTACTGGGCGACCGGTACTAACTAAACTAAAGCTATACCTATCAGAAAGCCTAAATTATAAAATACGCAACTATTACTAGCTAGAAATGAACCTGCGAGTGACATAAAACGACACTCTTTTAATTTTTTTGGAAGGTCGTAAAATGACTGAGTTCTTTTCGCCATGTGCTGACAGTTCGTTTAAGAGATGACTGTAATTATGTATACAAACAACGCTTGCGTCCCGCCCCGCCGTCCCGCCGTGCCAGTGCTGCATTCAGTGTTCCGTTGTGGACGGAGGCGGGTCCGATTCAGTCACGTTGGCCGTCCTCGCTGTTACCAATACCGTAGCAAGTGGCAGGAGGTTGCCGTTACCAGGGACGCTATCGCCGCGCGTCCTTCGCAACGCGCTTCGATTCAAACTAATTTTATACTACGCTATGCACAATGTACAGATCATTTATCTTTGTTTCTTTCTATGTTGTATAAATCTTTTTAAAAGTATAAAAAGAGGATTCACGGCTACGGTGCGTTCGTCGTGGTTTAACTAACAATAAGAATATGTATGGTAAAATTTCAACTCTTTGTTTGTCAGTCTTAGTAAGTAAGTAGTCGAATCGTAAATAATACTCAAAGTTGTCTTCATTTTAATACAGTTTCCAAGAGTTGCACACCCTTAATTCTTCATAGCGTTAGTAGGTTGCTATGGCAGCCCCACTTTCAGCAAGTCACGTTGCCCGCACGTCGCGTTACCAGAGTTGCAGGAGGATGCAGGAGGCTGCGAGTTTTTGCCGTTGCTAGGGACCAACATGAGCCACGTATCCTTAGAGACGCAAAGTTAGTGGTTGCTATGGCATATGGCAGCTCCACATGACTACACCGTCAGCGAGTCACGTTGCCTGCCAGTCTCGTTACCAGAACTGCATGAAGCTGTAGGAGACTGCCGTTACTAGGGAACCCGCCCATCGCCAATTGCCATGCGCCACGCGTCCTTAGTGATGCACACAGCCCCGCCCTAAAGACTTCTTGGCGGGAAACTAAAGAGTCATGTATGCAGTTTAGTTTTGATTTTCTTGTTTTATTGTCGAATGTTAATCATGTGAAATAATCATCTATTACAAAGACAAAACTGTGTAACCACGAAAAGAGATTTTGTGTATCAATAAAAACTTTTTCTAAAGCTGCTAAGACATAGGAACACTGAAAATTAAAACTATATAAAACAAAACAAAAACATTTTGTATTTATAAATACTCATTTATTATAGATTTTATTATTTAAGTATAGGTATCGGACTAGGAAATATTTCACGTTGCATCCAATATTGCTCAAATTGAATTCTGAGATCGTAGAGCTTGTTTTTTTCTTTTCAGTTTTTTCTTTTTGCACTTATTTTTTTATGTTTGTCCGGTTTTTACGAGTGTATAATTGTTTTTATATAGTTGTTTTAGCAGTCGGGTTATTGTTTTATTTTAATAATTTGGTTTATTTCAAACTTTTTAGTGTTGTAAAGTAAATAACCAAGCATTTTAAAACCTACATAAAATAAATATATTAATACGTCTTACTCTTTTAAATAGCAAAGTCATAGCGCATACGTCAATTGTCAATAATCAGATTGTGGCGTAAAAATGAAACTCTTGACGTCTAGTACTTTTGACTGACAAGTTTTTTGAGTTTTTTAAACATGGGAATAAAATCTGCTAATATTTCCAAAAACCAAACCCCATAAAACATTGCTGTACCTAAATGAAAATTAGTTACTACGTCCATAGATAAATTTGCGATATCCTTTAAATTCCATAGATGTTGTAGTTCGTTTATAGAATTTTGATCGTCATCTAACAGTTTTTTGGGGTCAAGACTACTAATACTACTAAAACTAGACTACTAATATATATAAATAAATATATATAAAAAATATATAAATTATATTGAATTTTGAATTTTAGATTACTATAAAAAGCTATCGTAACTTATTATAATTATATAAGTTTTTTTTAATAGGTAAGCTAACTACTACCAACAATAAATGTCATGTAACGTAGACATTTTACTAGAAAACTAAAATAGTCTATTTCTGCCTTCCGTAACTTCATCTAAGTGAATGTCTCAATTTATAGAACAAAATGTGTGTGCTAAAATAACAGTGAGTTGACTAATTGTAACGCTGTAAGCGAACATGTTAATTAGCCTGTTTATGAGAGAGGTGCTCTCTATTTGCGGATGGTGTGCTGTTCGCCACGGGTGAACAATAAATTAGCTGGACTTCTGTGAATAATTAGAAAACAGGACAATGTAACAGCGATGGCGCATGGCGATCTATTATAATTATAACCACTCCTACAATACTCATTAATTACACAACAATATTACGTACACTGAGGAGCTCGATCGCGTAGTGGTTCACGCCCAATCTGCAATTGCTAATGTTAAGCTACTTTCGCAAAGGCCGGTCATTGGATGGGTCACCAAAAGTGATCTCGAGCTCCTCCGTGCTTCGGAAGGCCCGTACAGCTGTTGGTCCCGGCTACATTAGCAGTCGATCCGCATTGGGCCCGCTCCCTATCCATCCATAGGAAAAGCTCGTACCCCAGCAGTGAGGACATAAAATGAGCTCGTGATTACCTACAATAGTAATAAATACTGACTGAAGCTATACTGAATTATTATATTAAATAGAATAAATAGAAATCGGTTCCGTACTTACATCAGAACTTGTGTTCTCTATCTAACTGCACCTTTGTGGTCTAGTTGTTGGACCGCTAGATCCAGACGTTCCGGATTCAATGTCCAAAGAAATTTGATTGGTATTAGGTCTGGTTTTAAGTCCGCCTGGCTAGCAAATGCCATGCCAATGACAGCCATGACAAGCTTTGCTACGTTAAAAGTGCATAACCCATCTTGTGTGACTCCTTACGTTATAAAAAGTTCAAATTCAAACACAAATTCAAATTTCATTTGTTTGTGAAACACAGGTATGATATGCGGTCTAACACAAACAAATCAGAGCCTCAAAAGTTTTCTAAAGATCAGAGAAGTACTTTAAGCCAATTGTTTTGATGTTCGATTGCTATTGCGCTATATGCTATTAGCTACCAGTTACCACAATAAAAACACGCACTGTTTAATAGCCACTGAGGGATATTGACTGGCCGCGGATCCGACAAAGCGGTTGAATACGCCACAGGAAGTGTTTCTGAAAGCGTTGTCAATGTTTGTAAATAAATCATTCGATTACGATTATGAAAACGAAAATTTGTGTGGCATAATTTTAACTCTTCTCGGTTTTTTTTTTTTTTTTTGTGAGAGATTGCTGATTGCCGCTGCGGCATTTTCAGCTTCACCGGGCTTTTTTGGGGGCGGCGAGGAACGTAAAGGGTCCCTCAAGCCGTGTGAAACGAATTACCTTCAGAGGTTATCTAGAGAGAACGGCATCGCGCATTAGTGCGCGTCCCCGTGCCCTACTAGATTCTCCGAAGGGTTCGGATCGGATCGGGGAGCGGAGCAACCCGAGGGCGCCTCTAAAGGCACGGACCTCGGCTCGGGTTGACCGGGCCGTGGAGGAGGAGAGAAGCGCCCAGGTACATGTCTGTACCTGGTGTAGAGCGAGTGTGAACCGGTTCTTCGTACCCTTGTTCTACGAGTACGGTGTCTTGGGCCTAAACTGGTGTGCATGTTTAGTGTATTCTGTAAATGTGCGCTGTCATACAGAGGATCGGGCGGGGGGGACTCTTCTCGTTGGTCACCAGGAGGCGCTGCTAATTTACGTTATATACGGTTAGTAAGCAGAACACTAGACACTCTTTTATTGGAAAAATCATTCAACGGAGCAGTTTTTATTTTTTATATTATAATTTTAGCTTCATACGTCTTGCTTGATACAAAACAAAATTATTGCTACGTTAACTACTTAACTATAATTTCTGTCAATTTATACAGTTTACGTCAGTTGGTACTTCTTAGTTAGAAGTTGCCTCCGTGGGTGAGGATTTCTCAATTTTGGGCCTAATCGTTTATAACTGGTTGAGTTATAGGCCAAGTGCTTCATTTGAGAAATAAAAGCATAAGAGTAGGTAAAATTTTGTTAAATTTATTTCTAAGGCGATTATCAAAATAACACAAATGTTGGAAAAATTTCCACGAGCAGGATTTGTACCTGCACCCTTCTGACATATCGGGTCAGGTGCTCTTCCAATTGAGCTATCGTGGTTCTAACCAGCCCGCCGAAATTATTCAACACTCTTTACTTTTTTACTTTGAAAGCCAAAGGCGCCAATTGAATGTCAACAACTACCGCATTAACATTTAATCATAATATTTTTACAAATACTAAAGATCAGTCAAGAAGTAGGCAAGCTATTTATAAAATGTTTATTTTGTTTTGTTTATTTTTACGCAAATTTTATTGCGAAGCAAATTACAAAAACACAAATGTTGAAAAAATTTCCACGAGCAGGATTATCAGCTTTACTTCTAATTTGACGATTGGTCTTTATTAAGAGAAACTTCAAAACCTTACTCAAAGGCAGAAAGTCTTAATTAAAATAATGATGCGTACGAAATATCAGCGAGATTTATAAGAATGTTTATTCGTAGCCCTCGTTAAAGCTCGCCCTTGACGACCCATCCATAACAAATCCAGTGCCTGTCTTGTTGGTAAAATGACATACACTTGGCTCATTATACTCTTCACTACGTAGATACTACTAGGGTTAGGGTGACCAATTAACAAGTTGCATAGACGTTTTTTTTTTATTTAGACGTTTGGAATTATCTGAGGGCCTAGTGTGAGTGTTGTTTACTTAACGTAGGTTTTCATTCCATCACGTTTAGGAAAAAAAAAATTGTACGGCAAAATTGTAACTCTTTTCGTATGTCGCCAGGAGGCGTTGTTTCAATGCCATACTAATTTTCGTTTTTAATAACATGATCGAATGTCAAATGAAACTCACACTAAGCACCATGTATCTTGTATTTACATAATTTAATTCAAATAATATTGATTTAATACTGTGTAGTGTTATAGTACACCGTCAGCCAATATTCTGGGGTCAAGAGCCTTAGCTTCACACTGACGGAACAATTATGGAGTCCAGATACGAAGACCAAGGACGTACCCAGGGCGAGGTCCAAAGGGTCCGGACCACCCGAAAGTATTATACCAACAAATTAAAATAAATCCTAATATACAGCAATAAATTCCGTTATGCGGGTGGCAGGGCTTTTGACCGCTATCGCATCTCCCGACCAAGACGGTTAAATTTAATGCGGTTTCATTGTCTCATTTTACAATCTTTTACTTTTTTAGTTTCACCTGTCCCGATCAGGGATGTTGCGAATATTCTCATTCGCATCCTCAAATGCGGAGTTTCCGCATAGATTTGGACATCTGTGGATGTGAGCCTTCATCGCGGATGTGAGCCTTCAAAAATCCGCATCCGCATTCACATCCGCGGATGTGTAAAAATTGGCATCCGCAACATCCCTGGTCCCAACGTTTGTAATCAATTCTTGCAAGTTAAATTTGATCCACTTCCCGGTTACCGATTGAGCTGAAATTTTGTATGCATGTGTAAATCGGATGACAATGCAAAATTATTATGACATGTAGCTGATCTGATGATGGAACCGGAAGGTGGCCATAGGAACTCGGTAATAAGACGACAAAAATTGCGTTTTTATCACATACCCAATTTTTTTTTATATAAAAGCATGTTACATTGTGATTTCAAAAGAAAAATAATGAAAGTGTAATAGGCTAAATATTATTTAATGTTCCATCAAAATGTAACACGCTTTTATTTATATAAAAATTGGGTCTGTGATAAAAACACAATTTATTTTTACTTATTAACAGGTTTAAATAATTTTTAACTTTTTAGCTCTTTTTTTAAATATCTATTACTTATACTATAATATTATATTGTGAAAAAAGATTTGCTATTATTCTATTGCCGAGAAGCTTTTACGTGCCATTTAGGTACTTTAATCATTTACCCAAACGGACCCTTCCCGACAAAAAATCCTGGGTACGTGCTTGACGAAGACTGCTTGTGAAGGCGTACTATGCCCACACTATGCCGCACTAGCCGTCCTTCCTCATTTTGCCGACCCGCAAGTTACGTCAACTCACACTTCAATTAAAGGACTAATATAATTTTGAAGGAAGAGGGACAATAAATTGAAAAAATAAATACGAAGTAGGTAAAAATATAATAAAAGTGTAACCCTAATAACCAAATCATATTTGAATACTGTCGTCAGATTAGCAAGCACCAGTTTGCAATAAATATTCCTCGCATTCTCCATACATATTCTAAGGACGATTTTAATCGGCATTGACTCATGCGCGGCTCGTCATCGTACGGTTCACTTGTTGGCGCTCAAATTAATTAAGTTTGTTTATTCATGCGACTGTCTCTTAAATTATGATTAGGCTTTGATTAGGTAAATCTAATGGTAAGTCCATGTTAATAACAAAACATGTTCCGTTGTGTCGTGCTGAGGTCGTACTAAAAATAATGCTTTGGGTGGTAGGTATAAAAAATAGGTATTTTTTATTAAATTATTATTATTATTATTTTGTAATACTGGCGAATGATGAGAAATAAATAAAATAATGTGGAATTAATTGCTCGTAGATTGAAATCGGCCGCGTTTTATTTTCAACTTCGAGCTATGATGAAAAGAATATCCACTACATCCTGCGTAGTAAAACGAAAATTATTATAGCAGCGCCATATCTAAAAAAACTAACTGGTCACTAAAACTGTATTAGCTACATCCTTTTGTCTTTCCCTACGGGAGAACTAAAAAAAGTATAAAACGTCACGGTGACGTTGACACTGTTGTCAGTCAATGTCATGTCAATAAATAAATTCTCCCTTTGCCGACTCATGACACAAAAAGGAATTTTGTTTCAATTAATAAACCCGTTTCAAAGCGGTCTAAAATAACAATTTAAAGGTTTTGAAGCACTTATCTAATACTGGTATTCGTACATGCAAAGTGTGTTAAGCATAAATGATCTGAATCAGTGGTTATTAATTATTTAATTTGCGTTGTATTTTACAATTGTGTTGATAATTTTGATGAGTAATATTTGTTATTGTTCGTCGTAACATCATTCAACTATTAGAACAGTAAAAGTTTTGGGTAGTTACTACTATTATAGGACTGTCATCGTCAAGGCAGAAACTAAGCAGGTAAGTTAGGGTTTCCTACAATATTGTTGTATTTTGGAACTGTGATTAAAAAAGTACGTAAGATAATGTCTAGTAAAAAAAATAATTAAAAACTACGCTCTTTCTGCTACCTTGTATGGTTATATCTAGACTGTTTCACCGTTCTGAATAGTTAGTCGAGTCATTTACATAAATTACCTTATCAGCCAGCTTTACCAGCTGTTTTCTGATTTAATTTTCTTTTCACTTACCCCTTTAGTAAAATTTTTATTATTAAATGAAATCGCTCTTTATTATTATCTAATAAGGGTCATGAGCCCTTACAATAATCGAAGATAACAAGTTATAATTTTTTTACTTTAACTTATTCTGTTCTTTGTGTACTGTGTCCATGGTTGTGTATTTTTTGTGTTAATAGTAAATAGGTATCAATTTATAATCAAATTAACATTAATAAGTAATATTTGCAGTATCTATTTATTTATAGTAAATTTTTATTGTAATTAAACTAATTATATTAAAATACTATTTATAGATTTTTTGTTGATTTATTATTTTTATTGTTTTGTAATATACTTAGTATCAAAAACAATTACAATAAAAAAGCAATGAAAAATTAAATAGCAGTAATTAATTAAAAAAAACATAATCAAGTTTTTCATTAATTTTGTATAAATATGTATAAAATATTTATTAATTACAGTGAAAAAATTCAATGCCTACCCAACCCAGCCAGGAATCGACCCTTTGTCTTCCGCAATCCGGGCAGCTGCACTGGCCATTAAGCTACCGGGAAGGCTAATTTTGTACATTTAGTTTTAATCAGCATTTCCCTTTATTTCTAGTCCCCACAATGTCGGAACGCGATCCAATAACCGGTTCCAGTCGCGGCGACTACGGTGCGACGACCGCGCCACCCCCCGTCGCGTTCGCAGACTTCAGCCCCACGGAGCTGTACAACCTGACGGAAGGAATCGCAGACAACATCAACTCCGTCAACACGGGGCTGCGGTCGCTCGAGAAGATGATGAAGCAGGTGGGAGGCGCTAACGACAATCTGGTGCTGAGGGAGAAGATGTGAGTGATGAAAATTTTATTAAATTGTTGATTTGAGAATTATTTTTATAGACAGTGAACCTCACAGAATGTACATTAAGCTGAACCAGCTAAAACAACTAGAGCTATTTATTATTTGTTAATAATTATAAAATTATTGTATCAAATAGAGATAACCTATTTCTACAGTCAATAGAGTCTATCAAAGAATGTTTTTTTTGTTTGTTTAAGATTAAAACCCATATCAAATTTTTTTTTGTAATATTGTCAATCAATATAAGTTTTTTTAAATCGCCTTAGAAGAACTCTTAGGAAGGTATCATCTATACTTCACTGTGGTCTCGGCCGCGAGCGACTTGCGACGCGGCAATCGGATTTATCGTTCCACGAAATCTTAGTCGATGATAGTCAAATAGTAAGAACGCAAACTGTCTATGGTTGTGACCGTAACAAAGTATATTTTATTACTTATATTATTTTCTATTGTAAAGTATAACAGGAAAATTACTGCTCCATACATGTTAAGCAAAAGCATTATTTATTCCATAATTTAGACTATTAGGACCTTAAACATAAACGGAGTATAAGCCAGCTTCAAATAGTTATTTCGTCATTTGTCTCTTTTACTTGCAGCTCAAATAAAGTTTACATGACTGGAACAAAACACGGAATATCTTTTCCAAGCTTATTCTATGTTTATTTGTAAGGCTCTAAGTGTTCCTTGTTAAGCCCTCCCCCGTCTTCAGTCACACATGCCAGCAATCCGTGAACGCTTGCGTGTCGGCGACGGCGCGCGACCTGCAGCGGCTCGGCGTGGTCGTGCGCCGCGGCGACAAGCCGCAGAAGCTGCAGGTCGAGCGCCTCACGCAGGCCTTCCGCGACGCGCTCGCCAGATACTCCGCCGTGCAGAAGGTAACCAGCTGGTGGTAGCACCAGCCCCTTTTTAGCAGGTCTTATGAAGCTTACCAAATCTTGAAGACTTAGCTTGTCCTTGACTTGGGCGACCTTGTACTGAAAAACTGATAAAAAGCTCAGTAAACACACGTTTTTGACGCTTTTTTTGCTGCGTCATCATAAATAAAGGAAAACGCCGCCATATTCTTAAGACCGTTTATATTTTAAAATCTCATGCAAACTAGAAAACATTTCAATTCAAGTGGAGTTAAGCGATTTAAAGTCCACTAGATGATGAGTTCAAATTGCATAAATATGCTAAAATAAAACATTGTTTGCAAAGTAATTATGACCTATATATATATATACCTATTATGACTGTTACTAACAGCTAACAAACTGTTAGTGACTAAGAAACTCGTGTTGTTCCTTCTTATGCTTGACTTACTTATAGGAGGTGTCAGCGAAAATGACGGCGCACATGCCGCGGGCGGCGCGCGTGCGCAACGAGCCGTCGCAGCTCGAGCAGCAGGCGCTCGCCGACGACGAGGAGGCCACGCTGCTGGCGCAACAGCAGGCGCAGGTATACTTATTTTAGAGAGTTTGCTGATTGCCTTTTTTCAGGCGTCATTTTCAGCGTTCCCGGAATTTTTGGGGGGCAGCGAGAAACTTCCAGTTTTCTAGAGGGAACGGCTTTGCGCACTAGTGCGCGTCCCCGTACCCTACCTCCGAGGGGTTCAGATCGGATCAGAATACCCCCACGCTCTAGACCCTTAGGCCAGCCGCACTTTGGATGCGTTTTCGTACGAATTTGACTCGTGCAGTCACGAACATTCAAATGTAAACATTGTAGCTCTTAATACAATGGAATAAGAGTCAAAACGAATCTAAACACATGTTAATGTTTGTGACTGTAAGAACACTTACGAATATGTATGATTCATCCCGATCCTCCTACTACTAAATACCTCGCACGCTAGGTGCGAGCTAGTCGTGCGTGTACGCGCGTGCAGTTTATTTATTTAAAAATAGGAACCTGCACCCTTCTGACATACCCGTGGACATACCCGGACATACCCGGACATACCCGGGTCACGTGCTCTTCCAATTGAGCTTGAATTGAGATTTGTTTCGCAACAAAATTTGCGTTAAAGTTATATAAACAAAACAAAAACATTTTATAAATAGCCTGCCTACTTAGGGCTACGCTCGGATTTTCTCTGAAAGATCGACTTCGGAATAAGGGGATCCGACAGAGAACGAAAGTAATCGACATAGCCCATCGGATCAGCAAGCTGAAGTGGCAGTGGGCCGGTCACATTAGCAGCAGAACCGACAACCGTTGGGGTAAACGAGTTCTCGAGTGGAGACCGCGTATCGGCAAACGTACTGTAGGACGCCCTCAGACTAGGTGGAGCGACGATCTCCGCAAGGTGGCTGGCAAGAGCTGGATGAGAGTAGCCGCGGATCGTGCTCGGTGCTGTGCACGCGGAAAAGCCTATGTTCAGCAGTAGACCGGTGATGATGATGATGATGAGCAGAGCTAAAAGCATAGTCCATCTAGCCTGTCACAGTTATACTAACAAATAAACAATGAATTAGCTTCGAATAGTTATTCCGTGTTTTGTCTCTTTTACGCTAATATGAAATAGTGTCGGCGGCGGCGGCGGCGGCGAGAAACTTAAAGGATTTTTGCTTTTTATTTTGACTAAACGTTTTTTATGCGTGTAAGTACTTACGTAAAAGACATACTAACAAAATTTTTACTTACAATAAATTTTACAAACCATATTTAACCTTTTCAATAATAATGTTCCGCTCCGCAGGCTAGGCTGGTGCAGTTCGAGACGAGCATGATGCTGGAGCGCGAGGCGTACATGAGCAAGATCGAGGCCGACGTGTTGGACGTGGGCCAGATCATGCAGGAGCTGGCCTCCATGGTCAATGCGCAGGCGCAGACTGTGGGTGAGTGAGCAGTGTATAGCTCAGGATTCGACTGGATAACGACCATTTATAGTCCATCAATGGAGTTTTTATTTCGTGATGAGGTCAAATAATTTTTTTAACGCTTTTTGTATGGCTGTTCCTCGATATCATTGGACGTTTCATAAAATTTATTTTTAAATATTTATTCGGAGCATATTAGACAATTGGACATAATATTGGACATTTACTGTTCTGTTAGTACCATAGAATCATCACGAAATACCCTCGACATTAATAAAGTTGCAGGCAGCGACAATGTGCCACCCGTATTTTGGCGTCATTGTTTTATTTAACAAATCGTTGACATTCCCTAACATCTATAAACAGGCTCATATCGTCCCGTTACACAAAAAAAGGCGCCAAAAGTAAAATAAAAAATTATAGGGGTATCTCTATTTTAATGGGTTTTTAATTAAGTTTAGGAAAATTTGTGCAAAGTTTATTTCGTTAGAAGTTGGTTAGTGTACCGTTTATTGCGTTTTTTTGTTTCTCTATTTTGTGACCTTCTCATTACAAAGGATTTAAAAAAAATGTAAATGCAGAAACCTGTGATTGGTTTACTTATTGTAATTATCAGTAGAATGATTATACATTGTAATAAGCTGTTGGTTTCTATAAACAAATAAATAAATTTACAATTTTTGTACATAACATGCAATGCAACAATATGCAAAAAATATTATAGTACTTATAGTAAAACCATGTCATCATAACTCAAGTTGAACTTGACAAACGCCTGTTACGATCTGAAGTTGCTTTTTTTATTATTTTGAATTTTGCATTCACAATGGTTTATATCGTTACAAGATAAAATTATACTAGAAAAAATCAACAAGTCTCAGGAAGCTCGAGTGGGAATCGAACCCATGACCTTTAGATAACCGGTCCAATACTCTGACCGCTGAGCTACCGAGACCTCAGAAGACTCGTTGAATTTTTCTAGTAGTTTGTGATTTACGCTGCAAGCCAGCGGTATTACGTCACTGTGAAGTTTCTACCCTCACAGTCTAAAGAACACTTTTGCAAGTATTTAACAATCGATAAAGACGTAATTCCTTTTAATTATTTTTATTATTTTGAATTTTGCATTCACTATGGTATATATCGTTACAAGTAAAAATTATACTATAAAAAATAAACCACAAAGTACTATCAAAAGGGTGTCTCGGTAGCTCAGCGGGTTCGATTCCCACTCGAGCTTCCTGCGACTGGGTAATTTTTTCTAGGATATTTCTTCTTGATGTTGCTGTGTCAAAGTACTAAATTGATCAGCAAGCATATTTTGTATCTGTACCCTTACCTTGGAACGATAACTAACATCGACACTTTCCCATCCAGATACGGTGGCCAGCCACATTGAAGACGCCGGCGCCCGCGTGGAGTCGGGCGTCGACGAGCTGGCCAAGGCCGCCGAGTACCAGCGCCGGTACCGCCGCAAGATGTTCATACTCTCCATTATAGGGATCATACTGGCTATACTCTTCATCGTCTGGATCGTTAAAGCGTTAAGATAGACTATGTGAATTGACTTTAAACGCGATAGTAAGGTCTGAAAGTTTTTTTTTCATAGGGCAACATCGTCGCATGCTTTTTAATTGACTTTTAACGCTATAATGAAATTACAAAAACACAAATGTTGAAAAAAATTCCACGAGCAGGATTTGACCCTGCACCCTTCTGACATACCGGGACAGGTGCTCTTCCAATTGAATGTCAGAAGGGTGCAGATTCAAATCCTGCTCGTGGAATTTTTTTCAACATTTGTGTTTTTGTAATTTGTTTCGCAACAAAATATGCGTTAAAATTATATAAACAAAACAAAAACATACTATAATGAAAGTTTGATAGATTTTTTCATATGGTGACATTTTAATGGCAAGGTTGTTTATCGACTTCAATAACGATAATAAAGGTCTGATCAATATTTCGTAAGGCAACATCGAATTGTCGACATTGTTTATATACTACTCAAAACAAAATAAGGGCCACGAGGTATTTTGTCTGTACCATGAAAATAATAAAACCAATATTAATTTTTTTGTCTCCATAACGAAAACTAATGTTGTTTTTACCGTGTAGACCAATAAATTTATTCCAATAATAATGATTAAAAAGTTTATTTGCTTTTGAAAGAAAAAACACATTTAAGGTTAAAACAAAAACAATGTAAAGTTACTGAAAACAAAAGAAAATACTCCATGCTCATCTTTTAGTAACGGGTATGCCCCCCTCGTTTCGTTACGCACTCCTGAAGCCTGGAGTGCATGCTCTCAATCAAATGCCTGACATTTTCCATTGGAATCTCTTCCCAGGCCCTTTTAACAGCGTTGATGAGTTGCTGTTGGTTGTGGATTTCCTGATCACCGTCTCTAACTCTTCGTTTCAACTGATCCCACATGTGCTCTATTGGATTTAAGTCCGGACTGTTCGCCGGCCACGGCAAGACTTGAATTTGAGACGCTTCCAGTACAAACCGAGTCGCTTGAGCCGTGTGTGCACGAGCATTGTCTTGCATCAAGATGAATCCAGGACCCGCTCGCTGAGCAAATGGGATCACATGTGGTCTGACGACTTCCTCAATATACCGCTGAGCAGTAACAGTACCCTCATTTAAAATAGCGAGCTCAGTTTTGCCGTGTAAGCTTATCCCGCCCCAAATCATTACATTTGGACCACTAAAACGATCGACTTCATGGATGCAGGCTTCTGAAAATCTCTCGCCGCGTCTTCTCCATACTCTAATACGCCGATCGTCGTTAAAAAATTTAACTTTGCATTCGTCTGTGAAGAGCACCATGCCCCATTGGTTTATGTCCCAGTCCAAATGTTGACGGGAAAATCTTAAACGATTTGCACGATGATTTCTGGTTAATGGAATACGGACAACTCGCCTTCTTGATGCCTGCTGGTCTTCATGCAATCGATTACGAATAGTTTGGTCACTGACACGAGTACCCGTTGTGAGCCGTAAACGATTTTGCAGCTTGCGGGCCGTCGTTGTGCGATCTCGGCGCGCACTTAATCGAATGTAACGATCCTCTTGAGCTGTTGTAATGCGAACTCTGCCCGAACCAGGTCTTCTTCTAACACTGCCGGTCTCTTGGAAACGATTCCATAGATTTTGAATAGCTCTTCGAGAAAATCCCAATTGCAAACCCACAGATCGCTGCGAATGACCTTCTTCAATCATTGTAACGGCTCTGGTTGCTGTCAGCGAGTCCATATGACGCCTGCGTGCTTGTGGCATATTGCAAAAGATGTTTCTGACTCGAGATATCAATGAACTCTGATAATTTCTAATAAACCAAGAAGCTAAGGAAAGCAAAACGTCAAAGAAAATGGAATCAAAATTTTCAAAAATAATTTTAAATCAAATTTTATTTAAAATTGTTGCCAGCATTAGATGAATACTACAATATTAAAAAGTTTAGGTATCAAAGAGTTTGTATACTCAATATTTTACTACTTTCAATATGTAAATGTTTAATAATTTACACCAAAATGAAAAAATACCTCGTGGCCTTTATTTTGTTTTGAGTAGTATATAATGTTTGCATATGCCTATATCGTATTGGCGTTGTAACCAAAAATTTTCCTACATTATTTTTATTTGTACAATGTGATTTGAACTATGTAATAAAATATTTGGTTTGGAAGACACTTATACCAGTGTGATGCTGGACTTGTGTTAAAAGAGCTACTTTAAATAACATTTCTCCTAATTTAAAAATCAGAAGTCTTGCTTGTATCTAAGTATATGTTAATTTATTGATATTGTCCTTAAACCAAATTATTTAACTCTTTTAAACTTTATTATATTAAGAGTATAACTCCGCGCGGTTTTAAACAGTATTATTATAATAAAGCGAATATGAACTTTAACACAACAAAATTAAATCAGAAAATCAGTACTGGCAATCAATAATTTTCTAAATAAAGTCGATTTTAGATATACATTTTTTTTAAAGTACTTACAGTTAATGAATTATATTCCGTTACATATAGTCATGTGTATGGCTGATCAAATCAAATGGTGATGTTTGTCGGATTTTAATATTATTTTTGTTTTGTCCAATTAACAACAAAAGTTATATTCGACTTGTTGCATATTGTACATCACTTTATAACGTAAATATATAATTTAAAGTATTAGGAATTATCTCTATGTTATGTAATATTTATAAATAAATAGCTATGTATAAAGCCTTATCTAGTGTTTAATGTGTTATTTATATTTAACATAGCTAGGATTTTGTATTCTTCAAGTGAAGTAAAATAATAATGTGACTTTTAATTGTAAATTAATAAATATATAGTGTAATAAATCTACTTAAAGCATATTTCGCTGAAACTATCCTTTCATTAAGTAGTCATCATGTAGTCATTAAGTCTTTCTATGTTGTTACAAAATAAAGATTCGTAGTAAGACTTATAACTTAAAATAATACAGCAACGCAAAGGGATTACATTCCACTTTCACAATTAACAAGCCAAACCTAAGTTAAACAAGTTTTGTCTAGGCTTTTATGGTTCTCGATAACATTGAAATGTGATGTTATCTGCAGTGAAATTGAACACAGTTTAACAGATTTCGGACAACAAACGATATTAAAAACTAATGAAACTATCGATTTGTATTTTACGAACTATATAAATACCATCACATAAAGTTTGTTTTATTTATTAAGTAAGATTGACATGAATGAATGAACTTTACAATTGTATATTTGGAACGCAGCTTTTTTAAACCGCCTCTGTGGTCTAGTGGCTAAGACCACCGGTTTAGACCCAGAGGTCCCGGGTTCGATTCCCAGCGGGGGGTACATGTTTGTGTACTCGGTTTGGTTGGTGGTAGGGCTTGTTTGTCCGCCTGGCTAGCTACCACCATCTTATCTAAATATGTCGCCATAACATCAATGTTTGTAGCATTGTTGTGTTCCGGCAGCTAGAGATAAGATAGCCAGTACCTCACTAGTTGAGGATCCCGGGTGAAGTGCGCTTCCATCATTGGCCTTATCATCACTTAACATCAGGTGAGATCAAGGCACTGTGCTGACCCGTAAAATATAAAAAAAAAAAAAAAAGAAAAAAAAAAGCTATCTCATATACAAGTAATAGAATGCAGTATGGCAAAAAAACAGCATATCATTAAAAAACCTTTTTAATGCGCACATAATAATCTATAAGGTACAGACAATAAAATAATTTACATACGCACATCTCGCGCTGAACGCACCGACTGACAGAACAAAGTTGTGACGTCGTGTAACATAAACATTTCCATTTTCTCAAGAATGATACTTGACTAGCCTGGTATACAATTATTTCCGTAAAAAAGACATGCAAAGTCTACTTACATGAAATGCATTTGCCTAAATGATGAGGTTACAAAATAAACAGAAACTCAAAGGGATCGGGGAGGAGTATCAGATATAATGAATCGGGCACCACTCATCATCTATCACCGTCGCATAAAGAAAAAATTTTTAAGACTAGGCTGTATAAGCTAGATCCATTAACAAAATAAAAAAAATTACATATTTTTTAAATGAAAGCGATTTGATACAAGAATTAACAAGAGTTCATACGTATCCAAGCACCTGCTAATGTAGTTATGTTACACGACATGATTAAAATAGTCTATAAATAATATATAAGACTACAATGTAAGGAACTTGACAAGTAAATGGCTTCACAGAAATCCAAGTTACAACATGACATAATTTTGTAATACAATCAATATAGTAGGTATTTTTGTAGTTTAGAAATAGGTAATGCGTATAACTTGGTAAGAACTTGTTCTTTATTTTGAATGTCCTAGCCTATTCTTATTTCTCCCTTACAATGCAGACCTCCGGAACACAATACATTCTGAGGAACTTCACAATACAAAAATATGAACGAGATCTTTCACGCCCTGCCAGAGATACCAGCTATAAAAAAACAAGTTTATATAAAAAATGCACTGTGAAGAATGACTATTAAACTACTTCTAACTAACTCCTGTTATAAAGTCCCGCTCTATAACTCTGTGAGCCTGTGGCAGGCAACCCTGAACACATAGCTTTGTGCAGACTTGATATTGAAACCTACTTTATAAAACTTAATTTATCGATAAGCTCCTCGTAGCATAATGTATGCTTTTATATAGTTTTAAAACAATGATGTTATAATAAAAAAGATCAAGTAGTAGGTGACTTGCACTTGCAAAGTGCTATCCAAGCCGTTCCGCTATTTAGTTTTATTTGCAAACACTGATTGTTAAAGTTTTACTATTGTTTTATTTTAAACCGAACAAACTGCAATTAACGTAGCATGATTTAAGAAAAACAATTGCCATTATTGTCGTTCTGATTCCCGCCAAGAAATCCAGACATTCGTATTTGCCACATTTGATAGCGTTATCTACAAATCAACTTTACAATCTAACATTTTGAGAAAAACTTAATGTTTTACTCTACAATAGAAAAATATATATATTTTAAGAACAGACCTCGTAATATATATAAAAACAATCCTAATTTCACTTTAGTACCTAACCTATCTATCTCTATTTTATTATAAATCATTGTTTTACGATAGTTAAAAAACTTAAATGAGAGTGTTTACATAAGAGTAAAAAATATTGGAAACGACACTAAACAGTGGTTAGTAGGTGCAGGCGGCATATTAATTTATCCAAAACTCATATTTCTCCAATAAATAATCAACCTTATACAATCTACATAAAGCTCAAAGTCTATTGTAGAAATATGGTTTTCTGATTCACTTAGGTGGCGCCTCACGCTTAGCTTGTTATATCGTTACTTTCATAATTTCTGTTTTTAGTCGCACGTTTTTATGATTTATGAGCATTAAATTAACCATTTAAAATATTTTATTGTTGGATTTGCAAGAGAAACAGCGTGAAGGGAAACAGGCACTAACATAGCAACTTTTCCCACAAACCAAACAAGTCCATATAGTGACGTTTCTACTAATTTTTACTCCTAAGAGTGTACCATAATGACCCTGCTTATCACTTGGAACCAGTGGGATAGTAATGCAAGTCTGCACTTCCCACACTGAATACAGAGTTTAAACTTTTAAAAGTTATATTAAAAAATGATATTCTTTAAGTTATTGCTTTGTAAACTAAAAGTTACGTACCATCGTGTTTCATGCGATGCCTTAGGAGGTAATTTACATTAAAAAAAGGTTGTATATAAACTACTTCGAACACGTGGTAACAAGATACAATTTAGGATTTCTTATATTCTAACGGGATTATTGTCACCGTTCATTTTATAATCAGTGATCGGAAGCGAGGGGGCTAATATACCTAAAGTTGCCGACAAGACATGACTGAGAGTAGTTAGAACCACCAGTAAGTAAGTAAGTAAAGGCCTCCGTCATTGGAACAAGTCATCAGTACGATTGATGGGTAATCGCTTAATCACAACGCTTGCCAAATGCGGGTTGGTGATGTCAAACCTGGGCTATGCAACGCAAAATCCGAAAAGCGCTTTGCCACTCGGCCACCGAGGGGCCGAGCGGAGGTAGGGGGGATCTTCCACTTTGTACTCCCCCCCCTTCCCCCCAAAGTTATGGTTACTGAGAAGTGAGTGGGCTTACAACTCCGCCACCAAAGAGGACATTTGGTAGTCGACTTTAGAGTTGACGACCCGAACAGTGGAAACTGCGAGTTGTACTCTTAGTGCAACAAGATATTCGGTAGTGGACCATACAGGTCCACGGAGCAACTCGCTCGAGACACTAGTCTTAAAAGTACCGGATGAAGAATGCGCTTCGGTGCGTCTTGATCCTGGTCCTGGCGTTATGACCTGACGTAGTTGGTCCCTTGTGCTTGCGCAAGTCTGACAGCTAACTTTATAACCTGACGGTTGATGGGGGGTGTCAGTATAAACTTTAAAGTCGTGTGTAGTGGGCTGCCCCCCCCCCCCTCTTCCCCCCAAAAGCATATAACTCGGAAGCGAAAAAAAACCATTTCTAGTGTTGTCCTGTCGGCATTTTTAGGTAATTTTGTTGCCTTAATTCCGATCACTTTTTCTAATATACAATCATAATTATTGAATAGGAACGAAAGAGCGCAACAGTGTTGTTGTTTAGCGCAAAGTTAATTGCTGGTGTTGCCATTTTTAACAAACTGAAATTAGTTCGATGTTGCAATGTTATAGATACATACAAAAATTACTGGACACTATATAACTATTATGGATAACTTCGCACTGAGTAAACGAACAATACACAGTTGGCGAACTATAAAAAAAACATAACAGCTCCCGTCAAAATCTAAGGTTAGACCTTTAGGGCTAAAGGCGCCGATGTGCGGCACATGATGAATAACCGAGAGGCTGTGTCCGCCTTTAGTCAATTGCATGATTCTCTTTTAACACAACACTCTGTTGACTGCACAGTTCCAAAGAAAATAATACCCGATCATATAACCATTGCTAACATCGTATAACTCAGCACCATTTAGCCACAATTACAAAATATTACCACCATAGATTAGTAACCTGGCAGTCTGTTTTTCGGTTTTTGGAGGGTTTTATATACAGTACGAAAACGTTGAATAAGTAAAGCATACATAATACAGGTTAGGTAATTATTGTAATATCTTAGATACCCGCATAAACATTATTCGAGATTAAATCATATACGCCTTCCGGACACATTCGTACACATTTTTTTAACCCTATTCTTGGCATAGTGGATTATTTGAGACACTTACAAAACTTTCCATATTCGTACAAATACTTGATTGCCTACACACAAAAGCACGTTGTACTACAATCCCGTACAATTCTATTTCAGTTAACTATTATAATTGACGACCTCCTTGGTCGAGTGGTTTGTACACCGGTTTTCATGGTGTCGCCATCTCTGAGGTCCCGGGTTCGATCCCCGGTCGGGTCAATTTAGTTAAATTATTTTATTGTTATTATTATTTATTTTATTTATTTAATTATTTATTTTAATTATTAAATTATTGTTTTTTTTAAATTGTCTCGGGTCTGGGTGTTTTCTATGTACAATAAGTATGTATTTAAGTATTTTAAGTATGTTTATCCGTTGTCTAGTAACCATTTATCTCTTATTTATTTTATCATTTATTTCTTATATAGGCTTATTTGAAATAATATTAGGAATTCTGTAATTTGAAAATTACTTGTTGCTCATCAGACTACCACAAACTGTCAAATTTCCTCAAGAGACTGAACTTTATGTCTGTGCGATATGGTAGAACATTTATTAAAAAATACAATATTGGATACGTTGATATACAGGCGTCTCTACAAATTGGCAATGGTACGAATGCGTCCAGAGACAATCATACGACGATCGTTAAATGATATGCAAAAATGATATTTTTTGCTGTTATAAAAGTACATTTAATTAAGATTTCGAGCTTGGATAAGTCACCTTGCATTTCGAAATTAAATAATAATGGTAGTTACTAGCGAGGCAAAGGATTTCGAAGCATGACTTGTGCTTTGACTTAGGTTGAGATACAATTTATGGATTAAAAAATAAACACCGAAAAATAAAGTTGTATGTCGTATAAGAATTATATATAATTACTATCGACATTAATTTACAAATTTGGCAAATGGTCCTTTTTTTCATTAAAAAAACATAAATATGGCCAAAAGTGTTATGTACATAATAAGAGCTCGTAATTGCTATCAAGATGACTGCCACTTGAAACAGTTAAAATAAATATATGGGCATTAATTAGAAACGATACTAAATCGAAGAAATTAAAAGTGTGTTTAGGTATTATGTACTTTCTCTAATCGCAAAAGCTCAGATCTGAAACCTGTTTGAATAAACGATTGTACCACAATAGTTTTAGTGTCATTTGGTTTATCAAAATGCATTATTTCCGCTGGTAAATCGATTATTACGTACCTACATAATTATCCTAAGCTAAGTCATATTCAGCATAAACATTTGCACGTATTTTATACAGTGAACAAATACTATGTATTTACATTATTATAAATTTACCCAGTCTAAAATGGTCTGACTATATTCAATTATTACTTACTCGTCTGAGGAATTGACAAGTGAAAATATGTCATACAGCTTATATGAATAAAGTCGTATTTCTATAGTTGTTTGAGTTTGTAAAGTATTATTACTGTCATACTTCAGTTTGATACTAATAATAACGAGAGGCACATTATTTTTTTAACTATCTACATATTATTTTGTCTCCTCCGAAAAAGCAAATGTAACAAAGTTATAAACCTTTTGTCTCTTTCTAATGATAGTAAAGGAAAGAGCAAAATGGTATAAATTAATAAAAAAGTAAGGGAACCGGTAAGTTTTAAACATATACAACTTTTGGTATTTCTCAACTCTTTTTATTTTACTGGCCATTTGCTTGAAACAAACCCTACAACGTTTGAGCTCTGATTTGCATAACTCTGTCGTTCAAACAAGGTGTAGGTAATGGTATTTATTTATTTCTATCTAGTACTTATAATATTCCAAATGTTGTCTATTGATATTTGACAATTTACACAATCGGTCGTAGTGATAACAAAAATTACAATTGTTTAACATACTAATACCTTTTCAGATCACTTTAATACTTATTCATAATGTTAAATAGATGATTCAAGATTATTTTGCCACAATAATATTTTTGGTCTAACAGAATCCTTCCAACAATGAATATATGTCTTCATATTTTCGACAGATAGTCTGTAATGTATTTACACTGACAACACAAACATGAAAAAATTTATCGTTTAGGTTGGTAACATATAAATTTCAATTAACCAAAAAAAACCTTCCATTTTGTGCCAAAGAACTTTTACAAAACCAATAATAGACAATAAAGCGAGCTACGAAACTTCTAAATCGTTGTCGTTGGCAACTTTTTCCTGGAATTCATTTTTATACGTTGGCAATACCTGATTTTTTGCGCCGCCGGTAACACTACGCGGTTGTCTTTATCACACACTTTGTGCCATCACATTGTGCTTTGGTTTCCGTTTGCCGCTTGCTGGCAGCAGGCCGGCGCCCGAGGGCGGGTACTACCTGAGCTTGGCCTGCCGCTGCTGCCACATCGCGTACTTGGCGCACGCCGTGTCGATCATCTGGTTTATGTGGCGTGTGAGAGATGTCGCTAGCGGCGTTAGGTCCCGAAGCATTTTTTCCTGTAAGATAATTTAAAATAAACTTGATTTTGTTTTAAATAACGTATTGGCGATGTCGTCGGATTACAGTCGTGCAACTTAACTTAAACAAAAAAATAATGAATAAAAATAATTTATTTCTAGATACTGAACCTTGTAGATGTTACTAACCAAACTCCTTAAGCTACGATTAGTGTTTCCAATTTTATTATCTTACAAATTACGCCCCCAGCTTCTTCCACTCTGCCTGCTCCCTAAACAAGTAGTTTGGTGAACTAACCGAGCAGAAAAGAGTCCATCTTTTCTTTATCATACTCACCAATACTACCGTTTTAATTTATTGACAACTTAAACCGGAGCAGCGTGTCATAGGACGCACTGCTCCGCTGTTATTACTACTATTATATTATTATATATATGCTATTATTAAAAATTAAAGTAATTCGCTACGAACAGCCTCAGCTTGACATTCTTGAGTCTGAGCAACGCGTCTATAGTGGCTTATCTTTTCTTATGCTTATCATTGTGGGTTATCTTAAACCTCTTTCAACAACAAGTGGTACAAGCGGCCGTTTACCGCAGCTCGATATTCTTGAATCGCGTCGTCGTCCCGGCGATTTGACTTTATTGTCTAGAACCTACATCGCATAGTCCCTCACCTCAAACGGCCTTAGCTTGACATTCCTGAACCTTAGCAGCGGATGCGCTGCGCGCCAGGCTGTACGACTGTACGACCTGGCGGCTCGCTCACATGGACCTTAGCGGCTTAGCTGTATCTAGAACCTTCTAAACATAAAGTGACGTCATCTCAAAAGGCAGCAGCTCGATGTGCCCGAATTGCAACAGTGTGTCATAAAAGTTACCGAACTAAAGTGACACGTCTCGAAAAGTCGATATTCCTGGATCAGAGCAGAAATTAAAGCAATCGTCGATCTAAAACGATATATAAAGTGAGTCGTATTTAACTGCCTCATCTGGTTATCCCTGGATCTGAACAGGGCGTCGTAGACACTCCGGCAGCTCGGCTGTATGTATCGCGTAAAGCAGGGATGCACAGACTACGGCCCGCGGGCCGCATGCGGCCCGCCGGTCGAATACTGGTGGCCCGCCGACAGCAAAAATAATACTCTCGTACATTCGAAAATATTGAGTTCTATTCCAGAATAAAACCAATAACAAATGTTCGAAAAGTAATTTGAAATTTGGCCCACCATCAGTTCATAATTTGCCCGAGTGGCCCCTAGTCTTAATAAGTCTGTGCATCCATGGCGTAAAGGTATATGAATGTACAGCGACTCGCCTCGAAGGGGCGCAGCTTGACGTTCCGGAACCGCAGCAGCGCGTCGTAGAGCGCGGCGGCGCGGTCGGCGCCGGCGTCGGCGGCGCCGGGCGCGGGCAGGCAGCGCCACAGCTCGCGCGCCAGCTCGCCGCCGGACAGGTACATGCGCTGGAGCTCCGACTTCACGTCGGGCGGCACCAGCTCTGTGGCCGTAAGACAAACCGGTTAAGGGTGCGCAAACCAAAAAATGATGAATGATTGTACCTCTGATTTTGTCTACAGCGGTTATTTAAATTATTATTTTTCAAAGTGACACATTAAATTTGCCATACAAAATTAGTATGGCCGCGCGGCATCGAGTACATATCATCATCATCATCAGCCTATACTAGTCCACTGCTGGACATAGGCCAAATAAATATGGACAAAGACATTTCAAATAAAATATATAACACTTGTCACTTACGGATGGCGCACCCTAACCCTTAACGACCCGCTTAATCGAAAACGTTGTACTTAACTTTTTATAGTATTTTTTTTTAAATACTTTTCTATGCACAGCAAAATGACTCCTCATAACAAAATGTTTTTGTTTTTTTTTATAATTTTAACGCAAATTTTGTTGCGAAACAAATTACAAAAACACAAATGTTGAAAAAATTAAAAAAAAATTAAAAAAGAAAGTAAATAGTGTTGAATAATTTCGGCGGGCTGGTTAGAACCACGATAGCTCAATTGGAAGAGCACCTGACCCGGTATGTCAGAAGGGTGCAGGTTGAAATCTTGCTAGTGGAAATATTTTCCTCATAACAAATTAATAATAGTTTTTTTTTAATTAGATATGCTTGCGTTTGACTACTATCTGATGGTAAGTGATGATGTAGCCTATAGTGAAATATCCATTCCTAGAAGGTTTTTGTCTATTCACTCGTGATTTGAAGACCTTAATATTATATTTAATAGGAAACACACTGAGGCTAGGAGTTCATAACATACATGTATAACAAAACATAACAAATCTATAATAATAATAAATATAATAAAGGTAAAAAGTTTTATTGTTTGAACGCGCTAATCTCTAAGCGCCGATCGGATTAGAAAAGTTCTTTTTGCATTTGATAGCCCAATTTTTGCGGAGGACTAAAGGCTATTTAACCTCAAGCTATCACTCTTAAATAAAAAAAGTGTGAAAAAACGCTAAGTGAACACGAAGTACTAGTGCATTCGGGCGACGCGGTAGGTCGGGGAACAACTAGTAGAGTGAAATAGCTTTATTTATTTTCTCTTGATACCCGTACTGGTCGCCCTTAATGCCTCAGGGCATTAAGTCCGCCTTTTGCTGAATTTTTGCATTATAGAATAAATTGAGTCTCCACTTTTAATAGTGTGTATACTTTGTTTATGCGCGGCAAAATGACTCCTCCTAACAAATAAACACATACCTTACCATTAAATAATAAATTATTAAATAAATTTTATACAAATCAATAGCATCTCTTATCGACATCATCATCGTCATCTTAGTTTTCACTTTTCACTTTGCTTTCAATATGTCAGTGTGTACCGTGTTGTGTGCGTATATAGTCGTGTCGTGCATGTATAGTGTGGTGCGTGTGCGGTACTCACGCGCCATGGTGGCGGCGTGGTGGTGCCGCATGAGCGCGCCGCCGGGGCTGAGCTCGCCGAGCGCGGCCACGGCGGCGGCGGCGCCCACGCGCGCCGGCCGCGGGCACTGCTGGCCGCTGCTCCACGCCTGCACACCCCACGCACACATTCACTCCAAACACATACATAAACTAGCCGTCACCGCCCGCTTCGCTGTGCGACAATAATGGTCCAATCATTATTAGGTTTACCAACATCATATTACATGGCCTATCATTTGCACACTCGCATGTTCTTACTACATACAAATTTTCATCAAGATCGGTCAAGCCGTTCTTGAGTTATAAGAGGACATACAGACAGACAAAAATTTCAAAAATCGTAGAATTGATGTCAGTGAGTCATAAAACGAATATTTATCACAAAAGTTGTCAGAAAAATTGCATGTACAGACAGAGCCTACAGATTTATTTCACATAGTAAACTGGCGACTGCGATAAGAGGCTATCTGTCGACTTTCTAAGTTTCCCTGTTTCTTCGTCATTGACCCTCGAACAATCATGTTTGTGGTACGCCAAATGTATCTGCCAGGATCTACTGTATATATTACCAGTTGTTGCTTGCGACTTCGTTCGCGAAGACTACAGTAAAACAAAATGTAAAAAAAAAGAAAGTACCCTATATGCTGGTCTGGGTCATGGTCTGTATATGAGGAAAGTTTCATTAAAATCCATTCAGTAGTTTTTACGTGAAAGAGTAACAAACATCCATCCATACTTACAAACTTTCGTTTAATAATATTAGTAGGATATGTTCTACATAATTATTACAATGACACTAGCGGTTACCCATCCAATTAATGACGACGAACAGTTACGTAATCTAGTTAATGTATTTTAAGAGCTTTACTGAATCTTGCATAAAAAGACCAACGTCTATGCCAAATAATGATTACATAAAAGCAAATTTTTTGTAGCTTAAACTGAATAAAATGTTGAGAATTCCCTTTTTTTTAAATTAAAGAATGCGTTTCAAAATATGCATAGTGGTTATATTGACCTGACATATCGACGCCAGCGCCGACAGAGGTGGTGAGTTCGCGTTAGGCCCGCTCTGGTTGACTTGCGACGACGGCCCCATTAGATACCGTTCTACCTGTTAATACAATAAAATCATTAAAATTACCTTCAACCGTAATCGTTCCACTCTCATAGGTGAGCTTCGACCTTCCCAAACAGAAAGATAAAATTGATTTAGTGTGGGAAATTAAATTCACTTACTCGTCGCTATATGGCATTCAGAATGACGCTGTCAAAGTGACATGTTGACAGTTTGGTTTTTAAATAAAAAAAATATTTTTTCGTTTATTTTATGCTAAATAAAACACCGTTAATAACCGTGTGTTCGTAAACATGAGTGTTGGCAAAGGAAACAAAACAGTGCAATGTCACTTCAAACTCAAATTCTCTCAAGAAGTCCGCGTGAGATCTCTGCAAAGCCCTACATCTTTACTGATAATAAAGTGGTTTAGAGGAATGTCATTTATTACTATAATGAAAGAATATGTAATGCATGTAACTAGCTATGCCCCTCACGAAGACACTAATTAAGTGGAAAAAAAATAGACTTAAGAGACTAAAATAAATAAGGGAATATTTTTAATTTCGCCGTCTCTACTTGTAACATAATTTTAAAATTATATTTATTATTGTATGTAAGTTAGTTTGTAAGGTATTCCAGTTTCTATGGGTAATTGTTGCCCGATTTAAATGAATAAATAAAAATATAATTATTTGCAGAGGAGCTCGATGGCGCAGTGGTTAACGTGCCAGATCTGCGATTGCTAAGGTTAAGCAATTTTCGAAAAAAAACCGGTCATCGGATAGGTGACCAAAAACGTATCGTCTCTAGCTCCTCCGTGCTTCGGAAGGCACGTAAACCCGTTGGTCCCTGCTGCATTAGCAGTCATTAACAACCACCATTTCGCACCGGGCCCGCGTGGTGGTTTATGGCCCGTTCTCCCTATCCATCCATAGGGAGGGCTCGTGTCCCAGCAGAGGATATAAAATGAGCTGATGACAGTAATTTTTCACACGTACCTTGGATAGTTTCAGTTCTTGCGTCTCCGGGTCGCCCGAGCCCTCCTCCAAGTCTTCGTAATGTAGCTTCTCTAATATCCGCCGTTTCTTCTCGAGCGGGCCGTCGACCTTCTCGTCGGCCGTCCGTTTCTCTAAGCCGTTCGTGTCTTTGATGCCGTTCTCTATGACTTTATTGTTGTTTGTCGTTTTGTTATTGCTACTGCTATTGCTACTACTACTAGAATTTGTTTTATGACTAGCTTTGAGCACCTGGAAACAAATATTGGTGATTACAAAAACACAAATGTTGAAAAAAGTTCTACGAACAGGATTTGAACATGCACCGTTCTGACATACCAGGTCAGGTGCTCTCCCAATTGAGCTATCGTGGTTCTAACCAGCCCGCCGAATTTATTCAACATTATTTACTTTTTTACTTTGATAGTCAAAGGCGCCCAGTCAATGTCAACAACTACCGTCATTAACATTTGATCATAATATTTTTACAAATACTAAAGATCAGTTAAGAAGAAGTAGGCAAACTATTTAAAAAATGTTTTTGTTTTGTTTATATAATTTTAACGCAAATTATGTTGCGAAACAAATCTCTTGCTCTTGTGCTCTTAAAATTGAGCTATCATGGTTCAATTGGAATAGCACCTGACCCGGTATGTCAGAAGGGTGCAGGTCCAAATCCTGCTCGTAGAAATTTTTTCAACATTTGTGTTTTTATAATTTGTTTCGCAACAAAATTTGCGTTAAAATTATATTAACAAAACAAAAACATTTTAAAATAAATAAAAGTTTTTTTTTTAAAGTAAATCTACGTCAATATGATTTTGCATGTTATCAGTGTTCTTGATACTCGGTTGCATGGCTAATATGTTTCAGGAATATACACCTATTACCAAACATCCATGTTTCAATATAGCCCATAAAATAGAGAACACGACACGTAGCGTAAAACAAATTTATTATTTTTCGTGTATATACCATGATGGAGTGTTGGTTGAACCGTTTGATCATGTTGCGGTGGATGGAGCCGTCGCGCGCCTCGGCCGGCTCCTCGTCCCCCAGCGGGCCCGCCTCTGAAAACATGGGCAGGTCCACCTGCGCCGGACTCATCATCAGCGTCAACATCATCATACATACATACATACATACATCCATCCATCTATCCATCCATTCATCCATTCAATCATTCATTTTATTTATTTGCCAGTAAAAAAAAACAAATATTATGTAGTTATTTATACTAATATTATTTTGAGGAAAGCTTCGTATTTTTGTATGTTTGCAACAAATATACTCAAAAACTACTGGACTGATTTAAAAAAATCTTTCACCATTAGAATGCTACATTAGCGCTGAGTAACATAGGCTATATAAAAAAAGAAATGTCTACCCGTGCGAAGCCGGGACGGGCTGCTAGTTTAAAAAACAAACAAAACAAAATTAAAAATCTTTTTTAATCAAAAACCTTTTAATATAATCTTATACCTTCATACATCATTATCATTATCGTAATAATCATTATTTCTGTCACTAAAACCATCATAATCATTATCACTGCCAGCATATTAGAAACTTTACCTCCCCCCCCCCCCCTAATTAATTTGTATTTGTAAAAAATAAAGGCAAAAATAATTATGAAGGTGTTTGCCCATTTGATTTCCTTCATTTACATACCGTAGCATTAAAACTAATGAGCACTCTTCCACTAAAAAGAAAATTGGAGTCAAAATACACTTCCCGACATGTTGACTCCCTTAAATAACCTTTTAAAACTGTTGCTATCTTTACTAGCGCACGGTACAAATGTGTGAAATGAAATGAAAAATTATCACGCACATACACACACACACACGCTTATAACACACTCAATTCAATAATTACTAATAAGTTTAGTTTAAGTACTTCGTTTAATATGTACCGCAAATGAAAATGTATTTAAGGAAGAGCGACTCCTTTTGGTACAGGTGCACTAGGCACTTAATAGGAGGAGTCAATCACTGCCTCTTGTAAAACGGTTTTTGGTACTGAAAATAAATTATTTTAATTTTGATTGATTTTTAAAATTAAATGAAATTAATGATGTTCAGGGGAGAGTATTGAACAAGCTCTATTACACCGTCAGTCAACACATACCGTGAGATCTAATGTGGTGTGCCTCATAGCCGACGCGATCGACTGGTCGTCCATTTTGGCACATTCACCGAACAGGTCTTTACTCGACGACGACGCTATGCGGTCCCTGTAAAATGCACCATAATGATATAATCGCTTTGGCTTTTACATCCAAACATGGTCTCTATTCTGTTTTATATCACGGTTGAGGGCAAACATTATTTACTTATCGATATTTGAATCTATGAATAGATTAACATAAATTTAAAACAAAACAACAATACAAACTTATCAAATAAGCCTATAGGTGCAAAAATTCTCATCAGTGTCATGATCACTCTAACTATGGCCACCGGAAAGCTACAGAGCATGAATCACATGTTTTCTTTCAGCAAATCTTTTGGCTTTGTCTCCTTAATAAGTGAGTCACTCCATAATAAATATAATTGACAATTAAATTTTTTTTTTTAATCTTGCGATCAATTTTTGTAGACTTTAAGCAGATGGTCTGTAGTACTATAATTGAGGAGGAGGGAGATTCCCCTTTAGGACTTTCCCTTTTCTCACGTGTCCTATAGGACTTGTTCACAAGCACAGGTCCCAGATATTGCGTCGTTTTAAGCGCTACACAGAGTCAGGGGCAGCGAGTTCCGCCGCCAGTATATTCGGGTGGAGTGTGACCCCGGCTCTGTACTTTTTGGAGAACAAGTTAATTTCTTCCTTTACAATCGTGATCGCCAGATTGTCATGAAGCTCCTGGTTTATAATGAACCAGGGGATGTTCGCTATTTGTTTTAGTATAGAGTCTCCAGCTTTTTGTATTAATTGGATGCTAGAAATGCAAGCGGATCCCCAAAGTTGTATTCCATAGGTCCATATTGGCTTCAAGGTGGTCTTGTAAATTAAAAGTTTGTTGTCCAATGGTTGTCCAGTATAGTTCCTTCCCAGCAGCCAGTAAAGTCGTCGGTACTTCAGGTTAAGTTAGTATTTTTTTGTTTGTAGGTGTTTGTGTTTAATGCAGGATAGCAGCCAGTTCTTAGTATTCCGTTAAAAAGAGTTATAAGGTAAACTATTGCCTTTTTGTTAAATTTTAAATTAAATGGTAAAAATAAATACCTATGAAAATAATGAGATTGAAAGAACTTAGTCCAAAACTCTGCCTCGGTCATCTTGTTAGGAACGTAATCGCTGTGTTTCTTGCGGACCGCCGGGTAGGTTTTGAATATGGCGTCTATGATGTCTTGGGTGAGGTTGTATTTGAGGCCATTGCAGCCGTCCGTCTGAGGCTGGATGTCGGCTAGGAACGCTCCGGACACACCTGTTATATATTAAAGTACACTTAATACTTAGTATTGGCCTACTCACCTATAAAAGATGTTTAAATGTAATAAAAAAATGATGATGTAGCAGACAGCAGGAGAGTTGTGGCCAAGAAAAGCCAGAAATAGGACAAAGTGGAAAGCCTTAGAGGAGGCGTTCGTCAAAAGACAAACTGTTAATAAAAATTATTATATTAGTTTAACTGCTGTACTCAGAGACGTCAATTAAGTTTAATGACAATTAAATGTCTTTCCTTCTCTATTTAGCACTATACATAAGAAAGTGACAGCAAGAGAGTTAATTGTCAATAAAACTTAATTGACGTCTCTGAGTATGGCAGTAAGTTTGTTAAAAACTGTAAATTTTTACAGAAATAAAAGGCTTTAATATTATTATTATTTAAATGTTAAGTGGAAAGGACCAGGCGGTAGTAGGATAGTTCATCATCAGCCCATTTTTTGTCGCCACTGCTGGGGCACGAGACTAGCCTATAGATGGATAGGGGGAACGGGCCATAAACAACCATGCGGGCCCAGTGCGAATTGTTGGTTGTTAACAACTGCTAATATAGCCGGGACTAACGGCTTTACGTGCCTTCCGAAGCACGGCAAGCTCGAGATGATAAATTTTTGGTCACCCATCCGATGACCGGTCTTTATGAAAGTTTCTCAACCTCAGCAATCACAGACCGGGCGCGTTAGCGACGGTGTCAACGAGCCCCTCATGAGAGATGGTAGACCCAACCCAATAAGCAATGGGCCGATGATATTGCCCAAGTGGCAGTCAGGGGATGGATGGAGGTCGGGAGAGATCGGGAGAAATGGAAAATGCTGGAGGAGGTGAATACCCAAAAAGGGATTCATATCTGAGTTTTTTTAATACTAATCATACTGTAACAACTGTAAATAAGTAATTTACACAAATTGTAAATCAAGGAAATTGTGTTGTATATTGTAGGAATCATAAAGGCTATTTACCTTTATCTTATCCCTCAAGCTTTTCCCCCAAGATTAGGCTACTACTCTTGGGGAAAAGGCTAATATTAAATATTTTTTATATGCAACGGTAGCAACTCAAATGTTTTACAATATTGTAATATGACAATTTATCTCAAATAAAATGCAAGTGTTACCACCCACTATTGTTTTTATTTATTTATAATAAATTGGTTATTCAAGTATTTTGAAGATTTCAATTGGATGTTGGAAAATAGTAAAATGTCAAAAGTGGGTAGGTAGTGTTTATAATCTATTTAGTTTCATTATTACTTAGTGAGGAGTCCCTGCTTCGCACGGGTGGACATTTTTAAAAAATATATAGCCTATGTTACTCAGCGCTAATGTAGCATTCTAATGGTGAGAGTTTTTAAAATTGGGCCAGTAGTTATTTGAGTTTATTTGTTACAAACATACATACAAAAATAAAAAGCTTTCCTCTTTACAATATTAGTAGATATACACTCTTAGAAATAAAATGACAATAATCTTACCAGCTTCTTGTTTAATATTAGTTGACTCTGTATACTGTTTCAAAGTCGGTGTGTTCCAATACTCTTCGCTGCTTATTACTTTTGATATAACTAAGTCTTCATATAAATGCTTTAAAGTAGGATGTAGAGATAATAACCTGAAAAATCATTTATTTTAAGATATCCCAATGGTAAAAATGTACATTATAGCCCATTGATATAAGGGTTGTGGGGGGAGGGGTGAAGGGGGGAAGGGATGGGAAATCCCCCTGCGAAGGGGGTGGGGGGCTCGGAGCCTCGGTCTTCGGCTTTACTACTACATATTGGGCTGTACGAACTTTCAACCCTTAGCTTGTCTGAAAGCAACTGACAGACCCAATTAAAAGAAAAAAAGCACGAAATTATGTAAAATTTCATTAATTGGGAAAAAACTTAAAACCTCTGGCGTTTGAACTTCGCACAATTACTCCCTAAAAAAATATCTTTTAGCCTTATGAACGTCCAACTCGATGGGCTATAATGTACATTTTATCAGTTTGATGTTGTATCAAATGTCTTAACACTGATGTTCTTTTGGATACATTAAAAAAACACACTTACTTAGATTTCATTTCCAATTCTCCATCTATCTGCCTTTTAAACTTAGGCAGTAAGTTTTGAAGCAACATCTTCACTTGGTCCCTATCCTTGGCTTGTGCGTCCGCTCCAGCAGGATTCACAAAATGAAATGTGGAGCATGTGCCATCGTGCAGGACTACCTGAAGCTGCACCTTTGGCTTGCCTGCTGGTGATATTTTTTGTGCTAAAATAAAACAATTATTAATTTTCAATTTTAATGTAACATGAATTAAGTTCAGAAACAAACAACATTGATAACAGAAGGTGCGCAACGTTGCAATATGTATGTGAAAATGAGAGGTTGATATTTAATCAAAATCCAACCTCAGCAATTGGAAAATCGAGGTAAATCGTTTGCAATACTTCTTAACATAATTTTTAATTAAACTTGCTATGATACAGCAGGAAGTCTTTCAAATAAAAGCTAGAGGAGAGTATTTAATGTGCATAGAAAAGGAGGCAGCAATATAACAAATATGCCAAAGCCACACTAAGAGTTTGCATTAATTATTAGTATAGCACTGGTACTCACTTTTAATGTCAGCATATTTGTGTGATACAGCTACAGTGTCTCTATTCTCCAGCATCCACGCAAGTCTTTGATTCATCACATACAATGTACCATCGCCTTTTTTATACCTCACGTGGCCCACGCTGAGCAAGACGTCTTCCGAGGAAGTGGTCATTTTAATTATCACACAAGGAAGGACGTCCTTGGGATAGTTTATCACCAGAGTTACAACTTTTTTGCAATTTCGATCTTGAGGAACCCTTGTTGAAAATTCGACTCTATGTAACTGACCTCTCGAGACGCGTAATACAAATTTTTACTACAGTCAAGTGTTCAGGCAAAGTTTATCACAGTAACAAAGTGCTTTTTTCGGGCACAAAAATGGGTTTGGACGAAATTTTATCTACAAAAAAGCACATCACAAATCCATCAACCATTTGCAGTTTTGACTAATTTGACATACTGTCAAATTTAGTGATGTCCCATTTTATGTGCGCTACTAATAACAATTATTCCAATTAATTTGAATGGTTAATACTAATTGAACATTTCAACCGAAAACAGCACATAACAAAACCTAATGATTGGATAATCAAAGAACATTGATGATTGATTTGGTTGTTCTATTTGTGTTTGTCAATATGTATAAAATTTTAGAGTTGTGATCAATATTTATAAACCTGAGAAGTATATAACGAAAAAAAAACGGCTAATTCTCGAAGGCAAAATTCCGGGAAAGAAAGCTCCGGAAAGGGCGGGACGTCCGCTCTGTGACGCAAATGGCTGGTCGACATCAATCACCACTCGCCAGTTAAAACAAGCTATATGTGGGATCGCAGAATTTTTTTCATACTGATCTCCAAACTTCAGTATGAAGATGGTACTAAAATGTGTATTAAACTGATATAACCTCTTGCCAAATTTTTCAGAAAAATCAATCAATGCTAGATACAATATTATGCTGCTCAAAAAGTAATAGTTTTGAATTTGAAATTCTGTGTTCTGTCTCTTTTACTCTAATCTGAAATGAAGTTTACATAATGGACATACATTATGTAAACTTCATCAACTTTATTACATAATGGAAAGTTACTAAACTTTTCTTGGGCGGTTAGATAATTGATAGATAAACGGTTTTGTCGATCGATTTTATCGATCGGTAAGATGTTAAGTGATCAATATAAAAATATTACTAGCCTGAGTCTTTTTTGAGCATTGAACTTAATACATATATGTAGTTAAGAAATAAAATTTACGGTTCTGTGATTTCTTGTAAGTTAAAGAACACCTAGTTAATAAGTAAAGCTGCCTATAATTTCAGAAGAAATAAATGGAAATAATTAAAAAGAGAAAGTGATTTATTTTCTTCATTTAGTTTGTTTATACTCATAAATTAACAGATCTATGTGCAACAACAACCCATCGCAAGTAAACACTATATGAATGAGACACTGATTACACAAAAAATAGCTAAGAACTCATAATAATAATTTGAGTTACAACGTTTATTAATTGTTTAAATTTATTTAACAAAACAAAACACCTAAACAAAAAAGTATGTTTATGTAAAGAATAGATTTTTATGCTTTCTCCAAAAATATAACTGTATTTCAGATAACTGTAAAATGCAAAACTCAAAGAACCTGAACGCACCCACATACAACCGCCAATAACATTTTATTAATCTGACAACACCGGACATTGACAACCCAAAATGCAATCATGGCGCACGGGGCACTGTGTTTTTAGAATGCTGAGAAGTTTTTACGTAAACACTTCATTATTTTGCATCGTAATCGTATTTTCTGTTTGTATAAATTACCTGTGACTGTTTAAGACTTAAGTGAAGCATACATGTGTGTTCCAAACTTGAGGTTTCCACCTGTTCGCAAACACGTCTCTGTACTACTAGACACTTGCAGGTATGAAAATCATGAGAAGTATTGTTGTAGCAATGCTTTGGTTTCTGATATGGTCTTAGCGTTTGCTATTAGTGACCAACGTAGTTTTCCATTTTTCCTTTCACTTTGTTTGATATGACTTTGAAGATATAATTGGACAAAATTTGCTTGTTCCAGATAACTTTGTTGGTGTCATAATGTCAGAGACGTTCGCCCGCGAGATACTACGGAGGAATGTTGCGCAAATATGCCAAACTATAGGATGGAACGGTATAAACTCTACGCCGCTGGACATTTTGGTGCACGTACTTGAAAAATATATCAGGTCATTGGGCACGCAAACTAGCAGATACGCCGAACAATTTAATAGGACTGAACCAAATTTACATGACTTAGGATTAGTATTTCGTGACCTTCACGTGCAATTGCCTGAACTAGCAGAGTACACACGCTCTGTGCCTCCTATACCGCCACCTGTCACTGTTGACAAGTTTCCAAAACCTAAAGAATCTAACTTGAACTTTCTCAAACCTGGCAGCCATGAAGTGGTCACTAGGCCCATGCACGTTCACGAACACCTCCCTCCTATGTACCCTGAAAAAGAAAGAGACACACCAATTGTTGCAGGTACTGTTGAAATTCGTCAGAATGGTCTTGATAATGTTGAGAGTAATACCACATGCACAAGCCCAGAAATATCAGTCACAGATAGCCCTGAAAAACCTAAAGACATATTCAAGAGACCCATTGATCCAGTATCACTGCCAAACAGTAAAAGGCCGAGGTTACGACTCGAGGAAGAGGAAAGAACTAGAGAAATCAGCAGCGTGATGATGACTATGTCGGGCTTCCTATCACCCGCCCGTGAAGGGAAATTGCCAGAAGCCCGACCGCCCACTGTTGTGTCAGAAAAACACTTTGAAAAACATAAAGCAAATTCACATCATTCTAATCCTATGAAAGTACCAATGTTAGAGAAAAGTGATAAGAAATCTAAGAAAAATAAATTATTGAACGGTAAAGTTATGAAAAGTAAAAGAAAAGATAAGAGTCATAAAGGTGAAAGTAGTAAAACAAAAGATAGTAGTAAATCAAGTAAGTATCCTCCCGGGTTTCCAATTAAAGGTAAGGATTCACATCCATTGAATCCGCCTCACAATCACGTTAATATGCCGCTCCCTAAGGTGGTGCCGCCCCCTCAGAAGACTGTAATGGCTGTAATGCCACCCCCCGCACCGGTGCCTCTTGTTCCAGAACCAATTAGGCCAGTTATCAAGCAGGAACCCCTAGATCTAGCACCTCTACCACAACCATCTTTTACACCCAGAATCAAGCCAGCTGGGGAAGATGCAATTCCAGTACCAAGAAGAATACCTATATCAAAGTCACCACTTGTTTCAAATTCTGTTCCTGTACATAAACCATCTTCAACAAATTCTCTCATACCCGACATAGACATCAAAAAGGAAGCAGTAGAGGAAGAAGAGAAATTAGCATCCCAACCAGATAGATCAAAAGTTAATATATTTAAAAGAATATCGAACAAATCGAAAGAAGACAAAAACACTCCAGAGGTTGTTCCAGAAAAACTACAGTCTGATAACATGATCTCACGGCTGCAAAATTCAGCATATGAAAATTCATTTGAAAGTAAGGCAAATGAGAATATTAGAGTGAAATCAGAGGAATCTATGGTTAACAATAATGTTAATAGTGCATTAGATTATTCAAAAGTGATGGATTTAAGGACAAATGAAGTTATTAGTATCGATGACGATTCCTTGGACACACATGCGCCGTTGAGGCCTCCCCCTGTGGAACCTCGGCCGAGCTTATCGATCAATAAGTCTTTGCAATTCCCATATCCCAAAGATATAGCTAGTGTCAGTCCAAAAATCAAGAAAGAGAAGAAACATAAAGATAAAAAAGATAAAGCTGCCAAGCTGGAGGCGAAATTGTTAAAAAAACAACAACAGCAATTAGCATTTGAAATGAAAGTTCAAGCTGAAAAAGGTCATATGAAAATGGGTAACACAAAATCACCTAAATCAGGTCGGCCAAGAAATGATAGGAAAATACCTCCAATGCCACCCGGCTTTCCTTTTTTCTCTGGTATGGTTCCTGGAAAAGGATTAATGCCTGGCCCTGGATTAATACCAGGGAGCGATTTCCTCGCGAGTCTCGCTAATAACCCTGCGCTCAGAGGTCTGCCGTCTCCTAATTTACTTACCAATCCGTTCGCCTTAGGCGGCGGGCCGGGCCTCATACCTAGCCCTAGTTTTTTACACACTGGCCTCGGGGTGGGCATGCCTAACCCCTTGATGTCGATGGGCAACTTCCCCCACTCGTCGCGGTCGATGAAGATACCTCCGATGCTCCGGCGGCCCAGCCTCGAAGTGATCCCCGTCGACAAAGATGACGACAGAGGGGTGCTTAAGTCTCCCATGACTCGGGACAAAGACCGGCACGACAAACACAAATCTCCGACCATTCCGAATATATTGCAGAAACATAAGAAGTCAAGTAGAGATCACAAAGCGAGTCTATACAAGATGCCGCCCGTTCAACCCGATATCACAATAGAGTTGAACCCTCCTAAAGTGGAGCCTGTGAAGGAGCCGCCGCGGGAGAGCCCGCCGCCGCCGGCGCGGGCGCCCACGCCGAAGCCCGAGCCGGTGGCGCGCGCGCCCTCGCCCCCGCGTCCCGCGCCCCGGCCGGAGCCCGAGCCCGCGCCGGCTGACCCCGACCCCGACCTCCCGGACCGAGACGAGAACTCCGACAAGAAGAAGGACAAGTCCCACAAAAAGGAGAAAAAGGACAAAGATGGCGTCAAAATAAAGAAGAAGAAAGATAAAAAGGATAAAAGCAAAGACAAAGGCGAGAAGAAGCGAGAGAAGGAGGTGAAGCAGGAGGTGAAGATCAAAAAAGAGAAGAAAGAAAAGAAAAAGGAGCGCATCGACGGAGTGGTGCCGAAGCTGACGCTGAAGCTCGGCTCGAACTCGAACTCGCCGCTGCCGCCGAGCTCGCCCGACGTGTACCGGCTGAACATTAAACCCGTGAAGCGGTCGCCGAGCCCCGAGCGCGCGCGCAGCCGCTCGCCGGAGCTCGCGCAGATCGCGGCGCTCGTGACGCGCCCGCCCAAGCCGCGCCACGACTCGCCGCCACCCGCCTCGCCGCCGCGCCGCAACCGACCGCCCTCCGCGCACTCCAAGTACAAGCGCATCCTGTTCAAGCCGCTCAAGAAGGGCGGCGAGCGATTCGACGACGCTGAGGAGCCCGTAGACGGCGAGGCGCCTGCGGCGGCGCCCGAGCCGATGGACGCGGCGCCGCCGGCGCCCGGCAACGTATTGCCGACGCCGTACTACGTGGACGATCTCGGCAACAAGATCTGGGTGTGCCCGGCGTGCGGGCGGCCGGACAACGGCTCGCCCATGATCGGGTGCGACGGCTGCGACGGCTGGTACCACTGGGTCTGCGTGGGCATCACGGAGGAGCCGGGCGCCACGGAGGACTGGTTCTGCCGCGCGTGCGTGGCCAAGCGCGCGGCGCTTGCGAGCGCGGGGGCGGGCGCGGGCGCGGAGGCGGGGGCGGGTGCGGCAGCGGGCGCGGGCGGCCGCAAGCGCGGGCGGAGGCCCAAAGCCGACAAGCCGCGCGAGGCCCGTTGACCACCGCCCGCGCCCGCCCGCCGCGCCGCCCGCGCCAGGCGCAGGCTAGGTTAAGCGTAGATAATGATATTGACATAAAATGTTGAACGTGAATATAGCGTAGTCACTTGTATAATTACCTTAATTACCATAATTCTAGATTATTTTGTTACGATTTCACTTTCGTCGTTCGCTCGGTTAGATCAAGATTCGCCGCGAGCGTGTTATACACAACTCGCGTGTAAACATAGATTTATAATATTGTAAGATTCTTTTTATATTGTACAAAAAAACTGAATTTACTTAAGAAATTGGTGATGTATAAAGTTAATGTAGTGCATATTTAATAAACAGAAAGAGCCGGATGTATTTTCGGTCGATATTTGAATATTTTCATATTATAATTTTAATATAACCCTGTTTTTTTTTTGTTGAAGTTGTTCCTTCAATTTTATGTACAGGGCGGGCGTCCTCGCGCGGGCCGGCCGCGCCTCCTTTGCGATGGTGCCGCGGGCGGGCCGCGTGGTGGCGTCCGCCCTAAACTCGACTAACGTGGAGGGAAGCAAAGTGTAAATTTTTGATTTCAGCCAGTGGCCAATTAAATATATTGGTACTCGAAATTGTGGTACATTATTTTTACCTGGATATTCCTAACAACCACACCCAGATCCGTTGCCACGGTAACGTTGCAGTGGGATACAGTTAGACATTTCTGATAAGGATAGGGTGGAAATCTGGGTATATTTGTCTTCAAAACAGCGCCGCTACTTACGCTACCGCCGAGGGACCAACACCTACCAATCTAAAAGCTGGGCTGTATAAAGAACACTGCAATACTGGCCCAATTGAAAAAGATTGTTTCCTTAAAATATTAATAAGGTATCTCGTATACTTTACTCGTTACAATACTTTAGAATTGTTAATAGCATACCTACTGAACAATTTAAAGTATTATTGTTACTGGCGGCAAGTAAACTAAGTATTTACTGGCCCTCAGTATAGCTTTATATTGAATGTTTGTCCAAATATTAAAAGCAAACGATTAAAAACAAATAGCACCTTTAGGTACTCTATCCATCTCTGCCAATCTAATACAAAAAAACTGATAGGAAAATCTTAGATTTCAAACTAAAAGTTAATAAAAACTTCGGCTATCGTTACTAGTGTTGTGGGGAATACACAAAGCTGCACTACCTACAGCTACTTTAGTTAAACCTTTCATAGCTCTATTGCCAAAAGCCCGGTGAAGCTGAAAATGCCGCAGCGGCAATCAGCAATCTCTCTCAAAAAAAAAAAAAAGCTCTATTGCTTACTTATTTGGGTATTTAATAATAAGCATAACTTCAGTCATAAATAAAATATTTAAACTGTAGTGCTTATGTTCTCTAATAAAGCAGGTAGGTACGTATTTTAAATCCAATATTGTACGTCGTGCCGATGATGACATCTGGTATGGTATCAAACAATAATAGATCCCATTATTCCTTGTTTAGGCACGTCGACGAAATTGTTCGATGTTCATAGCTCGTATTTCGCTGCCGTTTGCATTTCTAGCGATAATACAAGATATTTCTGTAGCTCTGTGAGTGTGACAAATGAATAATGACGGGCCGTTGTTGATTACGACTTGGTTTTGAATCTCAACGACGACGATCGTAAAAAATGTTTTTTTTTTTTTTCATTATTTATAATTAAGTAGGTAGGTACGCACGCCTGCACATCAACCTACCACAAACTGTCAAATTTACTCAAAAGACTGAAATTTATGACTAAAATATATGGATGAAAATGTAATGAAGAAAATTGGCAGTTTTGTTAGTTAGATAGGTTGATGCATATGAAGCTGTAGGGTTGACCTACTTACCTACCGTTCGAGAATTTTCGTGTCTAATTAATAACCTGGTGATCCTGGGTTTGATTCCCAGGGGGTACCTACATGTTTGTAGTGGTTGGTTGGTGGTAATTGTAAGGCTTGTCTCAAGTCCGCCTAGCTAGCTACGACCATCTTACCTAAATGTCGCCATAACATCAAGGCTAGTACTTAGCATTTTTGTATTTGATGTTTAGCGACCGACAGTTAGTGGATAGAATTTCTTCTGTATTTGAAGATTCTAGATGGAGTATTTCCACCTTCGGCCTTATCATCACTTCATATCAGGCAAAGTCCGGTGAAGCTGAAAATGCCGTTTGAGGCAATCAGCAAACTCAAAAAATAAAAAATATCAGGTAAGATTAATGAAAAGTGCTTACCCACTATTGAATTTAAAAGTACCTATTGTGAAATATAAAAACAACGAGCACACACTTACTAGTAGGTACATTACCTCACTGCTGGGGCATGACTTTCATAAGGATAGGCCATAAACAACATGATGGTTGTTATCGACTACTAATGCTAATGCAGCCGGGACTTATGGCATTGCGTGCCTTCCTTAGCACGGAGGAGCTCGAGATGATTTTTTGGTCATCCGATAATTGACCTTTGCGAAAGTGGTTGAACCTTAGCAATCGCAGACCGGGGGCATTAACCACCGCCGCCATCGAGCTCTGTTGATTCCTATATAAAAATAAAATCTTAGGACTTTTATCTTACAGTTGATACAACCGCCTAGAGGTCTTACGATAGGACTCCCGGTATCTAACTCAGAAGTCTAGTATTCGTTTTTCTTCTATATGTGGCTTTTTGTCCTAATCCTAACCAATGACTTTATAATGTCCTAACTATCAGAATTACCTATGCGATGCGATGCGATGAGATGAAGACAGCGCACTTCTCCATTATATTCGTGTATATATAGGAGGGTATACTACACCTCCGCAGACATTACAATATTATCATTCATGTTCAGCGTACAATAGTCCCACTGCTGGGCTCACGATCACGCTCTGGGCTGGACCTTCCCACACGATGGCCATACAAAACTCGCCACGCTAGTTAATGACGGTTGAATTGAGAGTTGAGTAATGAATACCGTAAAAAAAATGGTAACGATACCTGCCAAACGAAGATACCGTTAAAAGCAAAAGTAACGTTATGCTTTGTATGCTTACCTGGGTGTTATATTTACCGGTAAATTATATAACCGCTCTAGACGGATTGGAAAACACCTTAAGTAGGTAACGAAAAATGTATAACAATTTTTTTCCATAATAATTAATTCCTTCTATCAATTTAACTTTATAAAAAAAAACGTTACTAACGATACCTTTAAGTGTGAATTTGGTAACGGTATCAAGACCTGATTTAAGCGAGTGCCATCTAACAACAACCGGAATCAAAGGCTTATAAATAAATAAGTAATAATACTTATTAGCAATCAAAATCAACGAGTCAATTAAAGTGGTGCGAGTTTTATTTGTCATTTGATCACGTTTACTAAAATGAGCTTTTAACTGCCTCTGTGGTCTAGTGGTTGATGGACCACCATTCTCAGACAAAGAGGTCGTGGTCCTGGGTTCGATTTACAGCGGACATGATTGTAGGTTTGTTTTGTGGAAGGTAAGTATCTACGGAACAACAAAAAAAGAAAGTCAGTTTCGAAAAAAATACTGTCCTTACCTTGTATATTTACCAGGGGACACAGGCGGCTCGGCATTGGACTATAGTATAGGCTGATGATGATGCAAGAAAGATGCTGAACTGAATTGTATTCCAGCACCTACACAGGTAACGGTTACATATCTAATATATAAAATTCTCGTGTCACAGTTTTCGTTGCCATACTCCTCCGAAACGGCTTGACCGATTTTGATGAAATTTTTTGTGCTTATCCGGTATCTATGAGAATCGGCCAACATCTATTTTTCATCCCCCTAAATGTTAAGGGTGATCCACCCCTAAATTTTTTTTGATTTTTGAAATTTTTCCAATACAAAATGATTTGTTTGTTTGTCATGGAAACTGTCAAAGCGGTACGAAGTCCGCCGGGGGCAGCTAGTTGTTTTCTAAAGTTTACGCGAACACTACACATTGAAATGAAAAAACTTTTATGGATTTGGGTACTCGCGTTTATTTAAGAATCTTACAGCCGTAACAACAATGTTAGGTGTCTGATATCTGACTAATCTTATGATCACACTAGAACTTTGTCACTTTTACATTATTATTGCACTTTATTCATTACTATGTGACATAGCACTCAATAGAATTGATAAGATATTGCAGTTATTATCTGTCAAGTGATTATTTTACGCCCTCCGTGCTTTGGAATGCACGTTAAGCCGTTGGTCCCGGCCGCATACCTATACATAGCAGTCGTTAACAGCCACCGCACCGCTATCTTATATATATCTTATCTACAGCTGTCGGAATACTACTAACATTGATGTTATGGCGACTTCAAGCCGGACGGACTAACAAGCGTTAATAACAAGCGAACCGAGTACACAAACACCCCCCGCTGGGAATTGAACACGGGACCGGTGGTGGTATTAACCACTAAACCACAGGTGGTTAGCTCGGTGGGTTTTTATGACATCTTCCGACAAAAGGGTAGCAATGGCTTACCGTGCTTTTAAAGTCTATAAGAGTTCATATTATATTGATTGATTGAAAGATATTTTATTATAATATGGTACAGTAACAGTGTCATTGAGATTCATCACTAAAATATTGTAATTTGGTCACCGGTCATTGCGAAAGTGGCTTAACTCGCAAGCCACTGCGTCATCAATCTCCTCTTAGACCTTAGAACAAAAAATATAGTTAAATAAAATTACATAAACTTACTGAAATTTATTTATTTTACAAAACAAATGCAGTAAATACACAAAAGCAGCCGTCTATTAGTTCCGGGTCTTGAGTCTAGAATGCAAGCAGCTTTCCACGAGTTCCATAAATCTAAAGGTATTTATTACAAAACGGTTGTTTGAACCTTCTAACTGATTAACAACCGTTCACATTCATAGAGTTGTAAATACTGCAAAACATATTTCCAGATTTCCATTCGTTTCAACAACAGAAAAGCTACGTCGCGTCGCACACATCACTAACAGATGCTAAACAAAATCCCTTTAAGTCTTAAAGGTAATTAAAATATTTATTTCACATAAAACTGACTAAAAACTCAACAATCTACATAGTAAAAGGCTTAATTTTTACTGGCGCCTGCGCCGGTGGGTATACTGGCCGGTGGTGGGGTGAGGGGCGTTTTCTCCTTGTTCCAGTCCTTGAGGCCCTCGGGCAGCGTGGTGTCCTCTTCCAGCGACCCTGTGCCTTCCACAAACTCCTCGTAAGTGCTCTTCTCGGGGAACGGCCTCGGCCCTAACAACTCGATCATGTCGTCCCTACTCAGGATCTCTTGCTTCAACAGCCGCTCGGCAACTTTTTCGATGTTCTGCTTGTGTAGAGTAAGCAAATCTGTTGTGTGCTTGTGTGCAGTGTTTATTAGATCCCTTACTTCAGAGTCTATGAGTTCAGCGGTCTTCTCCGAATAAGGTTTGTCGATCACCATCTCCCCAGGCTGCGGCATTTCAAAGGATACGTTACCAACTTTCGCGTTCATGCCGTAATGGACTATCTGTGCGTACGCGCTCTGAGTTATTTTCTTCAAGTCGTCTTGGGCGCCGGTCGTGACTCTTCCGAAAAAGATTTCCTCGCTGACCCTACCGCCTAGCGTCATGCACATTCTGTCGAACAGTTGCTCTTTGCTGTACAAGTATTGTTCTTTGGGTAGATATTGTGCGTAGCCGAGGCCTTTGCCTCTCGGTATGATGGACACTTTGAGCAGAGGGTCGGCGTGTTGCAGGAACCAGCCAGCAACCGCGTGGCCGGCCTCGTGGTATGCAACGATCTTTCTCTCATCGGGCTGCAATACGTTGGATTTCTTCTCCATTCCTGCGACCACTCGCTCGATGGCTTGCTCGAAGTTCTTCATGTTGATGTTGTTGGCTAACTCTCGGGCCGCAATGAGAGCCGCCTCGTTGCACACGTTAGCAATGTCTGCGCCAGTAAAACCTGAAATGGCAAAGTTTCACTTTAGATTTGGTTTACTTTTTAACCACTATATTATAGACAATATTGTTATTTCATTTTATATTCCTTCAACTTTTGGGAAGGGTTTTAATGTTTTCGTTTTTACAACATATTAATCTTATCTACTATAAAATAATGCAGTATATGTATTAAAGTTTTTTCACCAAAAAAATGTGTAATTCTTATATTCTTATATGATAAAGGGTTTAAAATTGAACAACTTTATATATATGGCGAGGTTGGTTGCACTCTAAGTTAAATTATCAGCAGAAAGTTAAACAATTTTAGTGTCAAAATACATTAAGTTACTCTGAAGTGAGACTGAGCAAGGCCAGTTTGAATCAGTTTGAAGAAAATGATTATTTTTGCTTAATTTACATAAGTCTCGTTAGCTGTGTGTAGCTAGTAGTAGTAGTAGTAGTGTAGCTTAAAACATTAGGACCTCACTAAAAAGCAGAGTAAAAGCTTGGATTAGATGTTCTGTGTTTTGTAAACTTCATTTAGTTAAGAGAAACAAAACACATAACAAACCACTGCTAAGTTTATACTCTGTTTATTAAGGGTTTAATGCCTGATTTCACCATTGACCCCTAAGTTTTAGGTGACCCCTAAGCCATGTTAGGTGACAGTTGTTGGAGCACCGTCACCTAAAATGGCTTAGGGGTCAATGGTGAAAACAGGAAAAGGTCTCCATCTCCAGTATTTTCATCAACATAATGTTGATGAAGATAAATAACAAATGTATTCTAAAAATATATTTACCTGGAGTTAATGCAGCCATTTTACGTGATAAATTATTTTTGTTAAGAGTAGTCTTTAATGGGCTTAAATGTACTTTAAATATGGAAGCTCTGCCTTTAATGTCAGGTGCAGGAACAAAGATCTGTCGATCGAATCTGCCAGGTCTCAATAGAGCCTTGTCTAAAATGTCCACTCTGTTTGTTGCCGCTAATACTACAACATTAGTTGTTGTGTTAAAACCATCCATTTCTACTAAAAGCTGGTTCAATGTATTTTCTTGTTCCGAGTGTCCACCGAAGCTACGGCCCCCTCTTTTCCTGCCTACAGCATCAATCTCATCAATGAACAGAATGCATGGGGCATGCTTGCGAGCCATAGAAAACATATCTCGCACTCTAGAAGGACCAACACCAACAAACATCTCCAAGAATTCAGATCCGGATACAGTGAGGAATGGGACATTAGCTTCTCCTGCTGTAGCTTTTGCTAACAATGTTTTACCTGTACCAGGAGGACCTGTCAATAAAGCGCCTTTCGGTATCTTAGCTCCTAAATCAATGTATTGTTGAGGATTTTTCAAAAAGTTTACAAACTCCATGATTTCAATCTTTGCTTCCTCACAACCAGCAACATCTTGGAACTTTACACCAATATCTGTGGGGTTTATGAGCTTTGCAGTGGACTCCATGACACCACCAAAGAGGCCGCCACCTTTACGACCTCCTCGACCCATCATATCAGCGGATCTTCTCATCATGTAAATTAAAAATCCTATTATGAGTAGAGTGGGAAGCATGCCCGTTAAACTAGAAGCTTCAACTTCAGTTTTATAAATAACAGGAACAAAATTTGGAGGGTCAATGCTCATCTCAACTTGTGCATTTTCCAGATTTCTCTCGAAGGAGTCTACACTACCTATAGCAAACCAAATCACTTTGCTTTCTAGTGCTGACCCAGACTGCAACTTCACGCGTACCCATTTCTTGTTGATAACTTCCAGTTTTTCGACAACTCCCTTGTTCAGATATAAATTAACAAAGTCTCGCCAACTTATTTCTCTATATCTAAGTTCAAAGTAAGCTATTGATGCGAGTAATGTCACGACACCCATTGCACCAAACATCATCCACTTTTCTCTGTCTTGACCTTCGTAGGGACCCCGGCCACCACCTCCTCTGCCACCACCAGTGTTAGAAAACATGTTCATATTCCATTTATCTGGTGACGAAGACTTTGGCGAAGATGGAGAACTTTTAGACGGCGCTGGCAATTCATCCTTTTCTGGATCTTTTTGCTGCTTCTGACTGGTTCCTGGCTGAAAGTACTTCTCGAAACCTTTGGGCGGCTTTTTGCAAAACTCATACCATTGGTTTAGCACTGAATCTAGAGCTGGTACGCCGATAGGCTGAAGTTTGTGCCCCCTAAAATGTAACTTAGATAACTGTGACTGAGTTAACCTGAGACCTTTCCACATTTTGTTTAAATGTTTTATCTATTTACAGATCCTATTGTTTTTATTATTATTTCACAATTGCACTGAGAATTGTATCACAAAAATCCATCAAGAAATATGACAAACATGGTTAGAAAATTATTGTCAAATATTTTTGACAAATTGACAGTCACGAACTAAATGATAACCCGCAAATCTACCTACACTCAAACTTAGTTATTGTTCAGAGACCCAAACTACTAATAAGGACTATAAATACAAAATTATCTTAAAACAAGTAAATTAATAATTTAAGAGAAAAGATAGTTAATTTAATAAATACTCGAATACCAATCATGAATTTGAAAATACATTCGAAACTCTATTCATCACTAGTGAAAAGTTTAGAAACAACTAAAATCAATGAAATAATAATTATTACTCATTATTAAATATTACCTATTAATAAATAAAATAATAAATAAAAAAACAACAAAAGATATAATTTCAAACATTTGATCCCAAATAATTATTTTTTTAGCAAAGCAAATGTTTCTATTTTTAAACGCAAAGACATAAGTCAGTCAGACATATTCGTTTTTGCAGGTAAATAAATTGACAAAATTTCACTTCTCACTATTGTTCGAGAAGCTTTGGCCTTATTTATTTCTTGTTAGGCACAACAAATATTTTACCAGCTTCGCAGAAGTTAATGAAATTGGTTAACAAAAGTGCTGTGAGTGATTGAAGTTTGCATTCTAGTCAGTAGGTACGTTATGGACCACGAGAGGCCAGAAGGCAGTTTAAATCATGGAAAGAGGACACGACCTTTGCTCCTACAGCCAAGTCCGAAGGTTGCTAGGGTATCCGCGTTCCCTGGAACGTCGTCAAGTGGTGTTCTCAAAAGTTCTAAAAAGTTTACGCCTAAGAAACAAAAGTTAGCATACAATAAAAGTGATGTTCCTGCACCTGGGACCCCAGTTCCTGATAAGCACGTCCGTAAGGCTGGACCTTACTTACTGGGCCCTAAGCTAGGACCTAGCCCTGTCAAGAGCATAGTGCAGTGTTTAGCAAGGAAAGAGAAGACTGAAGATTTTTATCAGGTAAACAAGAAGAACCAGTGTTAAGTTACCACCTGACCACCTCACTTAAAATTTGTTATTCAATTATATATACTATTTACCGTTGGTTGTATTGTGATGGTTTGTTGTAGTAGTCAAAGGACACTCATTGTCCTTGAACCAAGTGCATTGATTCATGTGTGTTTATATAGATTGATCTATTAGTATTTCTTTTATCATCGTCATCATCATCATCATCATCATCATCATCATCAGCCTAAACTAGTCCACTGCTGGACATAGGCCACTCCAAGTGCACACCACCGAATGTATTATGAATGTTTCAGATAAAAATATTAACACTAAGAAATGAAGGTCAAATTGAAACACAGGATGACAGACAGGGAAAGATGTTATTGCACACAGAATATTCACTTCTGTCATTGTTGAAGGATCAAGATGGAGTTATACATCATCATGGTCTCTTTAAGGTTAGTGAATTAGGTGTTGTAAACCTGTAGTAAATCTAAAGTAGTATAGTACCTGTACCTTTACCTTTTATACCTTCTGTACCTTTTAGACTTGTAATACACATTTAAAATTACTAGTGGCCGGCTCATGACTTTGTCTGCATCACCCAAATCCTGTTGAACATTTTTTTGATACAAACTTTGTCCTGACAATTACAAACAAAACAAAAAAAATATAAAGGACATCATCTTACAATAAATATTGTAAGACCTTGATTGGATGTTTGGGACAAACAACAATGTAATACAAATATCTTCTTGATCAATTATAATTAATCTAAATATGACTCATACATAAGGCTACCACAATATCAATAAAAATATATACCTATATTCTGTCTTAAAATTTTTGAAAACATATCTTAGTTCTTTATTGAATTTTATGTTGTTTTGTTGTCAAATAATCTAATAAATAATAAGGTACAGTCAAATATTTAAACTCTATGGTATGATGAGCCAAATTATAGTGAACCTATCATCATAATATGTCATGGGTAGTGATGGGAAATTCCCGAGAATGTTCTTTCAGTGAGAACTTTGCTATTAAGTTCTCGTGAATATTCTTTTGGAAGAGAATTTCAGAGAATTTATAATTTGGATCTCAATAATCTGATTAAATGAATAGAACTGCGATTGTATTTCTGCTTTATTTATAAATATTTCACACATAAAATTTAAATTATTGTCTTTCCTGAGGTTAAATTCTTCTAAGCGAGAATATTCTCAAGAATATTTTGAAGAAAATTCTCTTAAGTTCTTTTTAAATTTCCTGCAAAGTTTAATAATTCATTTTGGAGACAAAATAGACAGATCAGTATTTTCAAACAATTAGCTTTAATAAAGATCTCAAGATTTAACAACTCTAAATAATTCAAATTCTTCAAAATCAACATGAAAAAATCTTAATGATAATGACTAATTAATTAATTTAGCATGATTTTCAGAATATTCTAAAAAGTACAAAGTGCTTAGTTCTAGTTTATTCTTTATTTTTTTTTTTTTTTTTATATTAACGGGTAAGCACAGTGCCTTGATCTCACCTGATGTTAAGTGATAATAAGGTCAATGATGGAAGCGCACTTCACCCGGGTCACCCAACTAGTGAGGTACTGGCTATCTAATTTCTAGCTGCCGGAACACAACAATGCTACAAACATTGATGTTATGGCGACATATTTAGATAAGATATCTCTAGCTGCCGGAACACAACAATGCTACAAACATTGATGTTATGGCGACATATTTAGATAAGATGGTGGTAGCTAGCCAGGCGAACAAACAAGCCCTACCACCAACCAAACGGGAATTATACCCGGAACCTTTAGGTCAGAGGCCGGTGGTTTAACCACTCAACCACAATGGCTATAAAAAGTATATTGGTATGTTACTGAGTTTACTTCTAAAGTTGTGTTGTAACGCCATCATCAACAATAAAAAAAGGATTGTTGTTGGTACGATCACCAGCAAAAGTCACTAAACTTTAGCACTTTGTCAAAACAACTAAATAATATAACTTCTTGTAAAGCTGTTACGTAGTGTTTATTAGTTTGCAAAATTCACATATGAAGGTACACTGTTTTTTCATTCTCTTGCTTCTCTTTATAATAAAAGTTGAACAGAGTCAAACAGCGTACACGCTGATAGACGGCAGCGAAGCAACTGATGTAAATAAACAAAATGGCGGCGCGGTGCGTGGCTGGCGGGCCGGGGCGCGGGGAGGGGGCGCGGACATGCTACACTACAAGCGCAACTAAACATAACTTTTGTACATAAAAAAAATTGCGGTGGAAACTTAAAATCAATTTTTACTCGCAAGGTTATCTGCAAAAACGATGGTGCTGTGATAGTTATTAGCTAAATAAACTGAGATACTTACTTATTTTATACAATACTGCCATCGTAGTTCAAAACCTCTAAAATAATACATATTTTTTCTTAAAAATAATAATTAAATTCTTTTCAATTCTCCTTGTTCTGAGAATATTCTCAATTAAAAGGAAAATTCTAGAATATTACCGATTGAGGAATATTCTTACTTGGAGAATTTTCTCGCGACCCATCACTAGTCATGGGCCATACACATGTGTGGAAAGTGTGCTTCTATGATATGGAAGACATTTTCCAATATTTTTGATACTATGAAAGAAAGGGTGATAGATAAAAAAATGCCCTTGCTGTATTTATTGCTGGTACAATGTCTGGCCTGGTAAGGTGACAGTTTTTCTTTGATAAAATCTCAATTGTGATAATTTTAAATTTAACATTTGCAATACAGAAATTCTTATTTGAGCCCAATACCTAAAATGATTACCTAATATTATCACAGAGTGCTTTTATGCATAATATTTCTTCTTTCTACTTGATTACTTCTCATTTATTTCAGGATCATGCATTAGAAGAAGTCCCAAATCCTCACGGGCCCGGATTTGTATACACAGGACGGGTCCGACAGAGGCTGTTCCTAGTTCTGGACTGTGTTACCGCACACCAGTTCAGTGAGAAGGGCTCAGAGCTCATCAACCTTCAGCAGTATGTGACCAAAGTTAAAAAGGTCCCGGAGAAGGAGGCCGTACTGATTTTCTACGATATTGTTAGGGTTGTTGCTAATTTACATAAAGTAAGTCTATTATCCATATAACTGGCAATTGAAAATATAAAATAATGTTTATTATTAATTAAGTTTTATTTTAAGTATATTTTCAAATAGTGCACATACTGTGATTAGACCTCCTGGTCTAATCACAGTATTTAGAGGTCCTGGGTTCGATTCCAGGTCTTGTTTTAACCCTGCATGGCTAGCTGCCTCAATCTTATTTAAGTCTGTTGCTATAAAGTTTAAAGTCAATAAATTTTATTAAAATAAACTTAAGAAAAGTTTGTTCAGGACATCTTTTTTTTAGCTTTTAAAGGATTTAAAATAAAACAAAAAAAAATATATAATATAATTAATTATGGTGGTTTGAGATCATAAGCTAAGCATCCATTCCTATGTCAGTTCTCCATATGTTTTAATAAATTTAATTATCCCTAACTCCACCATCACCATGATGATCAAACTAACTCTTAATTTATCTAATGAAAAAACAATTTACCTTGTACTCATAATAAATCATACATTATTTATTTAAATAAAAATGTAATAGTGTTTGCCTTAACATAGTTTTGATTTGATTTTTATATATCTAAGAATAAGTATATTGTTATGTATTGTATAATAAGTAGTTGTTTCTTTCCACATTCTACATAATACTTTAGTTAAAAATACATTGAAAACGTAATTAACGTACATTACAGAGAAACATAGTGCACAGAGATTTGAAGCTCGGCAACATAGTACTGAACCAAAGAACCGGCCGCATCACCATCACCAACTTCTGCCTCGGGACACACCTGGGCAGCGACAGGGATCTGCTCAAAGATCAGAGAGGTACAAAGTTACAGTCAAAATCAATTTTTTTATTAAAATAAACTTAGGAAAAGTGCTTTTGAATCGTCTATACATTTTTTACCTACTACCCACTCAGGACAGATATTGAAATTGAACCTTATTGTTAAGTATTGTGACTAACAGATTATATTAAGTTCTATTTATGACGAAAAAACATTAAGTCAATGATTTTAATAAGATTAATTAATGTTTATGTTGTTGTTTATATTTACTAGCAGCCCGTCCCGGCTTCGCACGGGGGGACATTTCTTTTTTAATATAGCCTATGTTACTCAGCGCTAATGTAGCATTCTAATGGTGAAAGATTTTTTAAATAGGTCCTGTAGTTTTTAAGTTTATTTGTTGCAAACATACAAAAATACAAAACTTTCCTCTTTATAATATTAGTATAGTGTGCCAATTAAACACCAGAGGGAGGACACTTCTATAGAAATGACATTTAGGCAAAGAAAGTATCGCCATCTGTTCTTCCAAAACAATTTGAAACACAAAATCATAGGGTTGCTAGAAATGAAAATAAAATTTAATTGTGCAGGTTCGAATTAAAATAATTAAAAAAAATACTGTTTACATCTAACAGTAATGTACAGTAATCACTATGCAGTTATTTTTAGTACCTCTAGATGAAAAACAAAATACTTTTTACTAGCAATAGCAACTTTGACGGACGAGTGACGTTTGCAATTTTCACAATATGTATGGCGACTTCATCATCTTGCTTGCGTAGGCGCTGTACTGTTTACCGTTTTTGTTGTAAACTATTGAAACCGTTTTGTTCTAGTTAACTTTTGTAACTCTCGAAATTTCGTTAAATTTTATTCAATTCCTGTAGATTGAAATAAAAAACGAATTATCGAGCTTTACAAGCGTTAACTAGAACAAAACTGTTTCAATAGCCGACAGCCGGTATGCATACCTATAAAAAATATATGTAGGTACGTATTTATAGATAGGTGCTTAGTTTCAGAACGCTACCAGAGATGGCGGTGTCAAATTGGTTTGCCTAAAAGCACCACGAGAGGGCTCTCTATTCGCTATATATATATATTTCTCTGTGTCAAACACGCACACTGGTTGCGTTTTTCTCAGTTGAAATTCCACAGTGATATGACACAGTAACGTGACGTTTTTGCATAAAACATCCAAGCAAGTCGGAACTATACGTACGCACACGACTAGTTCGCATCTAGCGCGCGAACCATAGTAGTCGGAGGATTAAGACGTGTCGTGCGTTTTCTTATGTGTTCACAAGTTAAAAATACCTATATTGTTTTCTAAAGTTTATGCGAACACTACACATTGAAATGAAACAACTTTTACGGATCTACTCGCGTCAAGCTACTAACTAATTATGAGACGACCAACACCTCAGTCTCCCTGTGACCACGGACCCTGCAAAGGGTTCGAAACGTCAGGATAAACATTAATTAAAACTAATGTGTAAAATAAACGCGAGTAGATCCGTAAAAGTTGTTTCATTTCAATAAAAATACCTACGTAAAAAAAAAAAAACGAAATTATTACGAAAACGCATCCAAAGTGCGGCTGGCCTTAAAGAGATGTGTAAAAGATAATGTGTTTTTCAAAGCCTCAGATACCATAAAGTATTACGATTAGGTGTTTGATAGTCGGATACGTGTTAATTGAGCATATATTAGAAACTAGCGGCATGATTATGATATACTCCAAAATCCAAAGTAGACTTGAGAGCGCTTGAATATCGGTGACTTTGGAGCCACTAAGCCACAATGTAGTTTGTGGCGATGTCAGTAAATAAAAAGTGCAAATATTTTACAACCTTAATTTAATCTTTATTCTTAAGATTTAAGGTTCATAGTAAGCTGAAGTTGTTGATGCTGTTGTTGGTAAATGTATAGAGGTACGAGCAAACAGGGCCACTTTCGAGATGTATTCTTGTTCCGGGTCCTTTATCTAGCTAGTACATAATTGATCGAAGGCCCCAAGGTGGAGATAAGTCGTATTCCAGCTTTACTAGATAGTGGATCGTCCCCGCAGGCTCGCCGGCGTACATCTCGCCGGACGTGCTGCAGTGCCGGCCGTACCTCGGCAAGCCCTCCGACATGTGGGCGCTGGGCGTGGTGCTCTACACCGCGCTCTACGGACAGTTCCCCTTCTGCGACACCAGCCTGGCGCAGCTGTTCGGCCGCATCCAGGCCGCCAGCTACGACATCCCGCCGTCAGTATACACACGTATCCCTCCTGCGACGCCAGCCGGGTTCGATTCCCGGCGGAGTTTCTCATGTTACTGTTGTCGGTTCAATTTATGACTTACCATACTACCTAATTCTGGCGCCATAACATCAATATTAGGGTGTCCCAGCGAATACCTACATAATGTGCTCAGTGTGGTTAATAAAAAGGAATTCAATCAACCATCCAGTGAGCCGGAATCTTAAAAATTGCTTAACTGGTAAGATCACAGTCGCCAAACAGCATTGTTTTGAAAAATACTAAAGTAATTAATAAGTATTCATATAATGAATAAATCTTCATGTAAAATCTATGTACTTTACCAACATGATGCAATAAATATGTGATTAAAACTATAACTAACTAATCAGCTTCATCATCTCCTTCCAGGGACGGCAACACAGTGCAGGTGTCAGATAGTACAGTGTTTCTGATACAGCGGCTGCTCGTGAAGGACCCCAAGCACAGGCTGCTAGCAGACGAAGTAAGTCGGTTTTAAAATAACAGGGCACGGCATTGGCACCAGCCTTTGACAGGAACCAGTGATGGACATTTTTTTCTTTTAATAATTAACTAATGTTATCTTATCTTATCTTAGTGGGGCCTGCCGAGGTTTCCCTCTTGCAGTAACACCTCGACCCATCGGGATCTTTTGTGCAACCCCATCCTTTCACTCTTCCTCCTCTGTAAAGATAGAGGCCATAAGTTTGGCAACGTCTTTAAGAGCGAAGAGCCTGAAGTCCTCCGGGTTCGGATAGGCCGACCCCAGGAGTCCCATTCTTTTCCTAGCCAGAGAGTCGCAGTCACACAGTAGGTGCTGCATCGACTCCGTTTTCTCTCCACACGCCCTACACAAACTATTTGTTGAAAGGTGCATTCTATGAAGCATTTGTTTTGTGGCATAGTGCCCTGTCAAGGCACCGATGGTTAGTCGGGCCTGCCGTCTACCGCCTCCGCATATGAACTTACTCCGTCCTAAGGCGTTTTCGCCAAGGAAGGATTTGGAGTGTTTCACACCCGGCTGCTCCTTCCATTCGATGCCGTGCCTGTTTTCGATGTAATCTTTAAAGGCTTTGTTAACTAATAATTGTAATGTTAACTGTAGTGTTAAACTTAGAAAGTACTGTACAATGCTGATAGTGAAACAACCTGTTCGCGCTAAATATTTATTCCGAACTGCCATACAAAAGTGCCATTGACATGAACCCACTTACCACCGCCGGTTACTTATTCTAAGGAAAATACCCTACATACATATCATACAAAACATACATACCATACATACCGGTTAGTAACTGATTTTAGTGTTTATCAATAACTAGTTGTCGCCCCCCCCGCGCCCGCGCCCCCACAGAAACCTGTTACCGGGATAAAAAGTATCGTATGTCCTAGTCCGAGTCATGGTCTGTCTATGTGCAAAATTTGCATAAAAATCAGTTCAGCCATTTTCACGTGATGCTCGGTCAAATGACCAGACAAACAGATAAACATTTAAACAGAAAAACAGTCAAACATTCTAAAAACCATTAGAACGTGTTCTGTTATCGATTCTAAGTATCCCCAGTCAACTTTTTTTCGAATATCTTCCATGTTCTCCTTTCGACCCTCTTTAGCTTTATTATATGTATAGATAGATAAGTATATTATGTGTCTTATCATCACCATCATCCTAGATTATTTTATGTCCCCACTGCGGGGGCACGAGCCTTCTATATGGATGGAAACACCACATGGAGAACGGGCCATAAACCACCACGCGGGCCCAGTGCGGATTGGTGCGGTTGTTAACGACTGCTAATGCAGCCGGGACCAACGGCTTTATGTGTTTAAGATAAAAAGTGAAACTATGTGTCTTCACTTATAGTCAAATGAACGTGCCATTTAAAACATGAACATTGAAGACTGAAAAACACTGAAATGATATGACATAATTTTAACACCAAACTTTAACAGACAGTTGCTATCTTTAACATTAAAAACGCAGCGTACACATAAGATTTCGAGACCTAATGATTGTAAGTATTGATTTAAAATATTTGTGATCGATTACCATAGGTTCTAGATCAGCTGTCCAGCATCATAGCGTCCTACGTGATGATCCCGAACCCCCCCGAGGACCTCCAGGTGGTCCCCGACGTCCCCCTGGACGAGGAGCCCAAGGACCCGCCCGCCCCCGGGACCCAGTCCTCGGGCGAGCTGGACAGGAAACCTTTCATCATCATACCTGAGAGCAACGAGAGGACGCAAAACTCTAATGTAATTATTGTGAGCTCTAGGCAGTAAACATGTCTTTTTTTAGTTTATTGGGGCAACAAACAATTACACTGTAAAATATTTAGAACTTCTTTTAGATTTTCTTTTGTTGATATGTCTTACTTTTGTTTGTGTGTACCTACGCAGCTGATTTGATTTTTTGTTTAAATTATCATTCGTTCTTTGGAGGGCGATAATTGAATCTCATCGGTGAAAAATAAGTTATCAGTATTTTTAAAAAGAGAATAAGAATAAGAGAATAAGAAGCATTTGTGATTGATATCATAGCGTAAGAATTAATCACCGGTTCAAAAATCTGTAATATATGTTTATAAAGTCTCAAAAGACGAAGACGCGGGTAAATTTTTAGTTATTTACAATATCACAGAAATTCTTCCGCTTTTTGCTTTTGGTACTTACACCTTTTTTATTTCTAGTATTCTATTGTCTCAGATCTTATTGGAATAAATGTTTGGTATGTCATGTTAATGTCATCGTTACAATCGATGGAGAACGGTTCAATCACCACGCTTGCTAAATGCGGGTCGGTGACCACAAACTCGGGCTACGCATCGAAAAATCCGAAACACACTTTGTCATTCACGCGCTCAATTTCCAGGTCGGGCAAACTCGACCTGGGAATCGAGCCCGGGACCTTCGGGTATCGGGCCGAGCGCTCTGCCACGCGGCCACTGAGGCGTTATTCAAATTAAAATTCAAATTCAAAAGAATTTATTCAAAAGAATTTATTCAGCTCTTGTGAATGTCACTATGCCATCGGTTCGTAAGTCTACTCTGGGCGGGGATCTTGTACTGAGAAGAACCGGCAAGAAACAGCAAGTGTCCAGCTCTTTTCTCCCTTACAGCGTCAAAAATATTGGAAAATGCCCTATCATAGCAGGACACTTTCCATCACAAATAAACACAAGAAGACAAACACATGTAAAACAAAATTAAAAATCTAAATTAACAAATTTACCTCAGGTAAAAGTTTCAATTTCCACAATTTAATACAGTAGTATTACAGTACTCTAATAAAAGTCAAAAATTGTTTAAGAAAAACAAAGTTAATAATACTAAAAATAAGATAAGTATGCAAGAGCAGACCAGCCTCCACAGGCGGCACCCGTTCACGAGTATGACATATGAATCAGCCATCGCTTCGCTCAACCATATTTTAGGGAACGTAACGACCCGACGCACACGCCACCACCGCAGAGACAATAAAGAGAGCATGACACACTCAAGATACTCTAAATAAAAACCTAATGATCTATTTAACGCAACGCTGTTTGTTAACTGTAGGACACTGCTGATAAAGGCTATAATATCAGTATAAAAATATATAAATTAATTTTATTATATTGATCCAAATAGAGTAATAATGTGTTTTTTATCATCTAAATATTCTTTGACTGTATAACAATCTTTTATAATATAAAAGTGTAACTACTGACAATGTGAAATAACATGTGCAGGCGAGCAGACTAAGATGACCACACATTCTTATCATTAAAATAATCATCAATGTTATAGTAGCCTTTTTTCATTAGACCTTGTTTTATTTCTGTCTTAAAATTGTGTAGTGGCAATTCCGTTAGATTGAAAGGCACTTTATTGTATATTTTTATACATTTCTCAACAAATTAATTATCAACCTTATTGAGTCTAAGTTTTGGAATGGCAAGTTTGTTTTTATTTCTTGTGTTAAAATTATGGGTATTACTATTTTTTTCAAATTTATCAAGTTTTTATAAACAGAAACGATATTTTCATAAATATACTGTGAAGCTACAGTTAAAATATTAATCTGCTTAAATAACTCTCTCAGCGTATAACTGGGTTTAAGGCTATAAATAGCTCGAATGGCTCTTTTCTGTAACACAAAAATGGTTTCAATGTCAGCCGCTGAGCTCCACAATAAAAGACCATATGACATGACGCTGTGAAAGTAACAAGTAAACCAATCTTGTCGTTTCTACATCAGTAAGTGACCTTATTTTTCTAACCGCATAGGCAGCTGAGCTAAGTTTTCCTGCCAGGGCAGCAATATGAGAACCCCATTATAATTTGTGATCCAAGGTAACACCCAGGAAAACTGTCGAGTTAACTGTTTCATCGTTCATAGTGATACTGGTATTAACCTGCTTCACTTTGGGCATCGTGAATTTCACACATTTAGTTTTTTTGTATTAAGCAGCAGATTATTAGTGGTAAACCAATTTAATGTTATATGTAATGTAATGTTATGTTATATGCAGCGGTGGTAGGTGCGTCGGGTCGTTACATTCCCTAAAATATGGTTGAGCGAAGCGATGGCTGATTCATATGTCATACTCGTGAACGGGTGCTACTTGTGGAGGCTGGTCTGCTCTTGCATGCTTGTCTTATTTTTATTGTTATTAACTATAGTTTAACTTGACTTTTACTAGTACTGTATGAATATGAATATGAATATGAATATGAAAAAGAATTAAGCTGGTAAATGATGTTTTTGCAAACTTAAATATTTTGTTTATATTTTTTTCTTTTTTGTGTTTTTTTATTTGTGATGGAATGTGTCCTTTTATGATAGGGCATTTTTTCAATATTTTTGACGCTGTAAGAGAGAAAAGAGTTGGACACTCGCCGAGTTTGTTGCCGGTTCTCAGTACATACCGATGGCATAGTGACATCGACAAGAGCTGCTTGCATGTAGCGCGTTACTGGCACTGGCAGGAGGCGGGCGCGGTGCGCGTGCCGCTGCCGGAGCTGCTGGCGCTGCGCGCGGCCGTGCGCCGCCTGCCGCGCGACGCGCGCCCGCTGCGGCCGCACGAGCTGGCCCGGTAACACCTCTTAACTATTTTTTTTGTTTACCCGGTGGAAATCTGCGTCCACATCATCCCACGGGGAGCTCGACCCGTTGTCACTGCATACAAACTGGTTTGTGTGATCTATGGCGGGCAGCCGCGGTCTTTTTGCCCTCTGTGTGCGTTGATAGTATAGGATTCCCTTTGCGCTATCGTTCGCGGTCAAATTGACCGGCCCGGCCCGCCCCGCCGTCTGCGAAGCGCCTTATTGTCACATAAAACAAAGAATCACAGTGACGAAGTGAGGTCCCTGACCTCTATGCTAGGTATGATTACCGGTTTGGCAAAAGTCAATGCCTACCTCCACATCAGTGATAGGAATAGGTAGTGCCTATTCACCTAAAGTTCGATGGCGTCCCTTGTACAGTTCATGTTACGTAAAAAAGCGACAATTTGTTTGAAATGCATGTTTTATTAGAATTTATTTTTTTCTAATATTCCGAAAATATAAATTGCAAAATTCAGATTAGTACCTACTTATTCCAATTGACATTATTTTTAATAAACTGCTGCTGGGACAAAGTTGTCCCAGAAAAAAAAAATTGTCGTAAGGAAGTCTCCGATTCATGTCTCTGTTCTTCGAACTTTAAGTAAATAGGCGCTACCTATTCAAAATTAAAAAAAAATTCAAAATTCATACTCATTACGTCACGTTATGTTCTTTCTAACTGTGAACCGCTTTTATGCTACTTCGACAGCCCAAAAGGGGGCATTGAAGTCGTGGACTTAACTGACTCGCCGTGCGAGATAAAGGATCTGCCAGTTATATACCGTATCATTAAAATATTGAAAACAACAATATTTTATTAGATTATCACAACAGAGAAACTTTATAGTAACAGTCAAAGCGATTTTTGATCGATATATAGGAGACAGAGAATTCTCCTAGTTTAATTTTGATGCGGGTTTCGTTCCTATTATATTTTAATTCAACACGAGACAAAGATATGATTCTGATGACTGCAGACTACAACTATTGGTTTACATGAGTCTTTACTGTTTGGTTACTCGCGAACCGCAATACAGTCTACCACTATCAGAATCATACCTTCACATCTCAAATTTACCAAAGTTAAATAATTGAAACGAGGATTAACGCAAACTAAACCAGTCAACCCGTGACCACGGCCGGTGTAACTCGGTCGAAACGTCCGGTACAAAGAAGGTATGAAACCTTTCACTAATTAGTTTGCGTTTGCGTTAATCGCCGTTTAAATTCTTTGTCAACTATAAAACTTACCATCGTTTCCCCAATCCAGGTACCAGCATATGTTCACCAACAACCAACCGGCCCGTTCGGAACCGCGCGTCACCGAACCGCAACCGGTCCCCGCGACCGGTCGCTCCCGCCTCCGTGCGCTCGCGCAACGCATCCCGCGCCTCGCAACCGACTTCCGCGTCATACCGTGGACTGAGCGCGACCGGTCCGATAGACTAGATAATGACTACGTGTTGCGACTACCCGTTCTAGATCTTTCCAGGATGCAAGCCAACAGGATAATGAACCCGCCGCCTGTGCATTCGGTGAACCCGGAGTCCTTAGTCAACAACCCGAGGCCTCCCAATGACGGTCAGGATGAGTTGAACTCGTGAGGTTAGGTTGTTAGGTGATGAGTTTCGATATCTGTGATCGGCATGTGTGCTGTGTTTTATTCCCTGTTCGATTCGGGTTGATGGGAATTACAGTTCGTCTCCATTTGTTTGTTCAATTTACTATGTATTATGTTAAGTAGGAGATTTGTTTTTAATACGAAACTTAAAATGAAACACTTTTTTTCCGTACTGGGCGACAGAAAGATCCCCCCGATCCCTGTGTAACTATGTAAATGGTTCGAAACGTCAGAATATAATGAATATTATGTAAATAGTACGCAAATAAGTTCGTAAAAAACAAAAGTAATAAAATTTTAAGTTTCAAAATACGCACTGAGGCGACGAGTTGTTGTTGTAAGTTGGTTTCACAAATCGCCACTAGATGGTGCTGTTTCAATAATACGAATTATCGTTTACTTCAACTCGGTCTTTTTTTTTTTTTTGGAGAGAGATTGCTGATTGCCGCTGCGGCATTTTCAGCTTCACCGGGCTTAGCGCAACTCGGTCGAGTGGCGAACAGAATTTGCACTCGGCACTCTGTTGTTCCAGTAGCGTGTGATAGTTTAGTACGATTTTGAATTAAATCCATTGCAGGGATGACGGTTTGACTGTACAAATAATAGATAGTTCTTAAACTTATAAGGCACCTTGGACAGTTCTAGAAATACACGAAGATTGTTTGTCGGTGAACAGGACCTACTGATTCCGACTAAGTAAACGATGGCCATTGCAATAATAATAATAGTTACATGTTTTCTTTTTATAAATTTAATTTTGTATTTTAAATTAGGTAACCAAAATGAATTAGAATGTATGGTCCCCTACATTTTTATGAAGTGCAGAGAAGTGTTTTTGTTTACGTTGTCGGCAGACAACAAATGGCAATTTGACAGTTTACTAATAATAACATGAAAAACTTTAAATCTTCAATGAGTTTGTTATCATCGTTGTACCTGTACTTATGAGGAGGTTGGAGGAGATGATTATTTTAATATTCGTAGTTATTAACTTTACTTCCCTGACATCAAATAAAAAATGGAACGCTGACATGTAAGTTTTATTTATATTGTAATGGCAATCATTTACTTAGTCGGAATTATTAGGTCCTGATCACCGAAAAAGTCTTCGTGTAGGTATAATTTTTGTTAAAAATATTTTTCGAAATCTAATCTGAAACTGGCGGATAGTCAATCCAGAAATTATCTCTGTCATACCACAAATTAAGGAGACAACAAAAAGTAAGCTTAATATATACCACGCTCGACCAACGCACACGTAGAGCCTCTCACGGACGCGGATCTCGGAATAGTCGGAGTGGAGCTGTTGCGAGATTCCGTGTCCGTGAGGAGTGAGGAGCTTGATGGCGCATTGGTTAACGCGCCCGGTCTGCGAGTGCTGAGGTTAAGCAACTTTCGCAAAGGCCGGTCATCGGATGGGTGACCAAAAGTTTATCATCTCAGTTCGAAAGGCACGTAAACCCGTTAGTCCCGGCTGCATTAGCAGTCGTTAACCACCGCACCGCACTGGCCCCGCGTGGTGGTTTACGGCCCGGTCTCCCTATCCATCCATAGGAAAGAGGGGACATAAAAATGAGCTGATGAGGATGATGATGATGAGGAGAAGTTGTCTATATGTGCGTTGCTCGAGTGCGTTTGTATAAAGCTTACCATCTGCTGGTCATACGATTTCTAATTTGACGGCAGTGCTATACAGATAATAAATAATTTTGTAAATATTACGTAATTCTATCGAGGAATTTGTCATCACAAAATAACTAGATGATGACATTGGTTTGGTGCCATGATAAAAATGCCTTCATTTGGAAATAATGTATTTATATATACAAAATTAATGTGGTGAATATCCAGATCGTTTTCAATATATATATATAGAGTACGTTAATCAACTTTTATTTTACCTTTGAAATGAGCCATAACAAATAGTTTAATAAAAAGTATAATATGTAATAATGAAGATTCATAAATTTTAATATTTTTAAAAACCTATCGATTATGGATATCGAAAAGATGTATTGAAAGTAAAGCAAAAATTGTGATTCTATTGAACTGTCAGTCTGGGGAATGAAATAGACGTTCTTCCAATTATATTTAAGATAAAATACACATTCATACCTCAAGACAAAACTCATGTTACAATCCTACTTCGGCTCGCGAACGAGCAACGAATACTTGCGAGCATTCGTTGCTCGTTTGTCATTGTTCGCTTCCGAATGCTTGCGCATTAATGCTATTTGGTTAGACTCCTCTTATTGTGTATCTGTTTATGTCATTCTACGGAAATTTTACATGTTATAAAACTAACCGACACTTAACAGTAAGAAGTGTAACCGGCCCTGAACAGATCTATTTCTATATTAATAAGTATAGTTCGAGAGCTTCCTGGATTAATCCATGAGTCCATTGCACCACTGCCTCGTAAATTGGAATTAATATAGCTTAAATTCATTAGGGTAAGGTTTCTTTTGCATTGCAGAATCGAAGAATGAACTAAAATTAGACTGTTTAAAAGTGGACTTTTTGAAAAATTAAGGTACTTTAAGAATTTATGGTTTTTTTAAGAGAGATTTATAACTTTAAACCCTGTAACTGTTATAGCGTTATATCGTTTTCATTATTTTTTATCCGAAAATGCAATTAAATAATGTTTTATTTAATGTGACTTATATTATTAACCATTGAAAAGTAAAGGGTTAAACGCTATTAAATTTAAGGGTTTAACTAAATTATTGCAAAATACCGTTATAGCTGATTGGTACCCACTGATTTATTTTTAGAGTCTTACAAATAAACAGTAAGCTGCAAATAGTTATTCCGTGTTTTATCCCCGTCATGTAAACGTCATTTCAAATAAGAGTAAAAAAGATAAAACACGCAATAACTATTTGAAGCTTATTCTATTTATTTGTAAGGCACTTAAAGGTTAAGAACAATGTGTTGTTGACACATAAATTAAGGAAATAAAAAATCTGGTAAACCTGTCCAGTAAGCCAATTCGAACGTGCTAGGATTAGGTTCACGTCAGTGGTCTTAAGGTATGAGCTCATTTATTGATTCATAAACTTCTATCCGTAACCAGCGGCAGCACTCTAAGAGTAAGAAAAATTAGGCATCGTTTCCATCGACAATAGATTCGACAAATTTTCTAGTGTTAAACTCTATGGAACTATATTTCACTGCTGTATATATACATTTGGTCACGTCAACGAAAACGAAAATTAGTATGGCATTGAACATTTTTCGTTAACGTAATCGATAATACGGATAGTAAACAAAAGTTACACTAGGCACTCTGCATACAAAACAGTGGTTTTCGGAACGATTTTCCATCCTTTTTCTGTATTAGGTTACATCATTTTATAAATTGTTTATTAAAACCCCTTTTTCACAAAATCGCTGTATTATAGGTTAGTTCCGATGGCCGATGGTAACGAAAGGATAATAAATTACGGTCCAATATTATTGTACGGTTTAATTAATAAATTAGAAACTATCTCTAGTTTTTTAGGCATTTTAATTGTTATTTTTTAATAAGTATGTATTTAAGTATTTTAAGTATGTTTATCCGTTGTCTAGTAACCATTTAACGAGTTTCATAACGAAGCTTCTCTTGGGCTAGACAATTGGTGTGAGTGTAGGAAATTTTATTTTATTTTTTTAATTCTTGCAATGTCTCTTTATTTTGTGGGTTTAGCACGACTTTGTACTGAAACTATACAGTTAGCGAAAAGTTGTAATGATGTTATGAATTTTAAGAACTAGCGTGTACACACGCCTGCTCTTCAGACTACAAACAAACTACAAACTGTCAAATTTCCTCAATAGACTTTGAACTTTATGTATATGGCATATGGTTGAACATTTATTGAAGACATTTGACAGTTTTGGGCAGGTTGGTGTACACTGTACAGGCGTCTGTACGTTTTCTCTTTCTTTTACGAACGATGTTGGGTGTTCACATTTTTAATCGTATTATAGGAAGCGCGAGATCTTGACCTCACGTGATGGTAAGTGTCGTGTGGCTATGTTCAGAGGGCAAGAAGGCAACAACAATGAAACAAGGCTCTGTCTACCTGCATACAAGCAAAAGACTTGCAAATAGTGCGTGATCCACTGGATTCAAGTCAGGAATGTGCTTTAAATCTAAAATAACGCAATTTATCTAATAAAAATTACGAACAACTATACCTACTTATTTTCATCAACGTATTTTAGTTAATGCAAAAGATAATAATGTAAATAGATACCTGTTTAGAGGTGACTTTGTTTTTTTTTTCTATCGAGGAAATTTCATAGTTCCGCAATTTGGAAACAATAAAAAAATCAATAAAAAGTCAAAGTTTGTCATGTGAACATAGCCTATAGATGAAAGCGCACTTCAGCCGGAATCTGTAAAAACTAAGGATATTGTATCTGCCCGCTGTAGAGACCCAACAATGCTGCTAATATTGCTGTGAAGGTGACATTCTTATGTGAACTGAAAGCAAGCCCTACCACCAACCAAACAAACATACCAAATTTCTAATTTCTAATCGACAGACTCACCGATGTAGACTCCTTTTTAAAATATTAATATGAAAGTCGTAGAGTTAGACAGTCAGTTCAGTAACGAATTAAAAGAGTCGTAACTTTAACAAACGTAGCTGTACCAAGTCTGATGTAACTTTTACACGCTAATCGAAATAGTGTATTAATAAACGGCATTATTACTACTAAGCCTATATTATTTGTTTTGCATTTATGGTATTACGGTAATATTTTTCAGTCTTATGATAATGGGAATTTGTTATTTCTTTTTTTTGTAAATATTGGACGATATCACACATTAACCCTGGGGGGTGATTTTAGAACCGGTGAAAAGTTCTCAAACAGTATGTCCGAGTATCTTAATAATCAAACTAAAAATAATGCAAAAAATTTTTTATTTCATAGTGTATTTCATGTCACTTGCAATCGAGACATCACCGGTGAGATTCAAAAATCGCCTTCCTGAGTGCCTAGTGTAAGTTTCATTTGACATTCGATCACGTTGACGAAAACGAAAACTAGTAAGGCATCGAAGCAGCGCCTCCTGGCGACATATGAGAAGAGTTAACATTATGCCATACAAATTTTCGTTTTCGTAAACGTAATCCTATGAATACGGATTGTAAACAAAAAGTTGCCTGTAATGATGGGCTGTTTTAACTCCTTTCTAAGTGGTAAACTATCTTCCAAACAACCCTATATACAATTAAGTATTCAATGCTATTATGTAATATTTTTTATAGGCGTTATAAACTTAAATTTCTTGTCGTCCATTTGTTGTAAATATGTCTTTGTTTGTATTGTTAATCGATAAACTTTTAAACAGTTAACAACTATTCTTTAAAGTTATAATTGAAAATTGATTCCTAATAAAAATGAATTACGATATTATTTTTAAAGATTTTGACAACGCTACAACCCTTTTTGGGAGTAAGTATTTTCTTTTCGATTGATAATTCGTATGAGAGCTAGTATTTTTAAGTAGGACAATTTGTTATTTGTTAGATGCATGCAAGGTATGGTGTATGTACAATGATAAAAATATTTTGAAAATAATCACTTTTTTATTTCATCATTTTCTTTGTTCTGTTCATTATCCGATCAATGGTGTAATTTTTGAACCGGTCGGTGACTACTTCTCACACTATGATGTCAGCTATGATTGCGCTTTCTCGCTCTTATTCAAAGTTGCTGGGAACAAATGTTTGCTGACAATTCTCAAACGTTATATATCTTAGTAATCGAATTGTAAATAATGCATGAATGATTATATTTCATAGTCATGTGTAAGTTTGAAATATCGCCCTCCTGATTGCACGGAGTTTTTCACTGTACGAACTGTACTGTGTGTCGGGTCGAAGCAACGCCATCTATTGTTGAATTTGTAAAGCTACTTGTTTCTAAGAAGCGCTGATCTTGTACAAATTGAAGTATCACAAGTGAAATTCGGTCAGTATTATATAAGCTTCATTCTAAGATGAAACCTATTGGTCTAGGTCCTATAATAATCTGTATTGGCATGCACTGTACAAACTTTAGGGGTAGATTCTACACTCTACTCTCATACATGATAAAAAATATTTTGAAAAAGTTCCAAATTCCACGTAGTAAATTGGTTACTTTGTGTTTTTTTCGTAATTTTTGGTGTTGAAAACCGACATAATTGTTTTTTTGTCCTATTGATGTTCGAACTTTTGGCTACTTTACTCATTGTTATTTACTTGCGACTAGTTTCACCTTTTTTAGCACCTGCAGAAAACGAATTCGATAAAATAAAAAGGCTGCCATTTCTAAACTATTGAGCTCGGATTTTTTTAAGTATTTTTTAAGTATGTTTGAGTGTAGAATTCACCCCTAAAGTTTGTACAGTGCATGCCAATACAGATTTTATAAGTCAGCACTGATTTCCCAATTTTAATTTGACTCTATGTTATTAGGGTTCCCTACCCAAAGGGTAAAACGGGAACCCTATTACTAAGACTCCGCTGTCCGTCCGTCCGTCCGTCTGTCACCAGGCTGTATCTCATTAACCGTGATAGTTAGACAGTTGAAATTTTCACAGATGATGTATTTCTGTTGCCGCTATAACAACAAATAACTGAATAAAATAAATATTTAAGGGGGCTCCCATAAAACAGACGTTTTTTGCCGTTTTTGCAGATAATGGTAACGGAACCCATCGTGCGCGAGTGCGACTCGCACTTGGCCGGTTTTTTTTTGGTACCTACGAACATTGGTGCCATTACAATATATATTTTTTTATAGTTGGCACGGCAAACGACTCCACTTTACCTGATATTAAGTGGAAATATCTGGGGCAGCTTGAAAACAACGCAGTTGTCTATTACCTACTTGTATTCAGCACTAAATAGACTAAGTAAATGAACATATACCACATTGACGACGACCTCCGTAGCCGAGTGGCTTGCACGCCGGACTTTGGGCGGCGGTAACTCTGAGGTCCCGGGTTCGATTCCCGATCGGGTCAATGTCAAACACGAACTTTTCGTGGTTATGGTACCGTCGTTCTTTCTGATTCACACATAGACCCTCTAAGGCGCTTTGCAGACGGCGGGGCGGGACAGTCTTTTTGACCGCGAAGCAATAAAGACCGCGTCTGTCCGTCGATGCCCGCGGCTGCCCTCGCCGCGAACACAAAACACACGAGGGACGGAGGCAGTTAGTGCCATAGATAAGAATAGGTTTGACTGAGCTAGCCGTCCCGCGCCGCCCGCCGCGCCGTCTGCGTTACTAAATACAAACTGGTTTGTGTGATCCATGGCGGGCAGCCACGGACATGCCGCGCCGTCTTTTTGCCCTTGTGTGAGTTGGTAGTATAGAATTCCCTTAGCGCTATCGTTCGCGGTCAAATTGACCGGCCCGGCCCGCCCCGCCGTCGGCAAAGCGCCTAACAGACACGGAATCTCGGACCAGCTCAAACCAGCCCGAGCGCAGCTGTTGCGAGATCCGTATCCGTGTGAGGTTGTCGACGTGCGCATTCAAGCTCGTAAGTATGAAGCTTTCCTTGTATAGTCTCCGTATTTTGTGACTAAACCCTAAGCTTAAGCTAGCTTAAAACGGCAATCATAACCGCAATGAATGGGTGACAAGTAACTGGTAATCCTCCAAAAACTACTCTAGAGCTTTTGATGACAAAAATCTGTTGTCGGCGACTTGGATAGCAGTCGGAAGACTCAATCGTACCTAATTGATATCATAGTGTGGGAATTAGTTAACGGTTCAAAATCACACCCCGGAATGTCTAGTTTTTACTTACATGTAACCCCGGTCTCAAACGCGAGACTTCAGGATCGGACACCGGTGGTTTAACCACTAGAGCTTAAAGACTGTAACAAATACAAAATATGAGACGAATAAAAAGTTCTGGCTTCAATTAATATATCTTACAGCCAACTTCTGGCGTCAGTCTAAAACTGCACATTTACCAAGTTGCAAGTAAAGCGGGAAGCATAAATATTAAAATTAGTTTTCATTTAAACGGGGTTTAAGCGGGGTCGGGACAGACACTGAAAAATTGTGCCCGGGACGGCTGGAATTTCAATTTGTGATAATACCGGCTGACTGCTGTATGAATACAAATAGTTTCCGTTGAAACGTTACTTGGAGTTAGAACTTTGCGATTTTCTTGGTGTGATTATTTAAGTCTCATCTCAATCATAAAATACACACGCCCGCACATCAACCTACCACAAAATGTCAAATTTTCTCAATAGACTTTGAACTTTATATGGTTGAAAATGTATTGAAATAAAATTACAGTTTTGGATAAGTTGATGTGCGCCCGTCTGTACCTACCTATATTATAAAAATAATACGTAAGTATAATAAGTATATAAGTAGTTATAATAGTGGCACCAATGTCGAACAGGAACCAGATGCCAGTGACCGACATTTCATTTTCTTTAACCACTAAAATAGGTTTTATCACCTGATTTTTGACTTTAGCAACAATAAAATTGGATAGTGGCTACCTGCTTCGTATATATCCTATAAATATTAGCTAAGCTAACATAAAAATTAAGTATTTAGTACGCTTCCTGATTTTGTTATAAAATGTTTTGATCAGTAGGTATAGCTTGTAGTTTATAGTAAACTAGCGGCCCGACCCGGGTTCGCACGGGTGAACATTTCTTTTTTACAAGCTATTTAGTTTCACCTGTCCCGATGGTTGTCTATTTGTCTGTAATCAAATCTTGCAAGTTAAATTTGATTAATTTCCCGGTTACCGATTGAGCTGAAATTTTGCATGCATGTGTAAATCAGATGACAATGCAAAATTATTATGACATGGAGCTGATCTGATGATGGAACCGGAAGGTGGCCATAGGAACTCGGTAGTTTAACGACAACCCCATCGAGTTTGGATTCGTTTGATCTGTCTTGACGAGTACTTTGGTGCTAGATGGTAACCAGGGTCTGATGATGGAGCTGGAAGATGGCTATAGGAATTCGGTAATTAACCGACACAACCCCATCGAGTTTGGGCACGTATGATTCGTCTTGACGAGTACTTTGGTGCTAGATGGTAACCAGGGTCTGATTATAGAGCTGGAAGATGGCCATAGGAACTCGGGAAAATAAGTTCGTTCGTTCGTTCGTTCCGGTTGTTATGAATGTGGATTCTGTCTTTGATTAGATGGATTAGATGGATGACCCAATGCCAAGGTGAGCACGTGCTGATGGCTGAATGGTATGAGGGTGTATAAACATGTCATATCGTAAACGTTGCGCCTCACGGTACCAGGGCGAACCCTGTCGTACTGAAGCCCTTATCCCCCTACAGAAATAATAAAAAGTTAAAAATAAAAGAAAAACTTTCAAAACAAGCTTGTATTACTTGTTAATAAAAAAAGAACTAAAAAGTTTAAAATAATTTTAACCTGATAATAAGAAAGATTTTTTTTTATAAATAAAAGCGTGTCACATTTTGATGGAACATTATTTTAATATAGCCTATGTTACTCAGCGCTAATGTAGCATTCTAACGGTGAAATATTTTTTTAAATAGGTCCAGTAGTTTTTGAGTTTATTCGTTGCAAACATACATTGCAATACAAAGCTTTCCTTTTTATAATATTAATATAGATATAGATATCATAATATGCAGTAAACTTTCAACGAAATTCTATTACTAATTTTGAATTTTGCATTTACAATTGTATAAAGTCACAATAAAATTTTATTAGAAAAATCATCCAGTCTCAGGAGCTAGAGTGGGGATCGGTAGCTCAGCGGTCAGAGTATAGGACCGGTTATCCAAAGGTCGTGGATTCGATTCCCACTCGATCTTCCTGAGGTTGGTTGATTTTTTCTAGTAATTTTTTTTTTATATTCTAGGTATATTAATTTTTTGGCGACGAAAACTGGCGGCGATCACTGCGTCACTGCGTGCCACTACGATTGCAAGTACCCACATGATTGTTTGTTTTTCAATCACGCTAAGACTAGTGAACGGATTTTATTATAGACAGGTAAATCACAACTTGACTTAACAAATAATGGGCTGGTGCGGCAATTTACCTACATCCTGCGATAACATCTTAACTTCACGGGGTTCGTATATTTTATTTTTATTTACCTAAATGAGACAACCAACAAGACATACATCATAACAAGAAAGAAGCTATATTTTTATCTTAAAACTAAATGCTGTCTCAACTATAGGTCATCACGATATGCACTGGTGGGGCGTATCAGAAAAAAAAATACAATAATGAAACTAAAAAAAAGCAGACAATATCAAATACCTATAGACGTAAAAATTAAAAAAAACTTATACTGAATATAAGTAAAACTTAATACGTAATTAAAAAAAATAGATTAAATTAAGTAATTATTTTGAGAAAGACTGGGCAACACGCAGGCGATTTTTTAACACGATTTTTTTGTTGCGAATTAGTTTAAAAGGGGCACCTAAAATTCTTTTACACACGTTACAAGAATATGATACTGATCAATATGAGAAGATAAAATCAATATGAGGTCCAGTATTTACCGAAAAAATAATGTTTTAAATAGGTAATCACTTTGGAGCAGCCTCTACTCGTATGTACAGACGCCTGCACATCAACCTATCCAAAACTCAAATTTCTTCAATAAATATTCAACCTTATGTCATAATTATAAAGCTCAGTCTAATGAGAAAATTTGACAGTTTGTGCAAATGTACCTTCTATGTAACATTAGCGTTTTGTTTCATGTTTAATTCTACTCCTACCTCCTACAGAATAATTATAATTACTAAAGCTAACTCCTTCAGCTGCAATTTTGATACTTGACATCATCATAAGAGTGTCACTCCCTTCGATCAACGCACGCAATTGATTGAAGGTCACTCCACTCATGTTTTCATTGTCAATTATTGTATGTAATGTACCTATACAGTATGTTACTATTTTTTTGTCGTTTAGGTGGGGATTTTGTTAGAAAATTTAGGTTTAATTTTTGAATTTTATTCAAATTAACAAACATATAACTTAACAGCATTTTTGACAAGTAGCGTTATACGAGTTTTTGTCCAGAGCGTAAGGTCACATGAGTGATTTGTGGTAAGGTCGCACTGTTGTATAAAGCGTTTGGGGATTAAAGTCACTCGTGTCCGTAGGTTTACCCTTGAGACCCTACACGTGACCCCTGGGTGGTGCTGATTGAGTGACACTGTCTGAGTGGTAGAGCCACGCCGCGTTGCAACACGAAATGGGCCGGCTCGCCCGGCGTAATGCGGCGTAATCTCACAGAATATCGGCGTGAAACAATGGCTCTCGTTGCTGTTGTGTTTCGTCCGGTGATTGAAAGTACCGGAAGCCCATCTCTCACCCCTCCCCCCCTCCCAATTCCTACTCCCTCCTCAAAATCCAACTTCTTTCTCGAGGCAGGCAACGCATCTGCGATTACTTTGGTTTTGCGGGTGGGTGTCCATGGGCGGCGGTGATTATACTTTCCATGAGGTGACCCGCCTGCTTGTTTGCCTCCTTTTAAGATAAAAAAAAGACATACCTACTGTAATCGACTTTCCTAATTTGAAATAAGAATATAATTGTTGGTTCTTTTGTCGAACCGTTTTTTTTTGAAGCGCTTATCGGGAATCCTCAAAGCTCTCGGACTCAATGACACCCTATAGAGACATTGTTTACCCACGCCCCATTAGGGATATCACTGCCATTTACCTATGAGTGAGGGCATAAAATAAACAATCGATGCAGAAGCCGGCCGTAAAACGAGGCCATAGAAACGACTTGCACGTATCGTATCGGATTTTTTAAATTTTACGATCTCGGATTTAAATTTGTTTTTATGATTGTTTTAGTGCGCACTTTATAGGTACCTACCTGCTTTTAAATATTCATCGTATACTTAATTGTCTGTGGAGGGATTGGAAATATGAATTTAGGTATAAGGATATACGATTTTATTGTAGAAAGCATTTTCTGGAAAGATTTTTCGACAAGACTAATCGATTTTTTTAACTCAAGCGTAACTAATCTGTAAGATTTTTGCAGCTAAATCGTAGCCTTCTGTAGAATATAACAATCGTAGCCTAAACACAACATAGGGTACCTACCGCGTGTGCTGCATGTGCTTTAAAGAGTTTCTTACCCGAACAACACTGACAGAAAAATAATAGCGCATGAAACAGTTCTCCATAATATGTCGTGAGACACAGTGCGAAGTGCAAATATATCATCCACCGAGTAATTGGTTCATACATTATTGATACAGTTTTGATACCTGCCCCGTCCATTTGTTTTTAAAATTTTGTGTTAAATGTCGAATATTAATGTGAAGTGATGGTGGATTAGTAACCTTTAGTTAGATGTTTGTGAACGTGCGTGTTCGCAAATGAAACTAAACAGTGCAACGTCACTTTTTAAATTCTCTTAAGAAATGTACATGAGATCCTAGTGAAGCCTTACATCATTACTGATATTCAAGGAGTTAGGGAGGGATAACCTTTTCATTTATAATTTCTAATAACATTGATTCATTAACCAACAAAGAAAATTGATATTACAGGAAGGTATGTAGGTGGCCTCGGTGGCTGAGTGGCAAAGCGCTCAGCCCGATACCCGAAGGTCCCGGGTTCAATTCCCAGGTCGGGCAAAGTGTTTCGGACTTTTCAATGCATAGCCCGGGTTTGTGATCACCAACCCGCATTTGGCAAGCGTGGGGCCATCCATTATAGCGATGACTTTATTTCAATGATAATGGGACAGTAGGAATATTTTTTTTTTTATACTTAGTACGGCAAATGACTCCACACCACCTGATGTTAAGTGGAAATGGAGTCCAGACGCGACGACAACTGGTGCAGCGTGAAAACAACGCAGCATCAGTCAACTTCACTCTGCCGGCCCACAAGGTGCTTCTTCACGCCTCGTTTGAAGGACCCCATATCATAGGAAAGAGGGAAAACATGTGCTGGTAGACTATTCCATCTTTTGGAGGTGCGACAAAGAAACGAGTCACCAAATTTCTTTGTGCGCGATGGGATATGTGAGACAGTGAAGCGATGACACCGGAGAGCAGCACGTGTACTCCTATGGAGGAAGGGAGAAGGTGGGATAAGGTCAAAGAGTTCTTCAGAGCGCTCGCCGTGATATAAGCGATAGAAGACGCTGAGTGACGCTATATCTCTACGCAATTGCAGGTATTCGAGAGTATTTACTACTACTACTAGGTAACATTATATAACTTAAATACTGACGAAATGTGCTAATAAATAATTATCATAAACTCATTTTTTATGTCCCCACTGCTGGGGCACGAGCCTTCCCTATAGACGGGTAGGGATAATTGGTGGTTGTTAATGACTGCTAATGCAGTCGGGACCAACGGCTTAACGTGCCTTCCGAAGCATGGAGGAGCTCGAGATGATAAAATTTTGGCCACCCATCCGATGACCGGCCTTTGCGAACGTTACTTAACCTCAGCACTCGCAAACCGGGCGCGTTAACCACTGCGCCATCGGTCTCCTCGCTAATAAATAATGCGGTTTATGAACTTCCAAATTTAGGGTGCCAGGGGTCAGTGACCCCCGTAAATAATGATAACGCTATTATTTCATAGTCCTGAGCAATAAAAAAGTACATTACATTGACTTATTGGGCCGATATCTTTGGACGTTGCAAAATATGGCGATTTTATTGTTTTTTTACGTGGAACTCGACTGTCAGGGAAGATTGAGTGGGTTACATGCATTTGAGGTGATGGAAGTACAGGCGCCTGCACATCAACCTATCCAAAACTGTCAAATTTCTTCAAAACATTTTCAACCATATTGCTTAGTACTAAAACTCAAAGTCTTTTGAGGAAATTTGACAGTTTGTGGTAGGTTGATGTGCAGATGAGGTGTGCACATGAGGTCCGAGTTCGATTCCTGGTCGGGTCAATGTCGAAAACGAACTTTTCGAAATTGTGTCGGGTGTGGGTGGTTGAGGTACCGTCTTTGTTTCTGATTTCTTTATTTGACTAACCTTGGGATCAGAACAATGTATTGTATATTAATAATAACAATAATAAAAGTGGTATTTTTGTATGATATTTTGTTGTATTTTATTTTTTATATAATTTTTATAAAAAACCTAAATCTAAGATTTAAAATTAATAAAAAGTAGCAATTGGATTTTATACATATATATAGATTAATTGTGTAATAGGAAGTTTATTTATTTAATATTAGAATTCACAATAATATAATAACCTAAAGTAACTAAAACTATTACGAAACTAAAATATGGCGTCAAAAAATTCCTCCGCGTCGCTGTCGACTGGTAATGTACCCAAGAGACTGGCGGCATTGCCACGTTGTATGGCAATGCTTAGCCTCTGGCCAAGGTAAAAGCCAGCCCTTGGGTCATGGGAAGTGTCAACCAGCCGTTTGGAGATGTCAGTAAATAAAACATGAGCACTCGGACCCCATGGCCCGAGGGTTATTATAAAAAGTATAATAATAATATAATCTTTATTTTCAGACCATTAATCCATGTTGTTAGTAAACTTGAAGCTATGTTAGCAGCGAGAACACATTAAAAAAAATCTTAATTTAAATATTTTTTGGATCCACGCATATGCATTTGAACCCAATGCTTGACTATAGGACAGTCAGGCCTATTCTTCACAACCATCAGGATGCCATTGGGAGTACCAATCACCTTCACTCTAATCAGAGTTGAAGCTATACGCTTTCTTAAAATGGCGTGGAAGTCATCAACTCCTGCTGTTTATGTGATGTTGTCTTAAAATTAAAAAGAAATCTAACTTTACAATAATTTGAATGCGTTTACCGTGATGCCATTAATTATGATTGAGATAAAGATCTCTACACATAAGGTAACAAATTCTTGATCGGGCGCAGACATTTCCAAAAAATGTCACCAAAGGCGCCCTTAGTCCTATTTGTGATATCTGTAAATAGATAGATAGATAGATAGATAGATAGATAGATAATAGGTATATATAGATATAGTAGGTAGATCTAAAGATGCACGTTTCTAAAAAACTCAGTATATTGTATGTATAAAGTCGGTGGCGATAAATAATTCGGAGCGATACACGTTTCGAATATGAAGGGTTATTTGTTTGGAACAAATGCTCCGTGGATACCGGACGCAATGGATGCGGTAAATTGGTTAAACAGAAAAAATATAAATTATTTTCCCCTTTTTTCAAAATACAGTGAAAACATTGAATGCCTACCCGACCCAGCCAGGAATCGAACCTGGGTCTTCCGCAATCCGGGCGGCTGCACAGACTTAATTTATGGCTTCGTCATTTATTTCAAATTCCAATTGTTGCAACAATATTTGCGTAAAATTATATGTAAATAATCACAAATATAGCTTAGCTTGCCTTGATTTCGAGCTCCTAAGTGGTTCGGAAGGCACGTAAAGCCGTTGGTCCTGCATTAGCAGTCGTTAACAACCACCAATCCGCACTGGGCCCTCGTGGTGGTTTGTTTGTGGCCCGTTCTCCCTATCCATGCATAGAGAAAGCTCGTGCCCCAGCAGTAATGAGCATGACATATAATGAGCTGATGATGATGATGATAGCTTGCCTAAACAGATCTTTCAATATTTGTAAAAAAATATATATATATATATATATATATATATAATATATATCGACATTGAATAGGGCCCCTTCGGCTTACAGAGTGAGAGTACATAGTTTTGATTAATTTCGGCGAGTTGGAGTGAGCCACGATAGCATAGTTGGTAGTGCACCTGACCCGGCATGTCATGGGGTGTCAACTTTCAGTGTAAAAATAATTAGAGCAAATGAAATAGCTTCGTTCGGTCACAAAATAATACGCCTTCAATCCAGCATCATATACGTGATCATATTCACACCCGTCTGTAAATAATAATTGAAATTACACCTTTATTAGCCATTTTATCTTGACGTTCCGAAGTCTTCACGCTCTGCTGCTGTGGTCCGGGGTATGGTTGATTTAAATTAATTTGTGACAAACTACCGTCAGTTGTTTTTAAATTGGGCGCTTTCCGTTTCACGCAAATTGTACCAACACTGAGTTCGCGTACACTTTACAATACACCATATCTGCTGAACTGAAACTCCGTCAATGGTCCGTGTGCAAATGTGATGATGCACATTAGGGTTTCATTTTCCGCAGCCAGCGGGGAGGAGGGATTGATCACGGCCATTTGTTTCGTAGCTTTGCGACGAATACTCGTAATACTGGATCGCTATGGCTCATCACATCATATCGCTGATGTGTCTGCATGCAATTGTTTTGGAATTGTCAAGGAAAATATGAATTTTGTATTTATTGCTACTGGAAAATGTGGATGATGAGTTTTGTACAATTTAATAAATTTTATTCACAATGTTGATTCTATATGGTGTGATAGAGTTTTGTCTACTTAGCTTTGTAGTTGTTATTGATATTGAAAGTGTTTAACTGTTTACATAAAATAATAAATAATAAGAGTATAATAATAAACTTTCCTACACTCACACCAATTATCTAGCCCAAGAGAAGCTTCGTTATGAAACTCGTTAAATGGTTACTAGACAACGGATAAACATACTTAAAATACTTAAATACATACTTATTATACATAGAAAACACCCAGACCCGAGACAATTTAGAAAAACAATAATTTCTAAATTGACCCGACCGGGGATCGAACCCGGGACCTCAGAGATGGCGACACCATGAAAACCGGTGTACAAACCACTCGACCAAGGAGGTCAATAGCCAAACAAAACATAATTTGAATTCTTCAAAGTGGTCTTCTCCATATTGTCCTATTTACTTTTACTATCTACTCACTTCGTAAATTGCGTTGATCACAACGTACCTACATCTACGAACGTTTGCGTAATCAAATATTTCCCGTTAATTAGACAGACATGAACTATTTGTTCAATTGAACTAACATTGTGTGGTCTTAGCGAACATTATACAAATTGTAGCCTCGGGCCGGAGGTCGCTCGGCGCCATAGGACCGCGGGGAGGTTCCGTTAGGAGGTTAACAGGTATAACCGATGTGATATTTATGTTGATAAAGAAAAGCAATTAGTTAAAATGTTAAACAACAGTTGAGCGGTTGTATTTATTTTAGGGTGTGTGGAGAGGAAACGGAGTCGATGCAGCACCTACTGTGTGACTGTGACTCTCTGGCTAGGAAAAGAATAGGACTCCTGGGGTCGGCCTATCCGAAACCGGAGGACTTCAGGCTCTTCGCTCTTAAAGACGTTGCCAAACTTATGGCCTCTATCTTTACAGAGGAGGAAGAGTGAAAGGATGGGGTTGCACAAAAGATCCCGATGGGTCGAGGTGTTACTGCAAGAGGGAAACCTCGGCAGGCCCCACTAAGATAAGATAAGATTTATTTTAAGCTTTACATCGACGAGGTTTTGTTTCACCACAACATTACCAATTTTAAGATGCTCGATGGTGCAGTGGTTAACGCGCTCGGTCTGCAATTGCTGAAGTTAAGCAACTCTTGCAAAGGCCTGTCATCAGAGAGTTGACCAAAAATTTATCATCTCGAGCTTCTCCGTGCTTTGGAAGGCACGTGAAACCGTTGGTCCCGGTTGCAATAGCAGGCTAACGCCACCGTCAATCCGCGCTGGGTGATGGTTTATCTGTGTGGTGGTTTATGGCCCATGCCCCAGCAGTGGGGACACAAGATGAGCTGGTGATGATGGTGAATTTAACGAAAATGGGGAAGCGCTTGGCCTTTATCATACCTGACGGTTAGTGATGATAAGGCCGAAGGTGGAAGCATGCTTCATAAGAATCATAAAGAATACTCAGCTACCAAAGAACTGGTTACCATATCTCTTATTGTCGGAACACCACTTTACGGACACAGGCTTATTAGGATTCTTAGTAGAACTTAAAACGAAGGTATTTATGTTACTACGGGCTAATATGATTTGAAGAAATAAATTAAAATTAAATTAAAACAAGCTCTACCAAACACCATACCGAGCACTATAATATTCAGCCTCTATTTATATATTTATTTTACGAGGAAGTTGATTCTTCGTATAAGTAAAAGTTAGGTACCTACTTCAAAATAAACGTTAACCTCTAACTCACCGCTCGAGGCTATCGTCGAACATCAAAATGGAAGCCAAGCTAGTTTCGCGCTTTATTTGCTTCTGAACTATATTCATCTGTCTGTGTAAGCTTCGTTCAAAATTAAATGCAAATTAAATACCTACAGTCGTTGGATTATCGAATTGTGACAACAATAGACAGTTGAAAATGGGTGAGGATAGGGTGAAAGTAGACTCGAGCCGTGTTCTAAAACACGGGGCTTTTAAACTTCAGGGTCGGCTCGTTAGCCAGCTCAGCCACTGAAAAAGCATCAATTCAGCAGTTGTAGTTGTGTGTGATATTGTAATTACTTATTGCTTTTTTATATTTTTGTGTTTTGATGGAAAATATATGATAGATAGGACATCAATATAAGACGCTGTAAAAGAAAGCAAAAAAAGACATGCCCTTGCTGTGTTTCTTACCGGTTTTTTTCAGTACAAGGTCTCCCGCCCTGTGTAGACTTACGAACCGAATGCATAACGACATTCATAAGAATTGGGTAGTTGACAACAACAATAATTAATTCCAGAACAACAAACGTCTAAATGAAATCACGTAATAGTTCTTTAAAACATTAACCAATTTTTTATTTAACCTAACCGTGTATTTCTGTAACCTAAAAAGTTATTAATGAACACCCAATTGACGGCATAAAATAGTGACGTCATAATTTGCTAATCCCATATAATTTCTATTAAAAATAATCGTTTAGACAGTTGTTAAAAAGTTTCTTTATTGACTAACCAGTCCACTACCCAATTACCTACTTGTAGCTTAAACTGAATAATAAACTATTTTGAATTTTGAATTTTGAATTTCTAAAGAATTGTATTCTCACAGTTAGTTTGATTGCAAGCTGAATAAATGATTTTGAATTTTGAATCGAATTTCGACTTAGTTCTATTCTCACAGTAAGTTCGGTTGGATTCGCATCATACCAAATGCAATAAACAATAAGGTCCGCCGGTGCCGGTCGTAAACCCATGAATGCATCGAACGCAATCGCGCTGAAAATTCGCACTTTACGATTCGCCACTCAATAGCTTTTATAGCTCTTGTTATCCTAGGACGGCGCTTCGGAATCTAGCTTTGCCGCTGAATCGTGCAATCTATTTTATGGTTTTCTCTGAAAATAATTTACACACTTTTTTGTGGGCTTAAATATCACTTTAGAAACGGACGGGATCAGGTTGGACTTTTAGCCTAGGATTGCCTTTTGCAATCTGCCTAGCTGCTCTTCCAATTCGAGGTAGTTAGTTATGTATTCGAAATATTGACAAAACTGCATATAGCGAGAGAATAAACAGCAGAGAAAAACCAGAGAAACAAATACCCCGGTTAATAAACTAACTAGACTATGATCTTACAAGAGTGCATTAATTTCAACTTTTCTTCGGTAGCCCAAAGGAATCATGCATTTCAGTACACTTTCATTATTTCAACATAATTATTAGTATTGTATGCAAAAAATAAATAGGTAAAAATAATAATTATATAATAATAATATATACAAAGTGGTCTTGAATTAAGGGAAGCCTCAATTTGGGATAGAACTGTATACATTTGTTCAAATTGTAACGTAACACGTCGTAAGTGGTGCTTAGTTGATTTCACTCCCGCTTCCCGCAATCCACCAAAGTTGGGAGCATGAAGGGGGGGGGGGGGATGAAATGCCAGGTGGTTCCATTGCTGGCAAGCCAATCGGCTATCTCAGCCGCGACTTGAGATTTTTCTCTAGCCAACAACTGTTTTAGTTCTCGCGCTGCGCCCACGAAATGGAACCAATTTCGTGGGCTCAGCGCGAGAACTAAACAGTTGTTGTTCCATTGTCACTGAATAAATCAGCACAGTGACCACGCTGTTGTAGGTGTGATGCCCTCTTCCCTTACGTGCGAATGTTAATGGGACCAGCGTAATCTATCCCACTCTGTCGAAACGGTCGACCCGGTGTTACTCGAACTACAGGAAGCTGACCCATTAACTGTTCTGTTACACGTAAAGAATGACGCACACAAGTAACACATCGACGACAAAACAACTTGACTTGCTTCTTAACATCCAAAATCTAATATCGAGGGCGCAAATGGGTAATCATAAGTTGAATGCCACTGTGTAATGTTCTTGTGTGGGCACTTTTAATAAGAAGGTTCGTAAAATTTGTTTTAGCTGGAATAATTATTGGATGTTTCATATCCTCGTCAATAGCAACGCTGTTCAAGCGGCCACCAACTCTCAAAGGATTTAGATGGGTAAGTTTGCTATTTTTACTAATATTTTCTTTTCTTATTATCTTATTTATTAGCGTAGAATACTTAGTCCATAGTACTTCCATATTTTTCTCTGTAGTATCTAGATGACACGCGTTGATAAATTTTCTTTTTTCTAATTCTGTTTCAAAACTCTTTCTCTCATAACTTATTGTCTCGGCTTAAAACCAAATAGGCCCCTTTATCCATAATTAATAAATGCTGTTGGTTTCAGTCCTCTGGACGCGCAATCTGCTGAATTACACTTGGTTGAAACATGTGACCATTGCCTACGTTTCAAGATTGTCACAATGTCAGACACTATGTTGGCTATAAATGTTTTCCATTTACCTGGATGATCACTCAACCAAGCCAGGACCACCGATGAGTCTGTCCATGCATGTATATTTTCCTTAGCAATCTTTAAAACTTCACTAACTTCCAGCAACAATTTTGCAAGTAATGAAGCTCCGCATAGTTCAAGTTTAGGAACAGATAACTGCTTGATCGGAGCTACTTTTATTTTTCATGTGATTAAATTTACCGTGACATGACCTTCCTCATCTATGACTCGGACATACACAACAGCTGCGTATGCTTCATTCGAAGAATCACAAAATCAATAAATCTCAACTGTTCTACTATTTTTTTGGTATAGATCCACCGTGGAATGTTAAACTGACTAATATGAGGCAATTCGCTGCGATAGGTTATTCAATAATCTAACAGATATGGCGGCAATTTATCATCCCAACCAATCCTTGATATCCAAAGCTTTTGTATAAGAATTTCTGGTCTTATTATTACAGGCGCTAGCCAACCCAATGAATCAAACAACCTTGACACGTCTGATATAATTTTTCTTTTAGCGGTTCCAGGTAAGTCCAAGTATTTTAATTACTGTATCTAACTTTAATTCCATGTTTTCTTCTTCTTTCCCCTTTTCTTTAGCTATGTATTCAAGCATTGCCCCTTTGTTGCTGGACCATTTTTGTAACTCGAATCAACCCTTGCCTAAAATTTCAGTTATCTCCTTACACAAGATAATCCCTTCCTTTACCGTTTCACAACCACTCATCAGGTCCATCCACGTAAAAATAATTTTGTATTCTCATATTGATGCATCCGGACTATATGCACCTTCATCGCGAGCAAGTTGTTGCAACGCCCGGACAGCCAGGTAAGGAGCTGACGCGGTACCAAAAGTGACTCTTAGCAATCTTAAATGTTTTATTTCAGATTCAGGACTATCACGCCAGTACCGACGCTGAAAATCGACATCTTCTGACGCAACCTTTGTTTGCCTGTACATCTTAACAATGTCCGCCACCAAGCACACTGGATGCTGACGCCAGCGCATAATAATATGACGTAAGTCATCTTGCAAAGTAGGCCCTACCGTTAGATCATTATTTAATGAATCCCCGTTTGTTCCAGAACATGATGCATCAAACACCACGCGAAGCTTTGTTGTACTTTTATCTTCTCTGATAACAGCATGATGTGGCAAATATACAACATTAGCCTTGAATTTTTCTTCGTTAGGCACGCATTCCATGTGACCAAGAGTCATATATTCTTTTATAACTTCAGCATATGGTTTTTTTAATTTTGAGTTCTTTACAAACTTCTTTCTAGCATATTAAATCTCTTAGCAGCAATAGTACTTGAGTTTTCATGTTGACGGGTTGGATTTTCACGTAAAGGAAGTCTGACGACGTAACGACCAGACGAATATAAGCCTTTCGTTCTGGAAGAAAGGCTGTCAAATTGCTAAGGACATGACCCTTGACAGTCAGTCGAAAGCTAGGATCGTGAAGTGATTGAATGTTCAAATAAACTATATATCATGAAGTCAAAGACTTGTCACTTCTTAGTCCCGATATTATAGTCTTGCTTGAAAATTTCCTCAGTCCCAAGAGTCGAACTGAAAAAAAAAGAAATTATTATATACTTTTCTAATCAAGGTGAATAGCACAAGCAAAGAGAGGCCTATGCCCAGCAGTGGGTCGGGAGGGGCTGATGATGATGATGATAATTAATGCAAAAACAGCAATTAAACATATTTAAAAAACTAATTACAAATCGAAATATGTTTAACGTTGACTTTTGTAGTGAAGTTCGTCTTTCAATATAATTACTAACTAAATTTTACTTAATCAGCCCCTAAATTTCAAAATTCTGGGCAGTGGTGAGGCCACATGGAAAAGTTATAATACTATTATGCTACAAACACTTTTCTAACTCTCACAAGATAGTGCAGAACAACATTGCAATCTCCAAATAGAATAATGCAATGAATTCATTAAAAATCTCCATAGTAAACCAGCGCACCTGCGGCCATCACGTTGGATTTCCGCCATTTTGTTTTTCGTCCATTTTGTTTGTCTTGACGTACGGCGCGTCTGACGGATTATGGGGCTTCAGCAAAGTGTAATAAAATATCTCCCTCCGAACCGAGTAATTATATTTTTTTATTACCGCTATTAGAAAATGGGTATAATTAGGGAGCATGCTTGTTACGGATTAAGGCTTAATTAGTGCAGTCTTAGTTTTCCTCAGATAAAATAACGGAATTGTTTCATTTTGTTCCAGAAAAGGAAGTTTGTTTTCTAATTGCCTGCTCTCTTTTCCCCCAAAAAAAGCATTTGTGTTATTAAAAATTAAATGAAGCAAACAAGTTTTTATAACAATTGGCTTTTAATAAATTATTTTCTTTATTTTTTATTAAAAGTGACATTGCACTTACAAATTGTACGTGATACCTATGTTTACAATCATAAGTCAATACTTATCAGAGAAATTAAATGCTAGATTAAAATTAAAGAGAAGGTATAAACTAAAATCAGTTAACAACGGTCAGTAACCCCTCCGCATCGTCGTCGTAGGACAATGTTTGTTAGAGATGGGACTTATTGCTTAAAATTTAAAGGGCACTTAAGATTTTCACTTATTTTAAAAAGCAACTTTTTTTATTGCTTTTTACTTATATGCTTATAAAATTTTAAGGGCAATTAATGGCTTAAAAAGTAAACTGCTGTTTGATGCATACGCTTTTTTAGTAAGCAATAAGTTTTTCGTAAGTGAAACGCGTAAATACTTTTGAAATTTTAAACAATGACTATCATTGAACTTTCCTTCGTACTTTTCAGGACTATGAGTGAAAAAGTAAAAAGCGAAAGTTAAATCTGCGTACAAAAATAAGTGACTTAATTGATTTTCTTTGAAAAGCATGCTTAATTGATTGCTTTTTGCTTTTATCCACCTCTAATGTTTGCAATTGGGTAGTTGTCTAGTTAGTCAATATAGAAACTTCTTAACAACTGTCAAAACGATTATTCTTAATAGAAATTGTATGGGATTAGCAAACTATGACGTCACTATTTTATTCCGTCAATTGAGTGTTTATTAATAACTTTTTAGGTTACAAAAATTCATGCTTAGGTTAAATAAAAAATTGGTTAATATTTTATAGAATTGTTACGTGATTTAATTTATACGTTTGTTGTTCTGGAATTAATTATTGTTGTTGTCAACTAAATTGGGTATTTATACATCTATCCACTAAGTTAGTGCTTTATATAACAATAAGGAAATGTCATAACAAATATGAAGTAACACTCAAACAATTTACACAGCGATCTTCACTTGGAGAGTGCTTTCCCGGCTCCTTAATCTGGTTCCACGTTAAACTTGATACTTTGTTTCAAATTGCATTTCTGAGGCGACTTGTAAAAACTTATACATAATGCATGTTTCGCCTGCAGCTGGCTTTGGCCCGCCCTTACTACGGAATCAGAAAAATATAATCTTCGTTTTCAAACTTAACTGTTTCGGTCTATATAGTTATGTGGGAGATTGTGAAGTGATAAATACTTTTTCATCCCCCCATCTCGGATAGAGTATTTTTGCTCTTCGATATCTGCTAGAGGATAAAGTAAATTGAATTTAGAACATCGTGTGCACCAAGTTTGTGAATTCAAAACATCATTAAACCTATTTACTTCTACCTCCATGGTGCCGAATTTATCATACAACCTTTTTTAATTTGTTAAAAACTCAGACTCGAAACCTTCTTGGTGTATTTTTTTTTATTTACTTTGCGCGCGCCATTTTCTTTTCACGTCATATTGTTAAAACCTTAGTTTAAAAACAAGAAACTTGAAAACAAGTAAAAAACCTAAAATGAGTGATTCTAGCGACGAGGAAGTTTATTTGACGCCAACAGAATAGAGTATTACACCCTTTTTCGAAAAGTGTTTTAAATGACTCCTAGAGTGATAATAAACCACTATAATTTTAATATGATTTTTTTTTAAAATCGATTAATGCCATAAAAACTACTTTTAAATTATCATTTTAAATTTTCGCGCGGAAACGCTAGCGGCCATGCTGTTTCGGCTCGTGACGTTACTGCGTCAGTAAATAAATAAATATCGCTTACGAACATTGATTTATTATTATAAATAACTATCGTTACCAACAAAATAAAACTGATAGTGCAAAAAAGTTTACCTAAAAATAGCACACAAGTCACTAACATCACAGTACCTAACAAAAATATTACACTCAACTTAAGTAACTGTAACAACGTTACTTTTAATTTTTCTTAAACCCAAATATTATTTGTTATAATTTAAAGATTATTCTGTAATACTTACCTATCATAATGTAGTAGTTACTACCTAAACTGAAATAAAAGTATCTTGTTATTGTAAATGTTTTTTTTGCATTTAGTCATTTCCTCGCTGTGGTGGGATGAAAAGTTACGTGTTGCACTCGAGTGCAAAGATTTTTCACCTCGTGCTCTTTTGATTCCTTCGCTGACGCTCAGGATTCTAATTTTTGAATCACTCACTACGCTCGTGATGCAATTTTAGAATCCTTCGCTTGCTCGGTCATCAAAATTGAGCACGCGGTTAAAAAGCAAATTTGCACTCTTGTATAACAAATAACTATGATGTTTATCATCGTTAACCTTTATGTCTCATTAATGAGCTCAAGCCGACAACGGTGACTAGTGAGTTGTAACTGTTGCCTGGATCATAAAAAGGCCTTTCCAAAGATGAAGAGCTGGTGACCGGCTTTGCGAGAGTTGTTTAACTTGTAATGTCGTTACCAGGATGCACAAACCACTGCTCCTCAAGCTCTTCAGTTTATCGAAAAAACTAAAATTTAACAATAAATGTATGCTATTGAACCGGCAAACAGTCCTTTATCTCCGCAGCCGGATTTTTATGATGTCTTTTATAAATAAAGGTGTACTAATACCAAGCAAAGTTTAAAACTGATGTTATCCCTATCAGCTGTTTCCCCGTCACATGTTTTCCCTCTTTCCTATGATATGGGGTCCTTCAAACGAGGCGTGAAGAAGCACCTTGTGGGCCGGCAGAGTGAGGTTGACTGATGCTGCGTTGTTTTCACGCTGCACCAGTTGTCTTCGCGTCTGGACTCCATTTCCACTTAACATCAGGTGGTGTGGAGTCATTTGCCGTGCTAAGTATAAAAAAAAAAAAAAAAAAAAAAAAAGCTTTTAGGGTCAAAAACAAAGGAACCACCGGCGTTCTAAGCGGTAACCCGTAGTAGTCGGCTAGTAAGTTATAACAAGATAGCGCTCACATGTTGCTTCCAGCTGAATTACAGTCGTATAGCAGCCGTATAGCGATGCGCAAAGACGCCTCCTCGGGGCTCCCTCTTATCGGTATATTAAGTCGGTGACGTTCCGTTTAAAGAATGAAGAATGGAGTTTGGAAATGTTACTCTTTAAACCAATAAAAGCTAAGAAGTTCCTTTGCGAAGTGAACTGTTATTATGTTTTCGAATGTAACTTCGTGTAATTCGTCGTGACTAGTGGGTACATTTGTCATGTCGGCATGAGAGCAAAGATTTTTTAATTTCAATTCGCCGCCACTTCGTGCCTCAAACCGGTACGAAACAATTAGAAAGTAATTAATTTTTTAATTTTTTTAGTTTTACTAACGTAATTTATTAGAATGGGAGTTTGATTTCGTTTTTATCCTTACATTAGAAGTCTAAAATAAATAAAAAATTGCGTACCTCGCTTAAGTAGATAAAAAAAAAGTTAATGTACAGACGCCTGCACATCAACCTACCACAAACTGTCAAATTTTCTCAATAGACTTTGAACTTTATGTTTAAGGCTTAAGGTTGACAATGTATTAAAGAAATTTGACAGTTTTGGGTAGGTTGATGTGCAGGCGTGTGTGCATCATGATCCTTAAACACTACATCTAACAATGTTCACAATAGTAGTATTTACGAGTACTCGTATTTGAAAATAAATCTAAAATAATTTGAGAATTAAATCTGTTAACCACAAAGTTTGGTGTGGTGCCCCGAGTGGTGCCGGGGTTAAAGAATTGCACCACCCCATGTCTTCCCGTGGGTGTCGTAGAAGGCGACTATGGGACCATTCCAAATCGATCACCAACAGGCCTGCCAAGCATGGCGATTATGGCAAATTCCCCTCAAAATGATTTATCCTTGAGGGAGGCCTTTGTCCAGCAGTGGACGTCTTTTGGCTGAGATGATGATAATGAGATGATGAACTACAAAGTAATCCATCTATATATCTATAAGAAATAATATTTATAAAAGAAGGCTGTATTATAATTAAACAGTCAATTTAGTTATTACCACTGAAACTGAAAAAATCCGGGTAAAAGTCGATCAATAATAATTAATGAAAAAAGTTAGTCATAGATAAACATAGAAGAAACTTAAAGTAGGTATGTCTTCATTAAAAAATATCTAATATCATACCTCTTTCAGGACCACAACTAAACAATGTATTAATTACATTACAAGTAACATTAATAACTATTAAATCAAAGTTAAGTTGACTGACGCATCACATCACAATCACATTAATAAAGTTTATTCAATTATAACACAATTATGGGATTCGCCACTTAGTAAATTATTCAAATCAAGTAATAATTAATCTGGCAGAACGCCGCGGCTTAATCAAATAATTAGTTGAGATGTAGCCGCCATTACTAATGCAAGAGCCAAATGTTTGGTTTGACCGGTGTTTGTATGAAAGCGTCGAGTCCTCTCACGTTTTAATTCTAAATTGGTTACCGAGAACACAGGATTTATTTAAAATATTACCTTGCCCGCAACTCCGTCCGCATTGATTTCGTATTTTCTGTACAAAATACCTAATTTTTGATGTGTAACATCTTTCCGCTCGCCTTTTATATATCACTGAGCAAGTAATCACTACATTTTCTATATAATATACAACATATACAACTTGTTGACACGGCAGACTTCGTACCGCTTTGACAGTTTCTATGACAACAAAACAAACAAATACATCAAATGGTTCACAGCTAGCAAAATTTGTATTGGAAAATTAAATTTCGTTTTTTAGTAAACTATACTTTTTCTTTTATTTTTATTCTGTACAAACCTTGTCCTGACAATAACAAACAAAAAAAAGAGAATTATTCAATTTTGTGCATTCAATCGGAAGTTTTTCAGTGATTCATTTTTATTTATATATAGATAGATCAAGATTTGTGGCAGTGATTTCGTAGAAATGTGACGGAAGTAGGTCGTAACAGTGTGATACGCTCGCCTTCTATATAGACAATATGTGGGAGTGATTTCGTAGAATTGTGGCAGAAGTAGGTTATTATAGGTTATTCTATGTGACATATTGTGTCATCATTTTGATATGTCAAATGTCTTCTAATGAGTATTTACTGCATTCTCTTTATGATATATAAAAAAAACATACGTAGGTAATTGTTAATTCTATATTCTATTTTCTATTGTATTATTGATTTCAAAAGGTGAGATGTCAAATATTACTCATCATAATTATGCGACTACTGTAAGGCTCATTCGTTTTTTTTATCGCTAAAAAATATTGCCTATACAGTCCTGTATAATACTGTCAGTCAATGAAATATTTTTTGGAATTGGACCAGTAGTTCCAAAGTTTCAAAAAACAAAGTCACGAACTTTATTTCTTTATTAATAGTATAGAATATAGATCAAGAAAACCTAAAACATTACAGGTAGGTTTTTATTGTTGGCAACTGGCCATAAATAAAGAAAATAAAAAGAATTTAAAACCTCTTCTAAATAAGTTCTTGTTCATCGATAGCGTTTTGTTTTCCATTCGAATGACAGCGCTCTCAAGTTGTTCTATCAACCGAAGTTGTTTTATATTTTCGATATTGTAAAAATTAAGCCTAATAAGTTTATAATTAAGTGGCAAATGTTCTACATAGTTGTGTTTTTAGCAACCCTCTCTACCTATACAAAACTAAAATTCACTTACCGAGCTAACAGGAAAACTGGAATATTACTAAAGAAGCTAGCGCCCTTCTTTTATCAGAAGAAAAGGATGCCTCTGCCCAGCAGTGGAACAGGTAATTTTTAATAATAATTGAACAAATTAGACATTTTAAAGTTAACAGAAACTATGCGATATTTGTGTACGACTGTAAATAGGTATTATGTAAATAGGTGGTATGATTTACTATCAGAGAATAATAAAATCGCATTACCTTCATACTTAGGTTACCCATTTTTAGGTTTTAAAAGCGTGGACACAATCGCAATATTCTTAATACTTAAGAGCGTTATATGCTACCGTTTTACAGTTATGATATGCGCATATTTGTAAGAGATACAATAAAAGTAAAGTAAATCGTCTATAACTGTCCCACTGCTGGGCTTCCATCATTGGAATCAAGTCATCACTACAATAAAATAGGTAAAGGCTTAATCACTACGCTTGCCAAACGCTTGCGGCTTGGTGATCACAAAGCCGAGGCGATAAGACTTACTAAGAATTGTTAAATTCAATAGATTTGTATTGCTGTCCTAAATTGTTTAATTTTGAACTCTGCCACTTTACTCAACGTAATTAATAATTGAAATTGACATTACAATAAATTATTGGTGGCGAAAGCCAGCCCCAATATACACCACGGTATATATATGCCGGTTCCACATAGCTGTGCCGACATACCGCAGGCGTTTAGTGTTAGTAGATAATACAATTTAGCACAAAGCTATTAGGCCCGCTGTAATGGCGCCCGCGGGCCGTGGTCAGTTGTACGTCTGTCACATAGTTTCTCACTTAATTAATACCGGACTACAAAGTTAACTGATTGAAGGTAGCATTACCTATATTGAAGTATACATCTGAGTACAGGGGATACGTCAGTTTGTTGTGGGATCCAGGAAATATTACGGTGTGCAAATTAAAAATTAATTGTAAGATGACCAACATCTTAGTGAAAAGTAGAGAGATTTATGACTATAAAATAAATTAACATCAAATGTGTAAAACAAATTCGAGTAGCTCTGTAAAAGTTGTTTCAGCTCAATGTGTAAATTTCGCGTAAACTTTTACTATTTGCTAACTTTTACTTTTATATATCAGCCTATATTAGTACACTATATGTTTTTATTTATCTGATTGGTTTGTTGGTACCTTGAGAAATTAGTTATTTCTTATGGCACCAACAACAGTTTCAACAACGTAGCTGATAGGCCAAACGTATTTACCCCAGCTACAATCGCCTTATATACCCTGGATGACGGGCCCGAACTAACAGCATTATGTACCCAAACTATCCGATTATTGCTGACTCGCGAAATCAACCCCGTAACGCGCAGGACTTTTTTTATTGCGACATACATCATTGCAACCCTTGGCAAGAGTCATGTCTCTGATTTACCTGAGCACTAAATGTGATAAACTACCTTAGTATTGTAATGTAAGAATTTGTGTTTGTATTGTTTGGGCTTGCTAATATACTATCAGTACGGATCTCGGGTAAAATTATCGGCGGGTCAAGTGTTTTAAAAACATTTGGTTAAAACAAAGATGCGCTCTATTGTTGTCAATCAACAGTTACTTATAGGTTACAAACAGAGATAAGATAAGATAAGATAAGAAGGTTTTCTTCATAGTGGAAGATTTCGGGTTAAGTGCGCCTGGAAGCAATTACCAATTCTAAAATAATAACATAAGACAAGTGAGGGCCTTCTTGCCGGTTTGCGGTTTTGTTTTGTGTTCTAAAATTTGTGTTTTGTCTGATGGTTTTGTCGAATATTAAAGTGAAATAATAGTGTATTATTAACCATTAATTGTTCGTAAACATGTATGAATTTTAGCATACACAACAAAGAAGTGCAACAGTACTTTTCAAATTCTCTCAAGGAGATCGCGTGAGGAACTCAATAAAATCTCACATGTTTACTGATACTTAAGTGGTTTGGGTAAAAATCATTAAATATTTCTATCATCAATAATTATCATAAAGGTACTAAAATAAATAATAAAAATTACAATTTTTTTCATTACTTTGACACTTGCCAAATACTCCCGTACCTATTGAGACAGAAAAATAACTTTGCGAATTAAAAAAACAAATCTGTACCATAACGCTCCCCTAACACTCCACCGTTCAGCCTCAAATGCCACATGCCGACAGTACAGCGATTTCACGGTCAGCTGGCTTCTTTCAACCTTCCGACGTAGCATGAGGAGTTTTTTCTCTCTTGTCCTCAGGCAATTAGTGTTCTGGACAAGTCAATCATGCGGCAAATTAGCTGTCAGACGATGGGCTCATATTGACATTGGTCTGCGTATAATTAGGGTCGGCTTAACGGGAAGCGTACCGGCGCATTGATAAAATATATATCTACATAGGCACCGGCCTATGTACATAGATATATATTTTATCAATGCGTTATGAATGGCTAATATTGTCATTCTGATCTTCTGTCCGATTAATTGGTATTTGAATTAATGGTAAAGTATTACAAATTATATTATTATTAATACTTTTTTAAATATAGCTTGCATAATCTTAACAAATTTTTGATATTTATAAAATGTTAAGATTTGTTGATGACGTAGTTATTGATTATGATGTTGACCTTTTTTGATTTACAAAGTAAGAGTACATAGTGTTGAATTTGCAAGAGTCCGGAAGTCATTATGGCATAATGGGAACTGGGAAGTGGTCATCTTTCATGAGCATTTATAATATTCAGAGAGCTGGCTAAATATTGCCGACATTGAGAGCCCTGTAACACGCTTATGAAAAAAGTCAACATAAAAAGCTATTAATAAATAAATATTAATATTAGACGCAGTCACATACATTGCTCTGAGTCCAAAGAGCTTAAGCTAGTGTTATGGAAATCGGGAACAGCAACGGTACCCCACAACCACACAACCACCCAGACCCGAGAAAATATAGAAAAGGTTCGCTTTTCTATATTGCCCCGACCGGGAATCGATCCCGGGACCTCGGTAATGGCAACACCAGAAACCAGCGTGCAAGCCACTCGACTACAGAGGCCGACATATTAATATAATTATATTCTGTTTTTAAGAACCGTTATGCGAGACTAGAGTTTCCATCATACTACATATCATGTAAAAAACAATACTTAATTTCATAGCAAAAGTGCATCTCATCCATTGAGAACTTGGTATTACGCGATTATCAAACCCTCGAATGCCACTCTAATTACCTGAGCACTTTAACTGGATGCGGGTTAAAGTGGCGGGCTATAGTGCTAGACTAACTTTATTTCGGTCCGCTCGACCCTTCAAATCCGTGTTTAATGACCGGCCTTTGAGGGTTAGACCGTTGATGTCAACGCATTGGGTACATTACGACATTTTTAGAATAGAATAGAACAGAAAAACATTTCTTTAGTTTCACAATAATAAAATATTTATAAGTAATAATAATATATGATACATGGTATGATACTAAAAAGGCATCTTCTCAGCATATGTAGCACTTTAATAGGTTAATGCTACGACAATGATCTTCCGAAAATAACTAAACTAAAACTAAGAATAGAAATGAAAATAAAACACTCACACTGCTACTCACACTATCAAAATGATGAAATGTGTAAAATAAACGCGAGTAGATCCGTAAAAGTTGTTTCATTTCAATGTGTAGTGTCCGCGTAAACTTTAGAAAACAATATCTAAATGATTTTTAGAAAGAAACATCTATCTGCGAGAACTTGTAAACGACTTCTATGTTAGTAATTTCAACTGTCAAATTTAAATAAATAAAAAACTAAAATAGTTTATTCCCTTCATGATACCAGATTTAGATAGCTATCGAAGCCTCCTCTTAAGCATAACAATGCCAGACTCCGCTCTTTCATAAGTTCATAACATAGTTACATTCTATTTTTAGTTTAACTACATAATATTTTTTTGAAAATGTCATAATGTAGCTATCATAACGCCATCATGTAAATGGCGGCGAATGATTAAGCGTGCCACCAATGTTAGAATATTTGTTATTGATGCGAATGCTATTGCAGATTGGTGACTGTTAACTGATTATTATTTTTTTATATAAAAAACTTACAACTATTATTACAGGATTCTGAATGCGATAGTGACTTTAGACTTATTACTACTGCTAATGCAGCCGGGACCTTTGAAGTATGGAGGGATTCGAGATGATAAAGTTTTGGTCACAAACCGATCACTACTGGCCTTTGCGAAAGTTTAACCTTAGCAATCGTAGTTAAACACAAAACCATCAAGCTACTCAAAAAAATATCTTTTATTTATTAAGTGAGCAGTTATATTATTTATAAAATGCATCCAATTCGTCCACCGTACCGGGACCACGTTACTATCGTATAATTTTCACATCCGTCTGCGCTTAATATCTGGTATATTTACAGAGCCTTTGTTTGGGCCGTAATTACTGCGCGGATACGAGCGGGATTTGTCAACGCTATTCAGTTACATTTCGGATACGTTCACCGATTGAATTGCATATAAAATAAATAGGTTTTTCTGAAACGCTACATATCGGTACAGTCGGCGGCAAAGGTCGATGAGCACTGTAGCAACATACTGTTTGAAAAATTTGATCACGACAGCATAGGCGGTAGTGCACCTGACACGGTACATCATGGGATGGGGGTTCGAATCCCGCTCGTAGAACAATTTTTTTTTTTAATTTTGCGTAAAATTATATATAACCTAAGGAGCTCGATGGCGCAATGGTTAACGCGCCCGGTCTGGAGGAGCTCGATATGGTTTATGCGCCCGGCCTGCGAGTGCTGAGGTTAAGCAAATTTCGCAAAGGCCGGTCATCGGATGGGTGACCAAAAATTTATCTTCTTGAGCTCCTCCGTGCTTCGGAAGGCATGTAAAGCCGTTGGTCCCGGCTGCATTAGCAGTCTTCAACGTCCACCAATCCGCACTGGGCCCGCGTGGTGGTTTATGGCCTGTTCTCCCTATACGTCCATAGTGGGGACAAAATGAGCTCATTTTGATGATGATGATGATATATAACCATAATCATAACCAACTGTTTCTCAAACCAACTAACACACGCGCTAGTGGCGCCTTGCTGAGTCTGGTAGCCCTTGCTCCACAATATCTTGTTAGTTAAGTTTTTTTTTATCTTTGTCATATTGTAAATAAAAAATAAAATAGTTAGAATAAAAAATACTAAGCAACTCACCTCAACAGACGCTAGTATCCTCACAACTATAAGCAGAGAAGGCTAAATTAATTTATTTCTCCATTGTTTCGCTTTCACAAAGAGTAGCGTTCATTAATTTAAAATCTTAGCAACAATACCTAAAAGGGTTCCGTACTTAGCCCGAATGGAGGAGATAGTGGTGCATTAATCACGCGCTGTCGAGACGCCGGCGCTGATAAAACGATCGGGACTGAAAAGGTTGTTAATAACACATTAATGTAATACAAGTTTGCCTTCATTTTGTAGATCTATGCTTTAATAAAGATGCCTAGGTTGGTGTGTCGTGATTCATATCATATTGGCCAAGTTAATACTTATTATCATAGTAGGGGCCAGAAACACTTTTTTAGTAGGGAATTAGCAACAATTGAAGGCCAGCTTCTTATCTTTCATCCAGTAACCGATCCGATCCGAACCCTTCGGAGAATCTAGTAGGGCACGGGGACGCGCACTAGTGCGCGATGCCGTTCCCTCTAGATAACCTCTGAAGGTGATTCGTTTCACACGGCTTGAGGGACCCTTTACGTTCCTCGCCGCCCCCAAAAAAGCCCGGTGGAGCTGAAAATGCCGCAGCGGCAATCAGCAACCTCTCTCAAAAAAAAAAAACAAAAACAAAAAAAAAAACATCCAGTAAAGTTTCAATGTAATTTTTTGGTATTTTTTGCAAAAAAAACTGGTGTCATACTGGCGGGCTACTGTGTCGAACACTAACTACGGAATACGAAATACACGATAATTGAATAGAATTTGTAAACGTATCTACGTACATATACAAATAGATGTTTGCATGGTGGTCGAACTTGTTCTAAGCTCGCTCGCTTCGCTATCACCATCTTAAGTCCGTTTCTCGATCGCTGAGGATTTCCTGTTGTAAAGAGTTCTTACATCCTCAGTCATATCCTCACATACCTTGTCAAATCATATAAAAAAGATAGGTAAAAAATACGGAAACAATAATTCTTTGCTCACTGTTCCACTTGTCTTTTTGCCAAGGCACCTCAAGTCAGTCGGTCTAAGTTATCTCTTGTCTAGTTTTTTGTATCTTCTTTTCAGTACAAGGTATCCAAAGGTCAAGGTTAAGGTACACAAAGTCATAGCTTAAATTAGACGTATTTTTTTTTCAATTCAAATTCAAATTAAATTTATTTAAGATAAATATTCATAAAATTTTATAAAATACAGTGAAAAAATTATACGCCCACCCGACCCAGCCAGGAAACAAACCTGGGTCTTCCGCAATCCGGGCGGCTGCACTGACCGCTATGCTACCGGGAAGGCTGACGTAAGCGCTGAATTTTGTCACTGCTATTTTAATTTATTTTTTCCTGGCTGGGTCGGGTGGGCGTTTAATTTTTTCACTGTATTTTATAAAATTTTATGAATATTTAATTTAGCTTCAGTGCAGCAATTAGCACTTGAAAATAAAAAATTAAAATTATTTAAGATAACTAGGATCCAAGTGTTAGTAACAATTTCTTACATCTACTGTTAGTAACATTTACAATTTAGGTTTTTAATTAACATAAAAGATTTGCCCCGTCTTCGGGTTTATAAGGGCCGTGATCCAGTGCCGCCTCAGCGCGCTGTCCCACCTCCCCGCCAACACCCTTAGGATACTGTTGGGACTGCCAAGCATTCTGTTTTGGATCGATGCAATTTTTTTCCTGATCAGGGCATGAAAACCGTCCACGTGAGCATCGGCGAACATGCCAGATGCACTGCAGAATCTCGGCAGTCCCACCAGCACCCGAAACATATTATTATAAAGGACGCGCAAAATTTAAATAAAAGACATTGAATTTTACATTGTAGGCCGACCTCGGCGGCCTCCTCCATGTAACAGATGATAGCGACAGATTATGGAATCTTCGAGTACATAAGAATAATGTAATCATTTTAAAATTTGAAACAGATCACCGATAGTGGTGTATATGTAGAATTAATAATGAGAAGGCGTGACAGTTGTCACCTCTATGATTAATCGCCGCCATTATAATTAAGAAGGGAAAAGTTTGCGAGAAAACGTTGCAATCTAGACTATACTGCATCCTCTGTGGTTGACTAACGGATTGTTTTAATTATAAAAAAGTTAATAAAAAAAATCTCTGTGGTCTACATTTCTAGAGCACCAGTTTTAAACCTAAAGGTCCTGTTTGATTTTAAATGGGGAATATATATTTTTGTACCCGGTTTGGTGGTAGCACAGACCATATTTGGTCTGTGGTTTTAGGTCCGTCCGCGTTACTGATAACTATCACATCTAAATTGATTGCCATAACAAGAATGTTAATAATAGCATTGTTTTGACTCAGTTCGTTAATATTTTCAAGGTTCAAAAAAGTGAGGACAAAATTCGATCCGGCGAGTGGGCCCGCGGGCCCAGATAAGAGCGGGCCCAGTCGCCGGAATACTCATTGTGTAAGTATACATAGGAGAAACAACATTACAATGCGCACAACAACAGTTTTATTCATTGTAATATCTTAATTAAAAAGAGTGTTATAAACTTAATTTAAAATGTAGAATATTTACCTACTCATTTGTAATTACAAATTAAACTATTAATATTATCATTATTTTTTTTTTACTGGATACACACCGACAATATCTACGACATTAAGAATGAAATCTAGACGAATTGATATATTAGTTCTTTCCAGAGATCTAGTATAGATGCGTGAGTTGCACCATAGCGATCTGACAGGTGATGCACAGGTTGGCGATGGCCAGCGGCAGCGTCCAGTCCAGCGGCACCACCCTCCACACCGCCAGCCGCAGCGGCCGCGCCGACACGTACTCCACGAAGCGCTCTATGTCGCTGGCACGCTTATGGTCTGAAAAACGTTTAGTATATCTAGATGATTTTATCGTTGATGGAAACAGCTTACAAAAGGCTTACTTGGGGCGTGGTGTTATATTTATCATCATTTTCAGCCTGTATCTACCCACTGCCGGGCATAGGCCTGATCCATGTTACACCAATCCTTTCTGTTTGAGCTATGCTCATCCAGGTCTTTCCAGCGACCGACTCCATAACTTTGGCTCATTTAGCAGGTGGTCGGCCACCAGCGCTCCGCTTGTCTGCCCTCGGCAGCAATTTCATGATGGCTTTACTTCACCGGCCGACTCGACTGGTAAACAAATTTTTATCGAATTTTATTGTCGTCAAAAATAGAGGGGACAAGAAATTTTATAGCATATAGGCTTTTCCAAGGTTAACTTGTCCTAGTGTTATTACATCCACTTCATAGGTATTAGGTATTTCATCAAACAAAATACATTACGCATTTCTAGTTTTGCCCTCGACTTTGCTCGACTTTTCATCGGTAAATATCGGCCGGTATAACGTAATTTATTACAACTATACTCCTTATTTCTTTAAAATTGCTCAAAGAACGACATTGGTAAAACAGCCATCATGACGCGTTGTGGCAAACACAGAATGAACATGACGCGTTCTGGTGAGTTCTAGTTGATGTCAGTGGCGTGCTCAGGGCTTGAGATTAGGGCTTGGTAACAATACTAAACGTTGCTAAAGTAAAGTCGTTTTCTATTGTGACGTGATAACATTTTGCTGTATCACATATATACGCTTTTATGTATTTTACTTACGTTTAATAAAAGATAAAAATGTAAATACTCATACTAATCTACATAAAATTAAACCTGACAACTAAAACAATCGCTCAAACAAATTGAAATTATTTAAATCGTCATCATCATCATCAGCCTACACACCGTCCACTGCTGGACATTGGCCTCTCCGCGTGCACGCCACTGAGTACGATCCGCGGCTACTCTCATCCAGCTCAAGCCCAATAGCCTAAAGCCTTAATAAAGATAAAGATAAAGATACCATAAAGATTAGCCTTGATATCCAGATTATAATTACCGTAATATAAAAAAAATAATACATCATCAGTCTACGATTATAATAATTATGTCAACCACATGATGTAAACTCTTTAAATGAATTAAACCGAATTTGTCTAACTAAAAAGACAAATTACAAAAACACAAATGTTGAAAAAATTTCCACGAGCAGGATTTGAATCTGCATTTTTCTGACATACCGGCTGCTGGTGGAAATTTTTTCAACATTTGTGTTTTTCAAATTTGTTTCGTAACAAAATTTGCGTTAAAATTATATAAACAAAACAAAAACATTTTAAAAAGACATATAATAAAAAAAAAAATAAAAAAAAAACAAAAAACCCGCCTACGTAAAAAAATAACAACTAAATAGAAAATCAACTGAAAAGATCGGAACAAGATAAAAATTCAATAATCGTATAAAGCCAGCGAAATAAATCGAAATAATATCAAACATAAGTACTGTATACAATTAAAAAAAAAAATCAATACGGTAGTCATTCGAAATTTTATGCAACATCATACATAACACACAGTCGGAGGCACGCACAAAGTGAGAATGATTTGACTTATCATTAAATTTTATGCCTCCGACTGCATGTTATTGCATAAAATATAATTATTCTGTTTACTTTTAGTTAGTATTTTAAAGTTTAAGCAGGGATGTTTCATCATTTTACCGCAAGCAATGTGGACGATTTGTTGCACTATGTGATATGATCAAGTTATGATTTTAAGAACATTTTTTTCACATAAATATAAAAAATCACATTTTTTCAAATGTCTTAACTAAAGTATGACCGTATATTTCTTCACCAATAGTTAGAACAGGTGCGTGAGCTGCACGATCGCGATCTGACAGGTGATGCACAGGTTGGCGATGGCCAGTGGCAGCGTCCAGTCCAGCGGCACCACCCTCCACACCGCCAGCCGCAGCGGCCGCGCCGAAACGTACTCCACGAATCGCTCTATGTCGCTGGCACGCTTATGGTCTGAAAAACGTTTAGTATTTGTAGATAATTTCCTGTTAAGGAAGCAGGTTGCGTTCTTTCGCTGTCGATGTCTTAGCCATAATTTTTTTTCTTACGTTTCATTAGTATAGTAAGTGAATGGCATTAATGAACTAAGATAACTTAAAATAATGAAGGTTCGCTTATAATTTTTATTTACCGCGTTCCTGTAGAAGTGCTTCGTGTAAATGTATTGTTAACTTTTTGACTTCAGATGACAGTAAGCCTGCAGCTATTGCAGGCGATATAAGTATTACAAACGTGTGAATACTATGGATATGTCTCAGTATATTTATTTTAACGTAATCACTTGGTTCCTGAAAATAAGTAAAGTGATTATTAACTTCCATTAAGGTTAAGAATATTTAATAAAAATATACGTTTCTAAATTTAAAAATAACGTAAATTGTTCTGTTACATAATATAATTTTCATTGACCTGTTTGTAGAGATGCACTTTCAAGTCTGTCAACGACATATAGGTTGCTAATAGCAACTCTGGTATTTTGAACGTTAACATTGCCATGTACTAAAATAAAGTACAAATATAAAAAAAAATATATAGTTTATGAACCTATATTAAATATAGTTTTATATAATATTATTATTTAAAAAAGTATTCACAATTACCAAAAAATCGAAAGGTTTTTTGTAGTTGTATACTATATCACCAATATTTTTGTATAGAAGTAAGTAAATTGGCATCTGACCTCCACCATCTCTGATTAAACAGGTCAATGCTTTAAACCGTAAATACCCATAGTAGAAAATAAGAAAGTTAACCGATATCATGACATAAAAAAACATATGATGTATTGTAATAAAAACTGTGCAGATTATTCCGACATAATCTTGAACATATTTTGTAAAAAACAATGTATTAGTTATAACAGCATACACGCTTGCAGGTATAAGCCATAACAAAGGTCGAGTAGTGTGCGATATATTAATATCAAATTTACAATCTAATGAATTAAGCTCTACTAACATCATGTAAAATGAATACTTTCTTTTAATACCCATCAAGACTATTGATAATAATAACCACTGAAAAGTGTTAGCTATACTAAATATTTTAATTAAGTCATGCCTTGTAAATAATATTGAACAATAGCATGTGACAGCGGTGTAACATGTGATTTGGGCTAGGGTCAGCAACTTTATGACCCATTTAATTTTAGGCCTTTTCGTATTTAGAATGAATCCGAAATCCAGACACAAAACCATTTGTATCAATATGAATAACGTTTTAAAGCGTTCATTTATATTTTTCCAATCCGATTCAATAGACGATGCCATATTCATTTCGTTATGTTGTTATTGGAATATACATATACCTAAGTAATAAGTACTTTAAATATGGTTACGCTAAATTAATCTATCAAACACTTTAGAATGTCGTTAACGTTAATAATGTTTCATTTGACCTAAAACAAAGTAATCACGGATAAATATACAATGTTACGCAAATGTTGTTGCAAACAAATTTATATTTTTAAAAAGTGTTTTTAAATTAAAACGAAGTAGCAACCAAAAACTGAATTAATAGACACTGTCATATAGATGTGTAACATCGGCACAGCTTTTTTTTTTCATAGAGCTACTTCAACAATTAACTTTGCCACCCGTTCAGGTAAAAGTCTTATGTATACTGGTTGTCTGAAGAACATTTTGGTAATAACCAAGGATCTACTTGACAATAATAATAATTTTTGTTCACAATGTAGTGTTTGCCTTTACTTCTCATTTATTATATTGTCCTAACGTGTTTTGTTGGCTATGCTTGTCAATGTGATTGATTCATCTTTGCATTCGGCGCTTTCTTTTTCTTTATTTTTTTTGTGCTTCATGTAGTGCAAATTATAACTTTGGGCTGATTGTATTTGTGACCTTCCAAGTTTTTTTAAGCACTCGGCCCCTATGTCCGATGTTCCTAGGCAATTTCCAGGTAAGGTTTCGATTTTTTTTTCGATGCATAGCCCGGGTTTGTGATCACCAACCTGCGTTTGGCAAGCGTGGTGATTAAGCCAATACCCATCAATTGTAGCGATGACTTGATTTCAATGATAGAGGCCTTTCCCTAGTTTTATTAGTAGGATAGTAGGATAATTAATTGGATATGATTAATAGTATGATAATAAGTTTGCAAGCTATTATACAATGGCTAAATAGGCTTAGGATGACATTTATAATGTTTATAATATGAACAGATAAGCTCCGAATAGTTATTCCGTGCTTTGTCTCTTTTACTCTAATTTGAAATGACGTTTACATGACGGGAAGAAAACACGAAATAACTATTCGGACCTTATTCTTTGTTTATTTGTAAGGCACTAAATGATTATGATTATGTATTCATTTTCTTTGCATCATATATATCTGAATAGGTATTATAAAGGAATATGGAAAATTAAAAGCAAATAAACGAAATATATTTTACATATGTCTACAATAATATGAATTCAATAACTCTTTAAATAGTTAGAACAGGTGCGTGAGCTGCACGATCGCGATCTGACAGGTGATGCACAGGTTGGCGATGGCCAGCGGCAGCGTCCAGTCCAGCGGCACCACCCTCCACACCGCCACCCGCAGCGGCCGCGCCGACACGTATTCCACGAAGCGCTCTATGTCGGCAACTCGCTTATGGTCTGAAAAAAGTTTAACTAGTATAGTTACAAGTACATAATACTCTTAGAATTATTGTTATTAACGCGATTGTTACCATGTTTTTGTTGTGGGTAAGATCAGATCTTTCGGCACAGTTGCATGCCATGATCACAACCGTAACATAATATTCTGTTAGGTAGCAGGTTGCGTTCTTGGGTTGACGATGTTTTAAGCCACTTAATTTATTACTTATAATATTACGTTAATTAGTATTGTTGTTGTAAATGAATTGCGTTAATGAACAAAGAGTAGATACTAATAATAATTAAGGTATTTTTATTTACCGCGTTCCTGTAGAAGTGCTTCATGTAAATGTAATATCAGCTTTTTGACTTCAGAAGACAATAAACCTGCTGCTATTGCCGGAGATATGAGTACTAAAAAAGTTTGACCTGCATGGATGTCTCTTAGTATATTCATTTCCATGTAATTACTCTTTCTCTAAAAAATATCAAAGTTACTATAAATAAATGAAAAAGAATTACATATAATTACTGGCACGGTTAAGGAATTAGACTTTCATTGCTTTACCTGTTTGTCAAAGGGTTCCGCTTTTAAATCTGTTAAAGCCATATACACTGTCAATAGCAAATCTGGTATTTTGAACATTATCATTATAATATACTAAAAGAAAATGTACAATATTAGAAATGATACTGAAAGCCCAAGAAACTGTAATTTTGCCCAACAAAACTTCATTCATATGTACCAAAACATTGAAGGGTTTCTTGTAGTTGTTCACAATATCACCAATAGTTTTGTATAGAAGTAACAAATTTGGTATCTGACTTTCACCGTTTTTGATAAAACTATTTAATGATTTTAGCCGTAAATACCCATGGTAGAATACAAGGAAGTAAACCAACATTATAACACAATAATACACTTGATTTACTGTAGTAAAAAACCTACTGATTATTTCGACATTATCACTGTCATAATTGAAATAAAATATTATATTAGTTGTAGCTGCGTATACGCTTGCAGGTATGAGCCATAATAAAGGTCGAGTGGTATGCGACATATTATTCATATTTAATTTGGAATCTAATGAATGAAGCTCTTCCAACATCATATAAAATGAATGTTTTCTATTAATTCCTACCAATATAATTGAAGTTATTAACCACTGAAAACTGTTAGCTACATTCCAAACTATAATAAAAAGTTCCCTTTTTAATAATACATAAGATGAGCATGATGCAACGGTATAACATGTAATTTGTGCTAGGGTCAGTAACTTTATAGCCCATCTAAATACAGGCCTTTTTGTGTTAAAAACGAATCCGAAATCTAAACACAAAACCATTTGTATCAATACGAATAACATATGAAAGCGCTTATTTATTTTCGAACCGGATTTAATGTTATGGAGCGGTTCCATATTGCTCGCGTTATGGTTTTCGGAAAATACCTAAAAATAACAACAATAAATTTAAAACACTGTTATCACTGAAATGCGTTTAATAGTGAGGCGTCACGAATCTGTTCTCACACCCGTTTCAGTAAAGACAAAATATATATTGGGTGCCTAAAGAATATTGTTGTAATAACCAATTCAATCGATAATTGTTATCAATTTTCTTTTCAATTCATTAGGAAGTGTTTGCTTTTGCTTCTTATTAATTATATTTTATATTTTAGTGGCATAATGGCCCCATCACTAGTTGTTTTTTTTCTACCTACTTGTTTCGGGAAAACATTTATGGCGGGTTGATATTGTATCGTGTGTTAATAATTAAAGAGATTTTAAGTAGTAATACGGGCATTTGGAGCCGCGTTAGGCAAATTAAGGGTATTTTGCAATCTGTGTTTTGTGGGTGTGTAAGACGCAAACGAATCGCATCGGGAGTGCAATTCGACATCCCATAGTCGAATGTTGGCGTCTTCGCTGCTGGAGAAATCAGGTATTTCCTCGGGGGGGAAGTGCACTTCGGGATAGGTTGGGTGTGATTAGGGAGCTCAGGAGGACCCGGCCTTGGATTCAGGCCCGTACGGACATTTGGAGCCCGTAAAACCGGACGGGAATAGCATAAGACTGTAAGTGAATTTTTAGTCATAACCTAATTTTAAGTGGTAGCAGATAGCAAAAGTAATTACTGCACAAGTTTTAGTAGTAATACGAAACAATAGTTATTTTATTTTTCTCAATTTCTATGCAGAATATTCCTCAGATATTTAAAGAAATCAGTGTAATTGAAATAAAATACAACGAATTACAATTATCAAATGCCTATGATACCCTGAATTCCATAACCCTAATTATTAGAACAGGTGCGTGAGCTGCACGATCGCGATCTGACAGGTGATGCACAGGTTGGCGATGGCCAGCGGCAGCGTCCAGTCCAGCGGCACCACCCTCCACACCGCCAGCCGCAGCGGCCGCGCCGACACGTACTCCACGAATCGCTCTATGTCGCTGGCATGCATATGATCTGAAAAAGGTTTAAATAGTATAGTTATAATAACATAAAATTCTTAGAATAATAATTATTAACGCGATTGTATGTTGATGACTTCCTGTTAGAAGGCAGACAGATTGCGTTTTGTCGCCATTGAAGTGTTAGTTTGCTTATTTTCTTATCGTGTTGCTGTTGTGATGTAATTGTACACTACTTCTATTATCTTAATATCTTTCGGTAATCATGGCATTTCTGAATGCAATTTAATATAAATTTTAACTAACGGTCGCCCAGTGGTCGAAATTTGACCGTATTTTTTATTGGAAGATATTTACTATTTCGGCAGAAGGACTTGTGATTGTGAGTAGCAATGGCCATGACAGCTAAAAAATATATGTGAATGAAATTGACAGATTCAAATCATCTGCATTTTTAAATATCCATTGATTTTTTATTTGCAATCCATATTATACATATATTTTATCTTTCTGCGCTCCGTCTCCATATGAACTTTAACTATACCAAATCACACCAACCACACAACCATACAAACCACACCACAAACCACACCACCAATCAAACCACACTTCTTCATGCGCTATGCTTAAAAAGACATCCAAAGATTTTGCTTTACGTGTGTCCACTCGTCTGTATAGGACTCCCACGTAGTAATTACTTGCTCAGTGGGTGTCCCATAATTATTACATTTTTTTTGTTCCTTTAGTTGATGGCTTTGTGCGATTAGCACATATAGCCAGATTTTAAAGAATTGTTTTTGTTTTGATTCGCAAGGTCGAATTCCCTTTATCTTCTCCATTATCCTTAACATACCCTCAGCGGTGGGAGCTGGGAGTGTGCTATTTTCTCATTTACCATACACACCTATATTCTACGCTTGGAATACATTTGGTGTGCAGTGAAGTGATGCTCACGTTCCACGGGCTAGAGCTTACGTTCGCTATTCTCTTCATCTTGACAGTGTGTAAAACAAAAGTTTGAATTGATTTTTCAAAAGCTTAGATTAATTCAAAAACTTAGTTCAAAAGTACTTCATTGCCAAAGAGATACTGATGCCTTTAGAATCTGATGCCAAATTATAACGTTAACATTTAAAAAATAATCAATAGGCTAAACGTAATTGAAAAAACGAAAAAGAACCTCATGCGGAAATAAACAAGGTCGAATGTGGCGAACGCTACAATACTCTATAACTAATGAAAATCCGACAAGTCATTAAAAAAATAGAAGTTTTGTTTTTTTATATTAGTAGGAGGCAAACGAGCAGGCGGTTCACCTGATAGGAAGCAATCACCGCCGCCCATGGGCATCTGCAAAACCAGAGGAATCGCAGATGCGTTGCCGGCCTTTACCTTTACGAAGTACTGTAATAATGAATAAAGATTTGTTATAATAATTAAGATCCTTGTTATTTACCTCGTTCCTGTAGAAGCGCTTCGTGTAAATGTATTGTTAACTTTTTGACTTCGGATGACAGTAAGCCTGCAGCTATTGCCGGAGATATGAGTACTAAAAATGTTTGTCCTGCGTGGAGGTATATTAGTATATTTTTTTGTACCATAAAATTACTTTTTTTCTGAAAATTTGCAAAGTGATTATAAACTTCAATAAAATAAATGTTATACAAAATCACATATTTACAGATTTATGCTTATAAATATGTTCATTGCACAGTTAAAGATGTAAACTTTATTTTTACCTGTTGGTCTAAATGATCCACTTTAAAATCTGTCAAAGCCATATAGACGGTCAATAGCAAATCTGGTATTTTGAATATGAGTACTACCATATACTAAAAAAAGACAGTATTATAAATAATTCTGAAGTTCAAGAAAATGTATAAAGCTTAACCAAAATCCATTAATAAGTACCAAAACATCGAAGGGTTTCTTGTAGTTGGTTACAATATCACAAATAGTTTTGTATATCTGTAACATTTGTGGCATCCGGTTTCCGCCGTCTTTGATAAAACTTTTTAATGATTTTAACCGTAAATACCCATAGTAGAAAACGAGAGTGTTAACCAACATTAGAGCATTAAAATACATGTGGTATAATGTAGTAGAAATTCTGCTGGTTATTTCGACATAACCACTGTCATAGAAGATATAAAAAAATATATTACTTGTGGCTGCGTATACGCTTGCAGGTAAAAGCCAGAGCAAAGCTCGAGTGGTATGCGTCATATTCATATTTAATTTGGAATCTAATGAATGAAGCTCTTCCAACATCATGTAAAATGAATGGTTTTTATTAATACCCAACAAAACAATTGAAGTTAATAACCACTGAAAACTGTAAGCTACATTCCAAAGTATTATAATAAGGTTACTTTTTAATATTAGGAAAGAAGAGCATGATGCAACGGTATAACATGTAATTTGTGCTAGGGTCAGTAACTTTATGGCCCATCTAAATACAGGCCTTTTTGTGTTAAAAATGAATCCAAAATCGAGACACAATACCATTTGTATAATTACAAATAACGTATTTAAGCGTTTTTTCATAGTACAATTTGATTTGATTAGATTTTTTGATTGCATATTAATTACGTTACGGTTGTTAGCTTGTAGTTGGACACAAAAACAATATATTTTAAAATATTGATAACACAACAAATAAATTAATCAAACACTTTATGATGTGAACGAAAGTTCTTTTTGACCGAAACACAAAGTAGTTAGCAAAACCAGAATTATTGAAGAATCATATTGTTGGGGTATTGTAACGTTACTAGCTTTCCTGTAACTACTTGAAAAATGTATTTTGACACGTATGTGTACTTGATGTTCGAAGTACAATATGGTATAGAGCCAAGGCTGCTATCTAAAATTACTATCAATATACTTCACAATCTAATACACTTTAGCGTTGGCCTTTTTGAAGTAAAGTAATTACTCCTCATTATTACATTTATTTAACGTGTTTGGTTTAGGTTGTCTTTGGATATTGTATTTAGTTGTTGTTTATTAATTAACGTATATATCGTGTTAAGAGTGTTATTGTTTATTAAAAACGTGTATATCTATTATCACGGTGTTTCCTTGCTTAGACTGAATTCTGATAAGTTTATAGTTTTTGATTTATGATAAACAATGTGTAACTAATTAAGTAAGGGGGCATTCCGATACTCATACCATTTTTTTAACAAACATCTATAGCATAATAATATATCTGATAGAACGTAGTAAACATTCTACAGATTATTCCGACATAATCACAATGTAAATAATATATTTCTAAAATGACTTTAATATGCTACACAATTCAATACACTTTAGTGTTGGCCTTTATAGAGTAAAATATTTACTTCTCATTAATTATATTGTTCTAAGTTTAGTTTTTGCTATGGTCTTGGCTTTGTTCGCAATTGGCGGTAATGTGATTACCTACTCATCTGTGCATTAGGTGCTCTGACTTATCTTTGTTGACAGCTAACTGGTGTGAAGGTGTGGTTTCACGTAGTCAATAGTAAATGGCTGAGATTGATCTCAGCCATTTATCTCAGATATCAGAGATAGGGTGAGATTGATCTCACCCTATCTGAGATATAATCTGAATCCTTTAAGTTTGTCGCCGCCACCAAAAAAGTCCGGTGACGCTGAAAATGCCGAAAGACGGCAATTTTATTTTAATAACGCACAGTAACAGTCTAATTGGCAAATTCATTATTAAATTTAAAAATAAAGTATTTATACATATAACATTATCAGTCAATTGACCCATTGTTGCTATGCACAGCATTTAAGAAAAAAACACAAAAAATTATAGAATTAATGGAATCAGGCGTTATTTTGCGGAAATCCATGGTACAAAAAATGTAATTTAAATAATATGTGCATATTATTAAAATTACATTTTTTTTTCTACAAAAAATAATAATAATATGTGAAAATCACTTTTTCAATAATGCAAGAGAAAAAAAAAAGTTAATATAAAATTAATATAAATTACAATTAAAAATTAAATCATAATTATATCTATCAACTAACTCTCTCTAAAAAACAAGAAAGTCCCAACTTTAAAGATTTCTATCTATCATACTATATTGTTGGCTTTGTAAAGTTAAAGCCAAGCAGCAACAACGATGACAAGATCAGAAGAGCAAAACAAGAAAAACGTTTACAACTTTATAGAAAACTTTAAAAGATATAACTTTACAGAAGAGTATTACTTAGTAACGCAGCATGTATGGTGAAGTGGTTAGTACAGGTGAGTGAACTGCACGATGGCAATCTGGAGATACAGAGATCCAGCATGAGTAGAGGCAGCGACCAGTCCAAGGGCACCACCTTCAGCACCGACAGCCGCAGCGGCCGCGACGACACGTACTCAGAGAAGTGTTCCAGCACACGAGCTTGGTCTGGGTCTGGGAACGAGTTGCGGATTAAGAGCCTTTATGCATTTCGGCTGCACAAAATCAGTCGTTCTGGAAAACCTTGCAGAAGACCTTTGATCAGCAGATGATAAGGATGATGATGATGATAAGGATGATGATAACGGTGATGATACATTGCGGTATGCCATACAAACAGCAGGTTAGGTTTCAATATTTTAAAACCATTCTTAGAAAGTTTCAGAAGGGATATACAAAAATTTTGTGAGCACACTTTTGAGAAATAGTCTATGTACAAAATTTATGCGATTTTAAGTCAGCTATGGTAATTTTTAATTCACATACATTCAGGCAAGCCAAAGATGGCAATCATGTTACTTTTGTTCTGATTAGAGTAGGAAAAGCAATTAAATCCAAACACATATATTCAAATTTATTTATAAATAAACGTATAGTATCCCGTCACCCCATGAACCATATAGATAAGTAGTCGTAAATACCCTTTAACAGTCCCACTGCTGGGCAAAGGCCTCCATCAATGAAATCAAGTCATCACTACAATGGATGGGTAATGGCTTAATCACCACGCTTGCCAAACGCGGGTTGGTGATCACAAACCCGGGCTATGCACCAAATAAATCCAAAACACACTTTGCCCGATCTGGGAATTGGAACCCGGGACCTTCAGGAATCGAGCCGAGCGTTTTACCACTCGGCCACCGAGGCGTTATACTATATAGATTATACATAACAATAATGTAATACAACGGGTAGTATTCGTGTAAACTAAAAAAATAAAAAAAGGTTTTGGTAAAATTGTTTATTAAAATTTTATCAAAAACTAGGATTGTTTATGTTCATATGACTCAACCGACTTAAAATTATAAAGTTATAAAGTTTATAATTTTTAATGATTTTTATTATATGGTGTTCTTTTCATATTTGTATTTATTTTGGTAATAGTTCAAAACTGAACGGATGAACTTATTTAACATCATATTTGATAGACATATTAGATGGCGTGTCATAGTATCTTCATTATCGTTATGGATTTCGATTGAAATAATGATGACACACTGATAGTCGGCATTAAACTAATTTGCAGACGTAAATTGAATATAATAGAACACTAGCGTTTCTCTCGTGACTTCGTCTATGCGATCACCCGTATCTCGTCGAGGCCCGGAACTTCAGTAGTTGAGCATTCCGGGTGAAGTACGCTTCCACCTTCGGCCTTATCATCACTTAACATCAGTTGAGATGAAGGCCAAGTGCTTACCGGTAAGATATAATATATAGATATATTAATATAATTTTTATATGAAGTGGTGCGTACAAGTACATCACCTGCCACGATATATTGCTAGACTCCAAAAGCAGAGCTTTGGTGCATGAGCGTATTTAACAAAACGAGTTTTTAAGTTGCCTAAAACTTAGGAGTAAATTGCAGCATGACGATTAAGTAAGTGACAGATATTTTGAGGACAGTGATGGGGAGGGTCCAATCCAACGGGATTATCTTGCAAATGGTGAACTTGAGTGGGCGGACCTCGATGTATGCAATGAACCTCTTTATATCTTTCTTCTGATGGTAGTCTGAAACAGAAGTATTGTGTGACCAACTGAAGTGCAATACGCCGAGTATCCATAGAAGTGCTAAGAGATGTCTTCTCTATTCGATCCAGTTATAGTTATCTAAAGCTTGCATAGAAATGCAGCAGTGCCGCCCAGTGAGACCAGCCAGTAATTAAATAGAGATGCTTTGTAAGTTTCTAGAGACGCCTTTGTGTTGTAGGAAGCCTGTGGTAGGATGGTGCGCCACAATGAGGAAAGACAAAGGGAAGATCTTCCTCCGAGCTGGGTGGTATAGCTCGGGGACCGAGGTCCAATGGATGTTAGTTGGAGGTGCTATATATAGCGAAGGAGATGGTGAAACTTCACTACCGCGATGCAGGCTTTCCATACAATTTATCGTCGTAGTATGGCGACGTCGTTGGTATGAGTTTGTGGCGCCATCTGTTGACATGGTTGAGAAGGTGTTTTGCTTCGTGTCGATTATGTGCGGCGTATGCGGTAGGTGACGCCGCCACATCACTCCCCCCCTGAGACCGGAGGTCGATGTCAGTGAGTGCGCTCAGCAGTCAGTGCGTCAGAGCATGCAAGTGCCAGTGGAGAGTGCTGCTGCAGGATGCCCCAGTCTACGGTGAGTCGAGACGGGTGGGGTGTAGGCGCGTTGCCAGTGATGCAGTGTGCTGTTCCTGTCTGCGGTGAGTCGAGACAGGTGATGATGACGGTGGGTCCGAGCTGCTGGTGTACAGGGCTGCCACGCCGGAGTGATGCGGCCGACATTGATGCACCGGTCGTGGGCTGCGGAGACCAGGTCGGGATGATGCCGTCGAGTGTGCCGGAGGTCCAGGAAGCGTCGTCCAAGATGCTGCGGTGGAACCTTGTGGCTCGATTGCTGGCTTGCTGTGACTGCTGGCGAAGGTAGATGATGGATGAGGAGTGATGGATGGGTGCTGCTGCGACGATGTTGAAGGTGCTTTCTGTGCTCCTTCGGGGTCACCACTGTAGGTAACCAATGGTAGTGGTACGGAGGATGCGCCACAATGAGGAAAGATAAAGGGAAGATCTTCCTCCGAGCTGGGTGGTATAGCTCGGGGACCGAGGTCCAATGGATGATAGTTGGAGGTGCTATATATAGCGAAGGAGATGGTGAAACTTCACTACCGCGATGCAGGCTTTCCATACAATTTATCGTCGTAGTATGGCGACGTCGTTGGTATGAGTTTGTGGCGCCATCTGTTGACATGGTTGAGAAGGTGTTTTGCTTCGTGTCGATTATGTGCGGCGTATGCGGTAGGTGACGCCGCCACAGTGTCATCCGCTTTGTTACTTGGCTCAACTGAATCGGAGAATCTAGTGAGCTTTGGGAAGAACCAGAAAACCACAGGGGCTTAATCGGTCACAACAGTTTGAGAATAAAGAAAAGAGAGAGCAAAACATGTATTTGAATTAGGAAAAGCAAATTATTTCCAAAAAATTAAAACATCGAGTAAAAATAAGTCACGATGTTTTACTGACTGACTACATTTTACTTCTTCTTTTAGCTTAAATGCGTCAGTTTCATTGGTGATCCACTGTCTATGGTAGGTAGACGGAAAACGGTAAATTTATGAAAAGCCTAATAATAGCACCAGTCAGTAGAATGTCGTTTAGTTCAAGCTAAGGTGCATAAGCATGGGTGAAGTGGAGAGTTAATGTTATTATGGATGATGATACCTGCAGTGAGCAGAAGATCGTGAAGCTTCAGCTTGAGTGCATCAGATTGGAAAGAGAGGAATCCCGCAGAGAGAGTCGGCGCAAACATGACCACCAACTCCTGAGCAATGTGTATGTTCATCCCACTGATACGAGAAAAGTTTGACTGTGAAGGAATAACGGCCAGATTTTATTTTAATTTCAGCGGGTGATCGGTTGTTCTCCATCTCACTTGAAAGTAGATGACGGTAAGTGTAAACCGTGGCCAAACTTCTGTTTTGGTAAACGCCAAATGCCAGATGACGTAGAATTGCCCATCAAACCCGCTGGATCAGCACAAGGCTTGTTTTATATGGAGTTATATGCTATGCATACTAAATTTTTTTATATACTTTTAGTCTGATAGTTTCAAAATATGTATATGTACAACTAGCAGTAAGTTGTGGTAGATCGTTGACCATTAGCTGTTCTATTGAAAAATCAACAAACAAAACTTACGTACCATAATTAATTTGTCATCAATGAGGTCGAAGTAGATTGTTGTCACTAAATCGATCGTGTTGCACACTAAACAAATGAGAAACTGTAAAAGAAAATAGTATTACTAGTATAGATGTTCAAAAATTATAACTGTTAAGCTTCGCAATCAAGGAAATGTCTTTATATATTGTTTTTTAAAGTTTACGCGAACACTAAAAATTGCAATGAAACAACTTTTAAGGATCTACTCGCGTTAAACATTAAATAAAAACGAATGCATAAAACAAAATCGGGTAGATCCGTAAAAGTTGTTTCATTTCAATGTCTTTATATTATGTTTTCTAGCTTCCAAATTGGCCTGTCACAAATTAGCAAGAGTCTTACTTTGTCGCGTTCCCCGAGAAAGTTGATTTTGACCAGGAAAATAAAAGTCAGATAAATAAGCGTTTCAGTGAAGAGTAACCCCCAGTGCAACCAAGCAAACATGTGAAGAGAAAAATTTATACTCTATTAGACTTATCTGAAGACTAATATATATAAATATATATTTTAGGGGATACCTACTTGAATGCGAAAGCCGTTTCATCGAATTTTATGTCTTCGGAAACCTTTCAACGACATCTCTATACTGCGACGCCTTGTTAAATCGACGTCTTGTTACTGCGATGTTTCGTTACATCGAAAAACTGTACTGCGAACTAATTACTGCGAAGCCTTGTTCAATCGACGTTTTGTCGGCTTTCGCACTCAAGTAGGTACTCATCCCATATTTTAGTGCATGACATTTTCTGGCATTAGTAAGAACCAAAAACCGTAATTATGTCACAGAATGGTAGAAGTACTGCGCATGTCACTGGTTCGGAGGTTCGGTTTAAAATTAAAGATATATACGTAAGAGATTTACTATTTACCGTAACATCAAAAATTGTCTTCACCTTCTCAATCACTTCGGCTATAGTTTTGTACAAACGCTGTGAGTAAACTACGTTATCTTTGTCAACGTATGCAATGAATTTCTTCATTCTACCGTATGCCGTGTAATATATGAAAAAGGTTATGATGTTGATGAAGTTCGACCCAATCACAGTGATGTTGTGAATAAAACGTATTCCATAAGACAGAATGCAGAATTCAGTAAAAGCACAATATAGTATTGTTACAAAATTTTGATATAATATAAGGAATGCTAACATCAGTGTCAATTTACAATCAGATCTGTAAATGGTGCTGTCTACCGCAATATCGGAGTCAAAATGGTGTAAATCTGTAAAGAAATCTTTGAGGGTATACGTGGGCAACATGAGCGTTATCACAAATGTGAAGTATAAAAGTACGTCGATGATAAACCAGTACTCACTCATCGGAATCTTAACATGACCCATGGTACAAAACGCATAAACCACCGTCCCTACGTAAGTCAACATCAGCAGTGTAGTTAATACTTTCATCAATACGGTCTTAATTACAGATTCGAATCTTATAAAACCAAAGTCTAAACCTAACACTATATGTAAGAAAATGAAATGATATCTCATAAGATTTGTAAAGCCGTTAGTGTTTCCAGATTTGAATTGAAATGATTGGCAGTGCGCTACGGAAATGTCGACCTTCATTTTTTATGTTTGAAGTTTTTGAAACGAATGGTTTTTTCTAAGGACTCGCGGCCACTACCTTGAGACTTAGCCGAAGACTAAGAACTGACCTATTAATTTTTAATAGTTTCACAAAAATATTTGTTTAACTGGTCCATTACTGAAATTGGTAGGTGTATGGGTAAATAGGTTTAGAAAACAATAAATAGGTACTGTCTACACAGGCATGAATTATGTTGATTACATTTTCAGCCGATACCTAAATATCTTACTGTTAAAAACTTTTATATTGTAATTTACAAAATTAAATAATTTATAGCGTCAAAAGTAAAATATTCCCTTGTTCTTTTAGTGCAATTCATTCGTGGCAGCTCTGTTGAAACAAGCTTTTACTCATCGCATACTCGTAGTACAGTATTTGACGAACACGTGGATGCGTCAAGGACTTTTTAAAGGCTTGTACACATAGCAAGTTTGTTATATATAAAATATCTATAAAAGGAACAGCCAAAAATCCTTGATCTTATTTAATGTATGATTTATTCGCGTTTTTTGTATCCATTCAATAATATAAACTTAATTTCTCGTTTTGAATTATTAAATCTTGTATTCGAAAATGCATGTCCAAATTGTAAGAAGAATACTACTTAGTAATAAATATATACTTCACTACTGTAAACTCCGCTCCGCCAAATTGTAAATTATTTTATTGTCCATGTATATTTATATACGGGTATATTAGATTACACGGGTTACGGGTATTATTAGGTTACATTACAGACATTAATCTTAAAAATGTTATAAATACATAATAGGTTTAATGTTTTATAGTGTTTCAATAAAAGTACTATCTATCTATCTCCATAAGTTTCAATGTCCAAAGTGATTCATTCGTTTCATTGTACAATGAAGAATATTTGTCTTATCTATCTCTAAAATTATGAATTAAATTTAACAATAACAAATGTAATTGCCCTCATGGCTTCCCTAGCTAGTAACATAAGAAACAAAACACACAAATAAAATGAAGAAATACACTATCGTCATCAGTCTATACTAGTCTATTCCTAGTCATAGGTCTCTCCAAGTGCACGCCGCTGAGCACGGTCCGCGGCTACTCTCATCTAGTTATAGCATAATAGACTATAGGAAAATTGTATAAAGTTCGTTAGCGTGTTTGAAATAGCGTCACTAAATGAGTTGACATGTACCAAGCTTTAGTGCGACCTAGAACTTGTAGTTGAATGCCAAGGACTGAATCTAAGTTCGCTCACAAAGGAAATTGCGTGGTATCTTCCCGCTGTGACCCGCAAACATACGGACGCAAATCCGATCCGATCCGAACCCCTCGAAGAATCTAGTAGGGCACGGGGACACGCACTAGTGCGTGATGCCGTTCCCTCTAGAAAACCTCCGAAGGTGATTCGTTTCACACGGCTTGAGGGACCTTTAAGTTCCTCGCCGCCCCCAAAAAGCTGTGAAGCTGAAAATGCCGTTTGAGGCAATCAGCAAACTCTCTCAAAAACGGACGCGAATCCGTTCTCATCGTGTATTTCTAACAGTAGGTCTGTAGGTGAGGTTTCAAACTAACCAAAGTTTACTGAGCAAATATAATGAAAGCATAATGGGGTTCGAAAGATAGAGTACAGTTTGACATTTTTAAAATAGTACAAAGTCAAGGTAAATTTTGTGGCGTGATTCAGGATACTACAGCACCATTCATTTTTAATCGGAACTAAATTTAGTATGAGAAATGTTGTATGAGGAACAGGATATGTATAAGGATTTTTTATGAGTACATATGATTGAACATCAAGGACTTGTCAAAAGGAATAATTCAAAGCACCTGTAAACACAACAACTATACAAGTTGGGTCGACACCACTATTAACATAATTACTAATTACCATACTGCCAGACCAAAAGATACTGTAAGCTCTTTCTGCGTAAAACGGAACGCACCTGATTAAATTTAAATACAAGCTACTAACTTATTATGAGACGACCAACACCTCAGTCTCCCTGTGACCACGGACCCTGCAAAGGGTTCGAAACGTCAGGATGAACATTAATTAAAACTAATGTGTAAAATAAACGCGAGTAGATCCGTAAAAGTTGTTTCATTTCAATGTGTAGTGTTCGCGTAAACTTTAGAAAACAATATATAATTACTAATTAACATAATTAATTATAAAATTATTTATTAACAAGTAATAGTTAAAAGTATTGAAAGTCAACAAAACGATTACTAACGATTACATTAAGTGTAACAATTCCAATACTAAAAGAATAATTAGTTTTCCATCACTTTGGAATTTTGGGTGCTGTTCAGAAATTACGTCATCTCGTTTCTTGTGCAGTACGCAGTTGATTTCCAATGTTCCATGCTTGATGTTGGTATGCTATAGCGTATGTTTCCAACTTTCTAAGCAGAGCGAATGTTATTTTTCCATTATCTGAACTTTGTTTATTAGTTAAAACTTGTAGCTGCTCCGTGGGAGACGACCTCGATTTCAAGGCTTTGAAGGAGTTATATATGTCATCATGAATGTTATATGTTTCTTATCTGAGCGTTCCCGATGGTGAAGATGTACTGTACCTTCGACTGCTTTCATGCACTTATTAACAAGATACAGTTGGATGAGGTTAATATTGAATCAAGTGTAACATTAATCACTGTTACTGTTCTTTGAAATTGTCTTTTACAACAATAAAAATCAAAATGAAATAAAATAAGTCACTAGAGAGGTGCCACTTAGTGTGAGAAACGCTACGAACATCCGTAGCAGTGTGAATAAAGTTCACACTCACATTTGATTCATCAGGAAAGTTCCATGGTACATAATTACTATTACCTAATGAGTTTATTGGACTAACATTTTCATAATAAATGTATCATAGGTTTTATCTATACATATTAAATGCTTTATCCTGAGTGACTGACGGATCAACGCACAGCCTAAACCGCTGATCGTAGAGACCTGAAATTTGTAGGGTGTGTTCTGTGTATGGCGTAGGCATCCATTTGACGACCTCAATAGCCAAGTGGATTGCACGCCGGACTTTGAACGGCGCTAACTCTGAGGTCCCGGGTTCGATTCCCGGTCGGGTCAATGTCGAAAACGAACTTTTCGATATTGTGTCGGGTCTGGGTGGTTGTGGTACCGTCGTTGTTTCTGATTTCCATGAAACAAGTGCTTTAGCTACTTACCTTGGGATTAGAACAATGTATGTGGTGTTGTCTCATATTTATTTATTTATTTATGTTACCTAAGTTTAGATATCCGATAAGAAAAGATTTTCCGAAATTCTACCTCTAAGGGGTGAAAAAGGGGGGCAAAGTTTGTATGGGACAACGTGATTCCTTGGTCCAATCTACTTCAAATTTTGCATAAACCTTTTTTAACAGAATTGATAAAAGACGTGTTTCGTATTTTATTGAAAGTGTTTTATTTTATTGAAAACGTGGTTAAAAAGGGGTAGAAAGTTATTTTGGCGGTGATTTGCTTTGAAGTTGTTATCAATACTTCTTAGTGTTTTTGATTTAAATTACGTTTTATTTTGACACATGTTTCAAAACTCAATCCGATTTTATTCAAAAAAGGTTAAACACACTTAAAAACGTCTGCAATTACTCTTTAAAGTGGCTGTTTGTTTGTCTCGCTAAAATTCGAGAATGGCTTTACCGACTTGGCTAGTTTTGAATTTGAAATATTTGTTTTGAAGTTCAGGGAAGGTTTAAACGGTGAGAAACATAAATAATAAGTAACGGAAAATACTAAAAATGACAATTGAATTTTTCAATACAAAATGTTCCAGGATTTTTTGTTTTGTTGTCATAGAAACTGTCAAAGTGTCCGCTGTCCGCCGCGTCAGCTAATTATACATATATTTAAAATTACTAAATGTTTAATTTTAAAACATTGTCAGCCAACTTCAAAATTATCGCCGTTAGAAAAGACAAAAAAAATTTACCAGAAAAAACTTTCAACTTAAATTTAGACATACATACACACACACATACCTACAGTTTTGTTAACGGATGCAGCCATTATCAAACACTATTCTTGTTGTACTCAATCTATTTGAACAAATAAAGCTTCTAATAAAACTAATAAATAAAATAAATAATAATATTAAAAGCCTTTTCTTATTATTATTATTTATTACATTCTAAACTTAAAGTGAGCGAAGCCACGAGCGGAATATAGTAGCGGAATAAATAAAACAATGGCAACGTTATATTTACTCTTTCATTTATTTTGCTTGCTCGGTACTTTAAATTATTTTAAAACTACGTATTAGTATCGTCTCTTATTCACTTTAGAATATAAAATATATTTCACATAATCAACCAGGTATCAACCTTTCTTGATAGAATCATTCCACTGCGTTTTTTCACTGCCTTTTCTTTCGATGACTCACGAAAATTTTCCACAATTATCTGTCACAAGATTTGTAGTGTTCCATACTTTTCATGTACACACCATTAGTGGTCTAGGAGGACATCGCCCAACTTTCTGTGGCTCGTGTGGTCCACTTACGATACTCTCCTGCAGACGAATATGATCTCGGACATACTGGCATTTGTCTATTAAACGAGTTTTCCGTGTGTGTTGACAGATGTGTGCTCATCTTGCCCGGCAGCTTGTACTTTCCTTGCTCAATCCACGGACTGATATTAATCTTAGTCCTCTTAATAGCATCTAGAACCATCTTTGTTGTAGCATAAATCAGTACTAGTATAAGCGAAACTATGACGATGTCTAAAAGCCATAAGTATTTACTGATGTACACAGCTATGTTGTAGATGATATGGAATTCTTTTTCTTTTAGTATTGCGCAAGGTTTTTCTAGGGCTGCGAATGGGATGGACAAGCAAATTAATATACTGATGATTGACAGGAGTATTGATATGTAAAGGTTGAGGGTGCGGTCCGTCAGCAGCTGCGTCTTGTGTTCCACTTTGGGCTTTTTGTGGAGAAGCATGAGAAGTCTCTCGTCCTCCTTGAAGAGATCATCCAGGTGGAAGTACTGGACGAACCTGGAACAAACAGGTGAACGTTTAATTAAATTATAGAAAAAAGCAAAATAGTAAATTAAAACTATCTAAAGAGACGCCTCGTTGCCCGTGCGGCATAGCGCTCGGCTTAATAGCAATAGGCACTGGGTTTGATTCCCAGGTCGAGCAAAATACTGTTCCGGATTTTCGATGCTTAGGTACCCGACTTGTGATCACCAACCCGCGTAAAGCAAGGGTGATTAAGCTAACTAAATCTATAATTTTGGCAATGACTTGGAGGCCTTTTGTCCAGCTATGAGACAGGTAGGCAGGCTAGGTACACATAGGCTATTTACTTAATAAAATTTCACCTATAATTGTTAATGATTTAGAGAAAGAGCTCGATTTTTCCGTGTTTGGGTTGCAATTAAGCAAATTTCGTTACATCAAATTAAAAATCCTAAATCCTGTTTAAAATATTCTAGTGCTAGTAAATTTAATAGTTTTTTATTATACGTAGCACGGCTAATGACTCCATTTCAAATGATGTTAAGTGAATACATACAGCATGTGTGCAGCAAGAGTGCATACAGCATGATCTGGATTCCGTGCAGCGTGACAACAACGAAGCATCAGCTACCCTCACTCTGCCGGCCCACAAGGTGCCTCTTCACGCCTCGTTTGAAGGACCCCATGTCATAGGAAGGAGGGAAAACGTGTGCTGGCAAACTATTCCATGTTTTGGAGGTGCGACAAAGTTTTATAAGTTATATAATTTAAAAAAATCATAAACAAGCATTAATTTTTTTTTTTGTTCATGTTTATGTTTTTTAGTGTTGCAATAAAAGTATTATCTATCTATCTATCTAAAGTAATCATGACCTACCTTTGCCACGCTAAGCGGTACAGAATCATTTTTGATTACACTTATTCGCACTTATATACCACCCACACTTATTGTATATTTTTAATATTTTTTTTGTCACAAATACTATATTAAAATGCTATCCAGGGCAGTGCTCTTTTACTCTGATATGCACACCTCTAGTCTTCACCTGACACTTATAACTGATTCTTACAAGTGTCCAATGTTCCAATAGACCCCTTAATTGAGATCATTAACAAATCACTCGGAATTTATTATCTTCTAGTAGTGAATAACCTTATATTAGGCAATGTTCGTTTTAATGAACACTAATGGTTTATTCAATTTAATGTTTAAAGCGACATTATTATAGTTAAAGATTTTTTATACTTAGCACGGCAAATGACTCCACACCACCTGATGCTAAGTGGAAATGGAGTCCAGACACGAAGACAACTGGTGCAGCGTGAAAACAACGCAGCATCAGTCAACTTCACTCTGCCGGCCCGCAAGGTGCTTCTTCACGCCTCGTTTGAAGGACCCTATATCATAGGAAAGAGGGAAAACATGTGCTGGTAGACTATTCCATCTTTTGGAGGTGCGACAAAGAAACGAGTCACCAAATTTCTTTGTGCGCGATGAGATATGTGTGACAGTGAAGCGATGACACCGGAGAGCAGCACGTGTACTCCTATGGAGGAAGGGAGAAGGTGGGATAAGGTCAAAGAGTTCTTCAGAGCGCTCGCCGTGATATAAGCGATAAAAGAGATAGAAGACCTAATTAATTATGAGAATACCAACGCCTCAGTCTCCTTGTGACTTCTATGTTTCTTTCTGTATCTACTTACGTTTAATTTTTGCATTTGTTTTTATCCTAAATCCGAACCCTTTACAGGGTCAGTGGTCTGCATGTGACCACGAAAGGTCAGAATAAAATCAAATGAACAAATTAAATGCGATTTGATTCGTAACAGTTGTTTAATTTCAGTTTCTTTATTTTACTATTACCTCAGCTACACAGTATAGCTGCAATACAGCAGTAAGCTACACTTTACTTACAATTTAAACCACAAATACTTGCCATGTACCACTAACAGTAGATCAGCCAGTTGTTGCGCTGTACTGTTTATTCGGACCATCGGGGCTGATTTAGGAACTCGTTGTGTGTTCTCTGGAAATTAAACGCTGCGCTAACTCCCGCTGCGAGGTGCCATGGAATTTCAATTGTGGAACACGGGATACTCTTAGAACGAATGTTTTATTAAAACCTTGTTAAAGCTTTCCAAATAGAGTAAATACTTTTTTGTGAATCAAAACTTTATTTGAAAGTTTCTTTTTGCGGTATAGGTCAACCACAAAGGTGTTGGTTGACCTTCGTGGGTTCAATTCGATTGCAACGTCATGAACAAAAGAGGTATGCCTATACTCAAACTAAGTTGTTTGCGTTCAACTTAAACCTCTATAAATTTGAGTGGAACGTGAAAGTTTCAAAATGTAATTTGATTGTCTTCGTTATTTAATTTAATTTTATAGAATAGAATAGAATAGAATTTGTTTGCATAAAACATGGTAAAGTACAGATCGTGACATAAATAAAACCAGCATGTTTTTTCCACAATTTGGCGTGCAAAATTATAACAATTAAGTATTAATTAATTAATTATTTCACTAATACAAATAGTCACTAATAATAATTAATAAACATTTCAAAATCATTAAAAATTAAATAAATACATTGCTATTTTATTTTAAATTCAAATTATAACATCATTTAATGTCAAAATACTCAAGATTATACGGGGATTTAATTCTTAGCCAACTACGCAGTTGCGATATAAATTTACTTAAAGGTAACCTTCTAATTTCAACAGGTATATTATTATAGGTACGTATCGACATGCCATAACAATTCTTTTCAAAATATGCACTTCGGTGAGGAGGCATTATTAACAAAGCTGTGTCTTTCGGCCGTAACCGTAAGCATCTCCCACTCGGTTCAAATAGTATTGGGTTACGTCTAATAAACATTCATAAATATAAACATTATATACAAATAACGTTAATTTTTTTTAATTTTCTTTCGATTTAGATAAGAATAAGTTTGTTAAACACGTATTGTAAGTACCTACGCCTTGATAGTCGCGTTGGGCGCTCGGCATTATCGGGGTTTAATTCCAAGATAAGATTTTTTTTAAATTAATATTACGCGGTGGGTTTTTACCCAGCATTGTTCACTTACAAATTAGAACTTAATGTATTTTGCCAATCCATAAGCATAGTACGTACATAATAATATGTCACAATCGGATACGTACCAACGACGCAATGTCCCAATCAACGGAGTGGTTCGGCAGCTGGCGCCGGATTAATGGCGACCGGTAGCTCGCAGCACGTCTGCGTATTCAAATATTATTCTGATATACCACTCAGTTTAATCAGGTTCAAGTACCGTCATCATCATCATCAGACTACGCACCAACAGAACAGATTCGATTCCCAGCGGGGGGTACATCTTTGTGTACTCCTACAACTTCTGAGGCACCGGTTATATCTTGCAAACATTGATGTTAGCTTTTTTGTCCGCCTGGCTAGCTGTGGGACCGCTGGGTATGAGGTAGGTGGTCTTAATCACTACACCATCGAGGCGGACAATTGACTTACACCGATTTACCTAACAGTATAAAAATTACGCATGATTTTTGTGACCCTACTTTCATAATTATCTATATCTTTATCGAGTGAAATTAAATCAGGATGCAGACATTAGACATTGGCCAAAATAACTGGCCGGCCGCTAAGTATGATTAATGTGCACTAGCGATGCGCGCCGGCTCTGCGCGGTAATTTATCGCCCTCGAATTAAGTGACAGACACCCTAATTGTGGAAGATTTATTGTTGCTGCTGTTGTTTATAGGTGCGAACGAATTGATTAACTGTGTTCGACGGTTCTACCTCATTGGTAGCGTAGCTAGCTGCAAATAGTCTATGCATCATGCGACTCCAACGATTCCGGGAATCCAGTGAAGTTGCCAAATTAAAAAATAGACATCCTGAATGGGTAGTAGGTAAAAAAATTTTTGGACGATTCAAAAGCACTTTTCTAAAGTTTATTTGAATAAAAATATTTGCCTTTGACTGTGCCTTTGACTTTGACTTTGACTTGGCTTTGACTTTGCCAGCTTGCGTGATGCCAGCTCCTAGAATCTTCGGGGGTTGTTCGGTCACTTAAGGAACCTTAAGTTTCTCGCCACCCGTATGAATTTGATAATGCCCTAAATACCGAAATCGATCACGTACGCGAAAACAAAAATTTTTATGGCAAAAAACAGCTTCTTTGTCGTTTCTGGTTTGCCATCAGGAGGCGCTGCTTCAACGCCATACAATTCTCGTTTTCGTTAACGTCATTGAATGGTGAATAAAAGTCGCATTGGACACTCGGAAAAGCTAAAGTAGATACTATAGCATTTATAATAGATTTACAATAGATATTACGTTTTCAAGTTTAGCGTGTTTCTAGTATCCCAATGGCGTACAAAAAAACTGTCTGTAAAACCTACATACCTTCGTTGAAATATTGATCAAAGGGTTAATTAACTTATGATTAATGAATTTTTGTAACACTAACAGACAATAGGACAGGTAGATCATTAGAGAGGCTTTTGCGTTGCAAACAATAAGTGGATTGGGATTCCAATTCATTAAAATGAAAGCTTAATGTGATAATTACATTATGAAGGAATTGTTATTCTTGAAGCGCGTATCCAGAAAATCGAAAATCGTGGTCTAAAGTGACACGAACACACGAAGCTGAAGCATAGCGACTTCAGATCGGTGCGTCTCACTTGATATACCAACACTTAATATAATTTTATTTATCATAACGTTTACTTTACATAATGTTCATTTTATAAAATACGATTTAGTATAACGTTCATAACGAATAATGCCATTTGAAATAAAACTCATTTAATATATCGTTTATTTCATATAATTTTGTTTGATATACGCGTCATTTCATATAACTATTATTTAAGATAATATTAACGTTTCAAATAATGATTGATTGATATAATCTTCACTTGGTATTACAATCAATTGACGTAATAATCCGTTGGTATACAGTGTCAGTGACAGAAACGAATCGCTGCAAAACCGACTCCACGTAGTCTTGTCTGCCCTACCCCTAAAGTGTAGTTTAAGCCTGCGTAGGCGCGGAGTGGCGAGGCGGCCCGCGAGCCGAGGAGCAGGTAGTTTCAAAAGCCCACCGCCGAGGCTGAGGCTGGCCGGCAAAACCGGCCAGCAAGCTGAAGCTACGGTGGTAAGCGAAAACCATCTGCGACGATAAGCTCGCGTGGGACCGCCATAGCCCCGCAGCATGTTTGCTTGCTTGCTTGCTTGTCTGGTCTGCATGCTTGCTTGCATGCTTGCTTGCTGCATGTCTGCTTGCATAATGCATATCTACTTGAGTGGTTGCTATTAGGTATGTTATTATTGATAATTTAATTTAAATTACTTATTGTTATTGTAAGCTCGATAGCTAGATCGAGTAGGAGGAGCTCGATGGCGCAGTGCCCGTGTCTGCGAGTGCTGAGGTTAAGCAACTTTCGCAAAGGCCGGTCATCGGATGGGTGACCAAAAATGTATTATCTTGAGCTCCTCCGTGCTTTGGAAGGCACGTTAAGCCGGTGGTCCCGGCTACATTAGCAGTCGTTAACAACCACCAATCCGCACTGGGCCCGCGTGGTGGTTTATGGCCCGTTCTCCCTATCCATCCATAGGGAAGGCTCGTGCCCCAGCAGTGGGGACATAAATGAGCTGATGATGATGATGATGATTGTTATTGTAAAAAAGTTTTTTAATTATTATATCATGTAGATCTTATATTAAACGGCTATTATATTAAATGAGTTTAACTCAATCGTTTGTTATTCGTTTCAAAATTGAGTTTTTTAAAATGATATCATTCCATCATTATATTAAATAAGTGTTATATTAAACAAAACTATATCATTTGATTGTATATGTTTTGATCATTATACGATATGTTGCTATATAATACATAACACCCCTTCAGAAGGGTGAAGTGAGCCGGAGTCATCAATGGCGCGTAGATCGAGGGGATGGATGAAGTGAAGGGTTGATGAAGAAAGTCTTCTGGTGAAGACACACACCCAGAAAGAAATGACGCACAGTGCATGGCTGCTTGTATACTGAATGCTTGCACGCTGAATGGCCGTCTGAAGGGCTGCTTGCTTGTCGCATGGCTGCTTGTATGTTGCATGGCTATTTGCATGCTGCATGGCTGCTTGTATGTTGCATGACTGCTTGCTTGCCGCATGGCTGCTTGTATGTTGCATGGCTGCTTGCATGCTTTCATGCTGCATTATTGCTAGCACTTGCATAAGTATTTGCTTAATAATATTATTAAAATCTAGATAAATAAGTCAGTATCGTTTTCTGTTTTTGATCCAGCTTGTAGTGCACCTATAATTGAGGTGCCAATTTGTGTGTAATGTACCTCGTTATTTAAAAGTGTTTTGTTAGTGCAAGATTTATATAAAAAATGTCTTGATTTTAATACGATTTGTTGTTATATCGTATTTTCCTTATCCGTTAACGATTTTTTTATGTATTAAGGTGTAAATAGTTCGGCAATGTTAGCCTAAGTATGAATGGTCCTGAAAAGTTATCACAATTATTCAATATTGTTTCAGTCGTCGTATACCACATCGTAAAATGATGTCATAACTATATTTGACAATAAAGTCCTATAGAGACGACGTGTCGCATCGCACCCACTTTCACACAAAACAACTAGTCTAATTCATTAGTGATCGACCCTTTTAATCGTCGATTGGCACCGTCAAATGAATTATTAGGTTTTGTCCTTCCACCAAGATGGACGTTCACGCCAATAACGGGAAAGCGTTCTTGTCAAAAACCCCCACAATACTGTTTACAACTGTGCAAATCATTTTCGGAGTGGATTTCGGTGTCGCGAAGATAGTTACCAAAAAGTGGGGGTACTTTCTGAAAATACTGTGTTTCCTTTTCTCTCTGAATGTGGCGGTGATGTTGATGAGGCCATTAGAAGATTTTACTGGTTATCATGTACTATACAATTTGTCTTTCGCATCCGAATATATGTCATACTGTTTAATACTTTTACTATCGAAGTACAGTTTATACGAATACTTATTAGATTTTGACAGTATCAATCTCTATGGCTGGATGAAAAATAGAAAAATTTTGATCGAAGTTATCATTAGAACTTTGGTTATACCCTTGATGTCTTTTGGACTAAAAGGGGTTATAATTTTTATTTATTGTGCTTATTCTACGGATGAAAAATTTTGTTTCGTACCATTTGTTGATTATTTCAAAGCATTCCTAGTAGCTTTGGCGTTTGACACGACGCTATTGGTTCAATACATCATAGTTTACATTTATTATAGACGGTTAAATGTTTTGAAATTAAAAATAATTAAAAATCAAATACATCCTGCTAACGTTTTAAGAACATACAAAAGTATAATGGATGCTGTGGATAGAATTAAACCTGTTCTCGACAAGCTGGTAAGTTTTCATCATCGCTTTTTTATTAGTGTTTAATGTATTTATTTTTAAATTTAGTTAGGTTATCTTTTTAATCAATCCGTGTTGTTTTATTGATTCTTAAACACGAAAGAAATGTTTAAAATTATTGTACGCTTTTCGCTTTGTGTAATTATGTGTGCTTATGTAGCGAAGAAATGAATGTCTATGACTATGTCTATGTGTATTTCTATGTCGATGTCCATATCTGCGTCTATGTCTATAGCTATGTCTTTGTATATGTCTATGTCTATGCCTATGTCTAAGTCTATGTCTATGTTTATGTCTATTTGTAAGCTAAAATAATGACAGTTTTCAAATTGTTCTCAGATTCTGTGTGGAGCATCCATAGCTTTTCCTAGATTTATAGCTACCGAGTACATGGCTCTCCATCAGCTAAAACAAAGCGTATGTTAATTTATTTTAAGATTTTCTTTTTCTCCTCACAAATTATGCTCAAAATTCTGTCATCAGTCGTGAAACATAGAAATTGTCATAAGAATTTCTGTTCAATCAATATTTTTACATGATGCAAACAGGCTTCAAATAGGCGTTAATTGACGAAATTAAAATGTAAAATACTACTTGAAAAAAAGAATAACTTTATTCTATTTTGACTATACTTAATCTATATAATTATAGATTTTATTGTAATGGTGCCGCATTTTATTGTGATCGCCAATGTTAACTAAAAATTTTTTAAGTTCATTTTTACTTCTTCTTAACACTTCGTTGTTCACCAATGGTTGGATATTGCATTTCCAGAATGACTGGGTGTCCTTGGCGTTGCAGTACGTGGTGGTGATCCAGATGAGCTTCATGATGAGTTTGGCCGCCATCACCGCTGAGGTGGCCAACACGCAAGCAGACACCATCAAGCTGGCCTTACTCAACAACCTGATCGAAACTACTGGCAAGTTTCTTATCTTATCTTAGTGCCTGTACCTAGTCTAGTTTGTAGTAGGTATCTAGTATCTAGTGGCCTGCTGAGGTTTCCCTCTCCCAGTAGCACTTCGACCGAACGATATCTTGTATGCAACAGTTACACGCACCTAAGGGTGAGTTATTTTATACTAGTTGTTGCCCGCGACTTCGTTCGCGAAGACTAAAGTAAAAAAAAAGTATCCTAAAAAGGAAAGTTTCATTAAAATCCATTCAGTAGTTTTTGCGTGAAAGAGTAACAAACATTCATCCATACTTACAAACTTTCGCGTTTATAATATTAGGCTAGTAGGATTTTCATTTCATTTCATTTAGTTATAAGCTCCTACTTGTGAGTTACACGCACTTTTTTTTTGTGAGGGTTTGCTGATTGCTCTTGCTATTTTCAGCTTTACCGAGCTTTTTTTAAGGCGGCGAGAAATTCAAAGGGTTCTAAGTCACACAAAAGAGTACTTGACTTTATTAGTTTTTATAGAAACGAAGTGATGCGCTGATCAATTTCCAGCCACGTTTTGTTTTTCTCACTTGATGGTAGTGAATTTAGGTCTGAAACTGTAACACTTCGTAAGATGGTAAGATGGTGGTAGCTAACCAGGCGTAATTAAATCAAGCCCCATCTTATCTTATCTTATCTGGCGGCGGTTCAAGCTTACATTATCTTTCATTGCAGATCCACAAAAGCAGTCGGAGATAAAAGCGGTGCTTTACTACATGACAAACCGGCCGAGCCAGTACTACGTGTGGCGCAGGATACCCCTGGACCTTCGGCTACCGGTTTCCGTCGTCAGCATTATGACCACATACCTCATCGTCATCGTACAGTTCACGCACTTGTATGATTAATACGCATACACAATTGATGAAATCAGGTGTTACTTTGCGGAAAGCCATGACATACAAAAATGTACAATCTAAAATTTTACTACAATAAATCAACTAGTCGTACCAGTAGAAAGTCCGAGTGGGTATCAAACCAAATACTCTTGGATTACCTGTCCAATGCTTTTACCACTAAGCTACTGGGAGCAAAGAAAACTCGTTGAAGCCCGGGTATTATGTAAGGGTCGTGGGTTCGATTCCCACTTGAGCTTCCTCAGACTGGTTGATGTTTTCTAGTAAAATTTTATATTTTACGTACATAAAGCATTTGAATGCAAACATTAAAATAATAAAAATACAAAAATGTATATAAATGAAAAAACTTTTACGCGATCTACTCGCTTTTTTTTTTTTTTAGTCTCCCTGTGGCCATGGACCCTGCAAAGGGTTCGAAACGTCGGGATAAACATTAATTAAAACGAATGTGTAAAATAAACGCGAGTAGATCAGTAAAAGTTGTTTCATTTCAATGTGTAGTGTCCGCGTAAATGTAATGTAATCAAAATATTAATCAGTGTACATTAAGTTAAGTTACAGAATAATAATAATAATAATATTATTAACCATTATTGTCCCGATAGTCGTTTCAGCGAACGGTCTGATAGCGAAGAGCCTCGACCAACATCTTAAGAGGCTCTCGCTTGATGGTTGGATCAAGGGTCAGATTCAGAAAGCAGTACTCCTTGACACGGCACGTATTGTCAGGAGGTTCCTCACTCTGCAGCCCTGACCACCGGTAGCTTGGGCCCTGCCCCGCTGCTGCTGGTACTCTAGAATTAGGTTTTTATAATGTTTTATTGTTTTTATATTAAAATATTGTAAACATCTAGTTTTAAGAAAGAAAATAAATAAAGAGTATAATAATAATAATAGTAGTAATAATAAATCTTTATTTGTTTCATTATAAAGCATAGTGAGAACCTTAACTTAAATGGAATATTTAATGGAAATAACCATTAAAAAAAAAATGTCAGGCTTAATGGACAATGATATAAAAATGCCAAACAACTGTTTAGAGGATTATGCATGGCAATTAAAAAGAGAAGGTTGTTCAAATACTTAACAATAAGGGTAGTACAATAACTGAAAGACAAATTAACACTTTGTAATTTTAATTGCATTTTTGTACGCTATTGCAACTTAGTGTTACCAAACAATGGATAATGTATCGATTATTAATCGATAGTGCAAACGGGGCTCAAAATAACTAAATAATCTATTTTTAATCGATTAATCGATAGTATCGATGGAATTGATTAAATCAATTCCCAATTTTCATAAATATAATCGATGATATTCGATTAATCGATTATATTGCATAATTTATAATGCAATACAATCGATATTGTCAATAGTATCGATATAATCATGAATGATAATTATATTTAAAAATAGTTTGTAGATGTATCGATTTCAGCAATATAATCGATGTAATCGATAGTACTGTCTTAATTCAGGTATTGATTCAATTGATTTAATCGATAGTATTGTATACCTAGATAATTATAATCGATAAATCGATTATAATCGATATTATTGTCGATAAATTAATATCAATACTATCGACTTTAGATACTATCGATAGTCCTGTCGATGTTTAGATTTTTGCGGAGTGGCGATAATCGATTCATCAATAATTGATTTTTTGGCAACACTAGGGTAGTGGCGTCAGTCTTCGGCACAGTAACCCAGTGTCCGGCACCAGCTTTTATCTTTTCGTTGCCAAAAAAGAACATAAAACTTCATTGATATCTTACTGGATGACAGCTAAGAAGAAATTTTCATAAAATGAACAATTATGTCATAAAATTATCACTTTTATATCTAATTCTTATTTTATCTCTTGTCACAATTATTATTCTATTAATTTAATTTAATTTTAATTTGATTTTAATTTTATGTAATTCGACATTCACATGCCCTGCGTTTGGCAAAACAGATGTTCAAAATTATAATTTTAACCACCAGCTAAAATGTACTTTGTTTTGCGTGAATAAATAATAATTTAATTTAATTTAGGTACTCAAGTGTTGCTGAAGTGAACAATCAGATGCTGACCCGTTTTAATAATTAAAAGAAAAAAACTGTCGACCGCTGGCCCCTGTCGAAAACTGGTGTCACTACCCACCCGTGTTTTTGTTACATTACTTTATAAAGACGTCGAACAGCATTGTTTTGTATTTGAAAAAAGACGAAGTGTTGAAAAAAGTCCACGAGTGGGATTCGAACCCGCACCCCATGACATGCCGGGTCAGGTGCACTGCCAACTATGCTATCGTGGCTCAATCCATCTCGCCGAAATTCATAAACACTATCTACTTTTACTTTATAAGCCAAAGGAGCCCTATTCAATGTCGACAACTACGTCATCAACATCCGATCTTAATATTTTTATAAATATTGAAAGATTAGTTATGAATTAGGCAAGCTATAATATTATGATTATTTACATATAATTTTTTTCCCGCTCGTGGAGTTTTCCAAATTCTCCAGAATCCTTTTCCAAATTGTAATTTATTGACAATAATATTAATTGCGTACAATTATATGTAAATAATCAATATACAATTATATGTTGTAAACATAACAGTAAACATTTTTTAAACCAATACAGCCAGCACATAATTCTAAAATAAGTAAGCATGATGTTTATAAAAAATCATTGATAAAATCACGGGATAGATAAATAAAATAATTAAATTGTTTTGATTGACCACGTGATCGAAAACGCACGGGATTTTGCTGAAGCAGCAGGCATTTTATTCATTTGAATTTTAATGGCGATTTTCATAAAACATAAAGAAATTCACAACGAATTAATTAAAATGCAAATATATTATGGTATAATGAACCATTAGACATATTTTTCTAAAACCTGTCAAATACCCTATTTATTATTACCTTCTGGTCGATTGTTTTTAATAATTGAATTTACCTCATCTATTGGATGACCTTTTTATACAGAAGAAATGCAGTAGGCATAGCACTGCGCCCGGGGAGAAGCAGATGGATATTTGGCACTCTTCACCGACCTCCTCAAGGAATTCACATCGAGGAACTAAGCTGCAATTCCTTTCAAATACGAGGACCTGGCATTACTAAACACTCTCTATGTCCCATAATTTATGATTTATAAATACTTAAGTTTACAACTTATTCGTATCTAGTTTTTGTAAGACTCTGAATTATTCATGAGATTTGTACTCAAGAACTGAATATCGTGGCGTGGATACAGACAGCTGCTAATAAGGGGCAACTACAAGTTTGTGAGAGCATTATCTGTTCGAAACGCTGAGGTAAGCGTTCTTACTATATTGTGGAGAAAGGCTTTCATTATTTGTAGCATTGTTGGGTTTCCACCAGTTAGAGCTAGATAGCATCAACATCGCATCATCTTCAGTGTTTGAGGATACTGGGCGATGAGCGTACATCTTCGGGCTTATCGTCATCGATCGTCATGATAATCTTTTATGATGACATCTCTATTTCATTGTTATTCGTTTTCTAAAAATAATAATTACCTTGTAAACACTATTAACATGTTATTTTAATGCCTTTACGGGTAAGCACTTGGATTTAACCCTGAAGATAAGTGATGATTAGGCCAAAGGTGGAACGCACATCACCGGTTTATTTATTTATCAATAAAATTGATGGCGAGTAACATCTGAACAAAACATGCTGGCGAATACCACATGATCGGTCTTACACGTATTCTGAAGTGGCAATGAGTAATATCTAAGGAGAGATTCTTTAGTTTGACATTACTTCAGAGAATTTGGTTTTTATAAGCAACACTAATTGTCCGGTAAAAAAAACAGGATGTTTAAAAAAAAACAGGTTCGATTACCAGACAGGATTTTTCAAAAATCTAAAATTTCGTATTTTTATTTTGTATCAAAGTCGGCTCCAAGGTTCCGTTAGTATTTAAGCTTTTTCTCATTGTTTCGCATTTTCGGATTAGGATCATATAATCAAAGGTCCTGTAAAAAATCGCTCATTTCTTGAAACTTTTACCGTATAGGGCATACTGTCATATGAAATATTATGCGCAATGGATGCCCTCTACATTATAACAAACAAAGTATTATTTGTGCAGAGATATTTTCAAAAAAGGCACGAAAAGCTCCCATATTCCTTAATAGTGAATTGTTTGCGTAAATTGAAAGCACTGTGTCCCGGAGGAAGGCAGCTTACTCCAGTAGTGCGCCGTTAAAACAAGCAGGATCAGGGAATCTCAGCCACTCGGGTGGTTTTATATCTGTAATGCATAATTTATGGCAACTAGTCACTTCTAGACTTGATGCGTTTAGTTATATGGAGTATTTTGAAGTTGTACCACGTTTGTGGGCTGTAACATATTCTAGATATGGTCACTGAGGAGTGTCTGATAAAAAAAAAACCTAATAGTAATAATACGCTTATACTTGTTTCAATACAAACTAAAAATATACCAAGATTTTAGTGTGAGAATTTAACAATAATCTAATACATTTAAACGAGCAATTCTTGTATACTCGTATATATGTATATATATAATCTGAATCTCTGAAACGGCTTCAACGATTTTCATGAAATTTAGTGTGCAGGGGGTTTCGGGGGCGATAAATCGATCTAGCTAGGTTTCATTTTTAGAAAGTTACCAAAAAAAAACATCCAGGTTGTATTTGGTGGCTAAATCTTTATAAATTAACGTTCAATACATATTTTATCTATTTAAATTAAAATAATCTCGAATCTGAATATTAAAGTTCGCAATGAAAGGAAAAATAAACCAATAGTATAACTATTGGTTTATATAGGTATGTCAGAAGGGTGCAGGTTCAAATCCTGCTTGTGGAAATTTTTTCAACATTTTGTGTTTTTATAATTTGTTTCGCAGCAAAATTTGCGTTAAAATTATATAAACAAAACAAAAACATTTTATATTATATTATTATTATCTTTATTTTTTTTCATATTATTATCATTATTATTATACTCTTTATTTTTTTTTCTTAAAACTAGATTTTTACAATATTTTGATATAAAAACGATAAAACATTATCAAAACTTAATTTTGGAGTAGCGCCAGCAGCGGTATTTATATATATTTATTAAGAAAAAAAAACTATATAAATTTTTTACCTATATATATGTTATATAAAAACATATTTACAATATAAAATATTATAAAAAACTTAACCTAGGTTGCCACTTGGCGTCCTTCGGCATTATTATAATTATTATATTATATTTACAAACACAAAAACTTTCGAGAATGGTGTTGTAAGTTTATTTTTGTTAATCTCTTTCAGCCAATCCTAGCTGTAAAAAGAAAGAATGATTATATACAAGAAATTAATCCCCAACAGATTATTGATGATTATACATGATCATTGTACGTGTAACTACGACGACGTCATAATATAATATTTGAGACTACACGACTATATGCAACATACGTAAAAAAACCCATTAACAAAAATAATCGCTTACACAAAATCCTAAAAAACCATCTTACAAAAGAAAATAAAACTTTGATCGTACAGTAAACGCAAACACGTTTTAAGATATGAGACGAAATTGTGAATAATGTGACATATCATCAGACCGTGCAATAACTTAACAATACTTTGAATTATTCATAGAACGGTCGTATTAACCATCTCTATAAAAGCCTTGCGACCACCTTAGTCACTCCTAAACAGGGCTCGAAGAATAATGGTCTTTATCTAACTCGGGATAACATACTAAACCAGTGTCATAAAACCAAGCATTCCTACGATATCTATGGGTTGACAGTTAAACTTAAAATGGTGGTGTAATTTCTATGGTGGCAGGACTATGGGGACGCATCAATCATACCAAGATTACATGCGTGATGTTTCAAATCAATGCGGGGTTACGGGATTGGGGGATTAAATGAGTTTTTTCTAATAAAATACACTTTTTTATATACCTACTTTTAAATTGTGTTGTGCTATATCCAATATCCTACCAAATAACGGGACACAGAGACATAGGAACTAAACTAATAATTTATCTACTTTGGCTTAACGAGTAAGAAATAACTTTTGATAGCATATACTTTGCATAGCATAATACTTTGTCTTAATTGTTTTTGGCATATCTTCTGTTGAGACTCTATCTACTATCACTCGCATCGGTAACATAAATAAAAATTTTTCTCTATCTAGCTAACTAACTAATTAGTCAACTACCGTGAAACGGGGTAAGTAAGTATACTAGTAAAATCAAGGCTTAAATTTTTTTTAAATATTAAAAAGAGGCGGGTCACCTGATGGAAAGTAATCACCACCGCCCATGGACACCCGCAAAACCAAAGTAATCGCAGATGCGTTGCCGGCTTTGAGGAAGGAGTTGTATCTTGAGGAGGAAGTAGGGATTGGGAGGGGGGAGGGGTGAGAGATGGGCCTCCGGTGCTTTCACTCACCGGACGAAACACAATAGCAACGAGTGCCATTGTTTCACGCCGATATTCTGTGAGATTACGCCGTATCACGCCGAGCGAGCCGGCCCATTTTGTGTTGCAACACGGCGTGGCTCTACCACTCAGACAGTGTCACTCAATCAGCACCACCCAGGGGTCACGTGTAGGGCCTCAAGGGTAAACCTACGGACGCGAGTAACTTTAACCCCACAAACATAACATTAAAAGACGCTCTAGATTCTTATGTAGCTACTATCAATGGTGTCTCTAGCACCTTACGCCACCATGCGTGTCTGGCTCCGTGGTCATACTGTAGGTTTCATAGATATTATGGAAGTATAACCAAAAGATAACGGCTATCAATGTTAAAATGGATCCAAAGGTTCCCTACCGTATTTATAAACAGGATTTTGAAGAGGAATTCGTTGCATCGTTTTGATGGAAACCCAGGATTTTTAAGGGGAATACATTCGACTGTTTCGTTTGGGACCGAAGTTATACTTTTTTACATACCATTACTTTTATACATTTCACTTTTAATTTAAGAAAGATTTTATTGCGTTTACGCGAATATGATACAACATTTTTACGATTGCCATTTTAAGTTCTAAAACAATAAGCAGTTATATTTTCGAACATTAATTTCAAGGATTACATAAACAAATAAAACTGAAGGGGGGAGCTATTAAATATTTTATCTGTTATGAATATAATCCCGTTTTTATTACCGTTGTTAAATTTGAACCGTTGTTAGGGCACAAGGCGGTAAAATCTGAAGGTAAGAAAGGATTATCGGTGGAGCCCTTTTTTATTATTGTTTTTAAGGAAATCCGTCTAATCTTAAGCTGTAGGTAAGACTTTAGAAAAATTTAGAACATAGATATTTTTTTAAAACAGTTTAAAACACTAATAACAACTAACATTTTTTTAATTTTTTTACTTTAATATATTTTAAAAGTCCCAGATCTTGATCTAAATTAACAAACTTATATACTTAAACATACAGCAAATAACGACTTATAAAATTTGTAAATAAAAGGAGACACATTTTCCAACCGGATGGGTTATTTAATTTACTAGTATATAATACATAAATATGGATATACACATATTACACGATTAAATACACAAGATAATATACATAACATATATATATTTACTAATCATTATTAGAGGTGGAACAACATAGAGGTGGAAAGTAAATTGCCAATGTCATTATTAAAAAAGCTCAATGAGGAACCGAATAAGTCGGTTGAAGAAAATTTTTCGATATATGTTTTCTGAAGACGATTTATAACCGAATTTTAAGTTTTGAGTTTAAAAGTGAGAAAAGTTATATATAAAACCCGGTACTCGAACCAGCGCACCTGGCAATCGGGCCAGACGTCTTATTCGCATTGAGAGGTTAGAACTTAGTGCTCGCCATCGTAGTCTTAAGCTACTTCGTGGCAGAAAAACAGATATACTACGCATTGAAATGAACTTTAACTTTAGAAAACAATATAGATATACTACGGTTTTTTGTGGGAGGGGGACGAGGTTTACGTAACTCGAGGTCGCCCCTGGCTTTGAAGTATAACTCATCACTAGTTTATTTTATGCCCCTACTGCCGGGGCACGAGCCTTCGGGCCTAGTGCGGAATCGTGGTTGGTAACAACTGCTACTGCAGCCGGGAACGTTTTTACATGCCTTCCGAAGTATGGAGGAGCTTGAGATAATAAATTTTTGGTCACCCATCCGATGACTTGACATCCGTTGCTTAACCTTAGCAATCACAGACCAGGCGCGTTAACGACAGCGTCATTGACTTTCTGAGTCGAAGTATACCTAATACAGCCTTTTCCCTAGTCATAAAAAAGGTACCATTTGGCTTGTAGCAGTGCTAAGAACATTTGCAATAATGATTGTAGTCGTAGCAGGCCGATGGATTAGACGTCACGCGAGTCGCTTCGTAGCGGGCGTAGCTTTAGGCCGCTGGTGCCTATAGTATAACTATAGTGTAGGGAAGAATTTAGAAACTATTTTGTAAGTGTAACGCTTCTGAACAATCTTGTGTCAATTGTAAAACAAAACCAGTTAAGAACAAAACAGTTTATTATTTTCACAATGCAATCAAAAACTGAAACCTCGTGCAAATTTTGTCAACACTGTCTATTTACAATGTAAGCTAAAGTAGTTACAATTTATAATCACAATATAAAAACAAAAATACGAATGTGCAAAGGCATTTCCATGTGATAAAATTATTCAACCATACAAATGTCCAATGATAATATTGCCCAAATATAAAAATTACCAGAATTAATATAGTCCAACTATAAAAATGTCCTATAGTAAAATCGTCCAAATTTAAAAATGATTAGCAATAATAATATATTGCCCAACTCTAGAAATGTCGAATGATAAATATAGTCAATGATAAAATTGTTCAAATAGACAAATGTACAAATGCATGTCGAAATGATAAAATTGACCAATCATAAAAAATATCCAATGACAACCTTGTCCTAACTAAAAAATTACCTAATAAATATGGTCAAAAATACCGGAACCCAAAAAATTTTATAACGTCCATGATTTTAATTGTAAATACACATATAAAAATGGGCTTGTATTTAAACGCCTACTAAAAATGTATCAATTTTACTACCAACAAAATTCGAAACACTTACCAAAACGGATAAATGATGACCAAATAGTGTTTTCTACAATATTATAAAAAGGATACAATTTATATTTTTATTAAATGCCTTAAAAATATATGAATACCTTTTAACTGCATTTCAGACCAAATATCTTATATTGTCACTTAATAGATAATACCAATATTTTATGCCTCGAGTTTCAATTTGGTAGTTTTTGCTTTCTGTTCTCTAATAAAAAAAAACTACGAACTACAGCATTACTCTCAATCCCGCGGAGCCTACCCGCGGCCCATGCCCACGCCCTTGACTAATACATACATACACAATGGAATTGGATAAATAATTGCTTCTTAGTCCATCTCATTTACGTACATTTAACAGCTATAGCATTGCTACATATGCATGGTTGTATCCATACCGCTGTCTTAAACTGCTTGAAGTGACGTAGTGATCAGCTCGATAGAAATGACTTAAACCATCACAGATACTTAATTTCCTATTAAACTATTTTGAGTTGATTCCCACCGGACTGCCTAATACTTGCGCACACAGTGTCCTGTGCTGTGTATACGCAACATCGATACACTTAAGGCACTTAAAGCTCAATTTTTATATTGTAGTATGTACGATCTGATAATTATCCTATGTAAAAGAGTTGAGCGAAATCTGCATTTGAGTATCTGCTTTCTGGTTTAATGTTTAGGCTACATATTTATAAAAGTCATCCAACAAATACAAAACAATTGTTAGTACTTATCCATTAGTCAACAACGACCATTAAACTTAAAATTTAGCACCCTCAAACAAAATAAATCATACGACTTTAAACTATAGAAGTTCGTCATTTTTACCTTGGACGAAACATAAATACGAAAAACTGTGCAGTAATAGATCATTAAGGGGTTCGGGTAAATGTGCGAACATGCACTATGATCGCTAGAGCCGTTTTTTTCGTTTGAATTTAACGAAAATCGCAAATGTATGATTCTTTATGTAATCTCGTTATTATGCAGTAATTTCAAATATTCCGCATATTTCCGATCGAATGCCATATCATACTTTCGCTGTTTTCTTTGCATGGAATAAAAAATACTGTTTGTCATTCTATAATCATATTGGATAGATTATTTACTCATATTATACAAACATTTGCGTTGGGATTCTTGAGTATTTTTATAGTCGACGATGCCGTCATCCCTCTAAGAGATTTGTAGTTCGGTGTTTTTTTTTTTTTTTTTTGGAGAGAGATTGCTGATTGCCGCTGCGGCATTTTCAGCTTCACCGGGCTTTTTGGGGGCGGCGAGGAACGTAAAGGGTCCCTCAAGCCGTGTGAAACGAATTACCTTCAGAGGTTATCTAGAGGGAACGGCATCGCTCACAAGTGCGCGTCCCCGTGCCCTACTAGATTCTCCGAAGGGTTCGGATCGGATCGGGGAGCGGAGCAACCCGAGGGCGCCTCTAAAGGCACGGACCTCGGCTCGGGTTGACCGGGCCGTGGAGGAAGAGAGAACCGACCAGGTACATGTCTGTACCTGGTGTAGAGCGAGTGTGAACCGGTTCTTCGTACCCTTGTTCTACGAGTACGGTGTCTTGGGCCTAAACTGGTGTGCATGTTTAGTGTATTCTGTAAATGTGTGCTGTCATTTAGAGGATCGGGCGGGACTTAGAGGATCGGGCGGGCCGGTGTTTATCGTCCGAGCAACTCAATAAAACAATAGAATTTTTCAAAATCCACTGCTTTTCGAAATAATTTTTGAACTGTTCACAATCCTTGATATGGTTTTCCGGTAATAACGGCAAGTTTTTAACTAGTTTTAAAACTTTTTGGAGTCTTTTAAGTCCATTAGTCCCAGTTGTTCTGCTTTTCTTGAAATTGCCTTTTGGCAATCGAAGAAACATCCCTTAATCTGGACTTCTGGAAGTACCTGCTACACCGCATTGATAACTGCTAGCTCAAAATCACACTTAAATATCTTCATATGAATGTTCAACGTTGTCGTCAGTAATCCATAGAATCTTACGGTATGTACTTTGGGATTGTTTGGTTATAAACCATAGACTACCGGAAGAACATTGTTTATTTTTTCGTTAGACCCCGAATCTAAATATTGAGTATAAAATTGGTAAAACGGTGGCGGAGCAGTGTTAAACATGCCTTCTCCTAAATAAAAACAGGTTTTTTTTTGTATAAATTTTCTTGCTATAGGAGAGCAAAAAACTAAAATCTTTTCTTCTGATTCATCATCGCACAATAAAAAGTTATTTGCCAGAATTTATGCCAGAACTTCAGACAACTTAGAAAGTTATATCTTATTACATTCCAGGTGACGTTTTCGCCGTTTGTTCAGTCCATCTTCAACATTTTTGAAATCAGGCAAAACATCTATGTAAGAACTATTACTGGCCTATAAAGTATCAGTGTGTTTTTCGTACAAGCTTTGCACCGAACCCAGATCTTCACAGACAGCTTTTTTAAAGCAACCATAGCCTTAAAGACTTCTTGTTTCTTTGGATCAATATCACAAGTATGTTTAGATGATCGTAGCACTCTGTTTGTTTCGTGATTTGTGGTTACCGATGCCCTACATTCTGATCGATTTGCACATCGCCACAACAATGTGCTGTGTAAGGTGGCATTTGTAACATTATGATTGTAACGCGAAGCTCCCAGTAATAGGGGTATCTTTCCCTTTCTGGTTTTTTAAAAATAATATTTCATCGTCACTCATTATTGATACGATATTTAGATTATTTTAGTTTTATAAACTACTACTAACTGCAGAGCCGTCTCATGTGACATATTGCAATTCATAAAACATTTTTTACAACATTCAATAAAACCAAGCAATACACATGAAGCTGTTATATAAGCATCATGGCAATACTTCTTACAAGTGGCCAGTATCTAGCTGACATTATCAGTATCACTCTAAAGAGTTTTGATATATAACCAAAGTAGATTTGAGTCTATAGAAACAGTAAGAATACAATTGGACATTTTTATGGCTGTACGCATCGATTTAAAAATACGCTGTACGTTATTATAACATTTTTATGGCTGGTCAAATTACTGATTGGACTATTTTGAAATGATGGACGTTTTTCTTTTTCGACATAAGTCGTGCAAAGGCAAATTATCGTGTAACTCTAAAACACAGACCAATTGATATATTAAAACAGGCAATAAATACAATAAATAAATAAAGTCAATCGCTATTTGGGAACAACGCTATTCAGCACAGGCAGCGTCGAGACAAACACACATTAATATAAAATTAGTCAGTTATAAATCCACGCGAGGCTAGCTCGCGCCATAAATTCATCGGTGCTGGCTTCGTCGGTAATTCCTATGGACAACAGCGTTAGCGTACGAAGCCTGGATAGAATAACTGCTTTAAAAAGGGATCCTTTTTCTATTTTTATTGCCTGGATTGCCTTTACATATATTACAGCCAGAGCCGGCACTGCATGTTTCGAGGGACCTAAACATCTATGCTAAGCAAAAAAAAAACGCGGGGTCCATAGGCACGTGCCTTTTTTGCCTTAAGGTTGATCCGGTACTGGTTACAGCTGTTAATCTGCATAGACCGTGTACTATATTGCCGTGTGCTATACTATACTGTCGCATAGTAAGTCGTTCATCGTACAAATTAAGTTTAATATCATTTATAAAGTGAGAACGCTATTGTAACCCTCAAACGTCTTTTCTGAAATCCAGTGCCTTAGGAATTGTATGATCCCATTAATTCACTAGAATTAAGGTGAACGCACATCTAACCGCACCGTACGCACCGCAGTCGCCGCATTCGAATTCTTATATGAAGTTCTCACACACCTACCCGCGCCACAGTTGCAAACTTGCACAGAACTTCATATATGAATTCGAATGCGGTGACTGCGGTGCGTACGGTGCGGCTAGATGTGCGTTCACCTTAATTCTAGTGAATTAATGGTGTTGACTTTTTATGTTACATAATTTATTAATAAGTAATACATAACTTTACCAACTCAACTTTTACAACTTTACTTTTTTAACCACCTCTGTGACCTATTGGTTAAGACCCACCGGTCTAGACTTAGTGGTCCCGGGTTCGATTCCCAGCAGGGGGTACATGTTTGTGTACTCGATTTGGTTGGTGGTAGGACTTGTTTTTCCGCCTGGCTAGCTACCACCATCTTATCTAAATAAGTCGCCATAACAATGTTTGTAGCATTGTTGTGTTCCGGCAGCTAGAGATAAGATAGCCAGTGCCTCACTAGTGAGTATTCTGGGTGAAGTGCGCTTCCATCATTGGCCTTATCATCACTTAACATCAGGTGAGATCAAGGCACCATGCTTACCCGTAAAATATAAAAAAACTAATAATATTACAATTATTTGTAAATAAACCCAAACACAAAAATCAATTTCCGTGGACCTAATTGCTTTGATAAGTTATTTTCTACTTAAATGGTCTTTACTAAAATGTTGAGCCCTTTCTACATACTTCTTTACTTCTATGGGTATCGGTAGTACTGCCGTCGGTATTAATATAGACTTTGAAAGCGACGCTGAAATATTGACAAACAATTTATACGAATGCCGAGGTAGATTTATATCGAAACTACTAATTTGAATGCGATGTAATGGAGTGCTCTGTATATATTATATTGTTTGTGCTTATTTTTATTATGTAACATTGTAGTTAATAGTTGTTAAAGTCATAATTCAATACACAATCAAAACAAAGGAGATTTACATAATTTTTAAACTTACTTAATTACTAAAGGAGAATGCCCATTCTTGGTATCGTCCTTTGTTCGAATTGTACCTCCACCTATTTTATATAAAAAATCAAGTTTTTATTTTTATAAAAACCTGTTAAATAATTTGCCTTAATTTATCCGACGAGAAATCCTCATATTATTTAGTAATTAAATTAACTTCCATTTTTTTGACATGTCGAGTTGTCGTTGTCAACTCGGTGTTGCCATTTTGTAACAAGCAAATCGATTTATCAAAATATAATTGATTCACTTGTAGTTATTTCATTAAAATAACAAGTTGGCTTATGTTTATGTGTCAATAATTTAATTTGATATGGAAAATATATTAAATCGCATTACAGTATTGTAATGCGACAGTTGTCGCGAAAAAAGTAGTCGGGTCTGTATGGAACTATGTACGTTACATATGGACTCGGAAAGTTTACAATACAAGCTTAGACCTGAGTTACCCGTTTTATTACCGGATACCGGGCCGGTACCATACGGCTGTCTTTACTATCGAGGGGTTCAGAAAAAGATAAACATATCGCACCGGCTCGGTGTCCAGTAAAAAAACAGCTTTTAACAAGCGGCCTTATTTTTCTTTACTATAACATAACCCTTTCTTGTTGCCGTGCCTTCAGAAAACAGATTTCTATGTAATTCTGGTACATAAAGTACATCCTTTATTATACTTTGCTCCCACTGGCCATCTACACACCTTTTAATCAATATATTTCCATGACCATGCACCTCGAGTTCTTTCTTATTTCCCAATCTCACAGTTCTGTCACTACTATTCTGGCTATATTCTTCTAAATCACAAAATAAGTCACGCCTGTATGACATATGTACAGATGCACCGCTGTCGAGAATCCACACATCCGGATCAACTTCAGATTGTAAACACTGCTCGATACTAAATGCCATCTTCTGCTCTTGGGGTTTCTTCCCAGATTTCTTTGGGGCTCGGCAATCTCTAGCAAAATGCCCCCTCTTGTTACAATTGTAACAAACTAATCTATGTTTACTGGCCAAACGTTGATGTAGAACTTTTGTTTGATGTTCTGATTCCGAGACTTTTATTGTGCTGTAATCCGTTTCGCTACCATCAATGCACTTTTAGACTCTTCTTCATTCGTCAAGCTTGCTACTTCATCCAAAAGTCGTGCTGTTAAGTCGTGAATGGTTTGCAAACTCGGATCTAAAGATAGCCATGCTTGTCGTAGCGGCCGATATTTTGCTGGTAATGGTAATGTACTTAATATTCTTGGTCATAATAGCTGTGCTACCAATTTTTTCTCCGCTCTCTTTCAACTGCTTGGCCAAATTCTTCACCTTGGAGACATGTTGCCCAATACTGTCGGTTGGTAACATCTTGTACTGATAAAATTTTTCATGTTTCATCATTTTATTGAGTTCTGACTTTTGCTCGTAGATTGATTCTAATTTAATCATCACCTCTTTGGCCGTATTGCAATTTTCAATCAATGAAATTTGATTTAAATCCATAGATGAAGTTATAATGAACATGGCCATGCCGTCATTTTTGTTCCACTGTGTAGTGTCGCCATCAGCAGGTTCTGCCTTATTTATATCCAAACCGTTTGCTTTCAAGGCACAATTTGCTTGAAATTTCCACTGACGAAAGTTTCTGCCATCGAACTTCTCAATCCGCATAGAATTTGTAACTACCATGTTGAAAAGTGAGGTTACTTCGCCGCCAAGTTGTGTTTTTCAAACTTGTGTAAAATCACGTAAATACTGCTCTTTACTCAATTTGCACAGTAGAATACGTCTGGGCCCATAACCTAATAGACTCCAGGTTCACAAATAATTAGAACTGAGTAAGATTTCTTTCTAATTTATTGGATTGCAGATGCACACGTAGACAGATTTTTCAGAAAGAGAACAGCGCCTCTAGTGGCAGAAAATATGGGGATTTCTCGTCGGAGAAGTTAAGGCAAATTATTTAACAGGGTTTAATGAAAATAAAAAACATTATTTTTGATATAAAAATCATCATTTGTAGCGATACTAAAGTTTCCTTTAAATAATTATTTATAGGATTATTACCATGCTTATTGTGAAATTGGTGATCATGGCGCATACAATAGTGCCAAAATAATGGGGGGATATTACCCGTCTTTAAGCATATTAATAATATATGCTTAAAGACGGGTGAAATCCAATTAATAATACTCTTAAAGAGGAATGGGCGGCCATGGTCGCTAATTGTAAAACAAGAATAACAAAATATCCTAATATAATATATATAATATACTAATTATATAGTTACTTCTTCATCGCTAGGTCACTATCACTATTCTGGTACTATTTTGACCTTTATAAACATGCTTACTTTATTAATTGTTTGCATTTGGTTTCGCCAGATAAGTTGTCATTAGTTAATTAACGACCTAAAGCTACAACACAGAATAGTAAATGAAATAACGAGAGGTCAACCTCACTAACTATATTAGCAAATAACAAAGAGACTGCAGATGGTAAGCGACATAGAATTTTGCAACGGCTGCGCTCGCACTAGTTTGAACTGGTCCGTGACAGGTTGTATGTGTGCGTTGCTCAAAAGCGGTATATAATAAGCCTATATAACTTCTGAGGCCTCCTTATAGTTGTTGTATAGTAGTACCGGTCGACTGAATGGTGGTTGCGTGATACTATAATTATAAGCTGTTGTCATATAAGCTCAAATCCTATAACAGAAGTTTGACTCTGACCAGTTGTAATGATGAATGGCCACACAGATAGCCGGCTAATGAAGCGGCGATCGTCAATCATAAACGGTACATAAATTAACACATCATCGACGGCCGCTGATGTGTTTATCAATGATGTCATGTACATGTGTCCAAAACTCGGTTGTTGTTACATTTGGTAAAATTCAGTTGTTCAATATTTGACGATTGTCACCAAAACTTGGAGTAAAAACAAATATAAAGACAAATAATGGGTACGTATTTGAATGTCTAAAATTAAAAAAGCTAACATAAAATAACCTACGTTTAAAATCACTAAAATCTAAATACCCAATGTTTTAAGATACCGAAGCAACTAATACCTACCAACGAATTATCCAAGATTAAAATACCGATAGGACTAATTACCTAATGTTCAAAATGTTTATAGTTATAACACCAAAGTTTGATACACCAACAATTTAAATACCATATGGTCAAAATACAACTAAAATAATGCACCACTTGCGAGCTATTTCTCTGAAGTAGTGGATCAGGTTCCGCGAGCGTAAAAGTGGGTAGATTGATAAAATTGATAAAATGGTCACCAATGGTGGTTAATGATCACCAATTTTTTACATTATTATTCAAATGATTGAGGATATTTTTAAGGCATTAATTAAAAATATAAATTGTATCCTTCTTATAATATTTTAGGAAACACAATTTGGTGATCATTTATCCGTTTTGATATGTAAGCGTTTCGAATTTTATTGTTAGTAAAATTGATTAGTAGACGTTTTTGGTAGGCGTTTGAACACAAACCGTTTTTATTTAGATTTTAAACTTTACGTCGGTATTTGTCATTTTGGTCAATTAATTGTGAGGTTAATCAATTTTAGGGACTTTGTACATACGTATTTCAAGTTTTATCATTATGAACTTCAGTAATATATCCATTTGACATTTTAAAGTTTTGGTATTTTAAATATATGTCAAACAACCATTCGGTATTTAGATTTACCACCTACCAAATTGAGCACAGTTCTAAACCTTCGCAATTTTTGACATTTACTGGAGTACTGCAGTGGTACTGTATAGTGGAAATTGAAACTTTTACCTGATGTAAATTTGTTAACTTAGATTTTTTTGTTTTTTTTTTACATGTTGTGGTTGTCTTCTATATTTTTTGTGTTTATTTGTAATGGAAAGTGTCCTGTATGATAGGGCATTTTTCAATATTTTTGACGCTGTAAGGGAGAAAAGAGCTGGACACTGGCTGAGTCTCTTGCCGGATCATCTCAGTACAAGATCTCCCGCCCAGAGTAGACTTACGAACCGATGGCATAGTGACACTCACAAGAGCTACTTGTAGCCTAAACTAAATAAATTATTTTGAATTTTGATTTTTTTTAACACATAAATGGTTAAACTGGTGATACTGATAATGGTGAGAGTGAACTTGGAGATAAGGATTGTGTTAAACACACTGTCAAACATCACAAATAAAGACTACATGTTTCTTAGATAATAAAGCTTTTGAACTGGACCATGACGATGACGTAGGTGATGGATAAGCTTAACATGGATATGGGAAGTTTGACGTTGACGGGGATGACGCGCCACACATTGTAGCTGAAAGGGCGCCGCTCCATGTAGGTCAAAGTCTCATGCAGTCTCATGCGCAGAGCTTCATCTGAAATAAAGAGACACTATTAAAAGAAACTAATACAAGGGCGCTGCATGCGATTGCGTGCATGCTTGATAGAAAAGTACCCAAAATTAAATAATTTTAAATTAAGTGTGCAGTTTACAACACTAAATAATATATAATAAATTTCACTTTTTATTTGTTAAGTGCTAATTGCTGCACTGAAGCTGAATTAAAAAATTATATGCCTATCCGTCGCAGCTTGAATTTAATTCAATGAATAAATTAATTCTATGAAGAAGTACGTCCATATTAAACTCTTTTTACTCAGCTACATGTATTTCAGAAGGACAACAGTTGCAGGTAAAATAAATAAATACAAACCAGAACATTTCATGAGCTGCTTCGTAAGAATAGTTCGTATTTTGGAAACTTCGTTCATAGTAAGTTCTGCTAAAACGGTTAGAAAGACCAGAAGTAACGAGATCTGAATTATTTCCACAACTGAAGTCGAAATAAACATGAATCCGGTCTGAAAACAATCAATGAAAAACCTATAAGTGTTTGTCCTGACATAATTTTTTCTTGAATAGGACACAATAATATCATAAACCAGACAAATATAATAAAATAGTTTATCATAAGAAACTATAACTTACCATCCCCTTTGATCTTTTAACTACGTTATAGCAAAACAGAACTAACTTCGGTAAGTTACACACCAACGTAATCGTAAGCTAAAAGCAAATAGTTAATTTAAAAAAATATATATCATATTTTTTTCGACTCTAGTTGTTAGCCAGTTCGTTATCAATCGTGAATGTATTGTACTCGTTACGAGAACAAACAAATAAAAAAATTAAAATCACTTAAGAATAGTCAATCTTCATTTCTAAATCTATCAACAATAAAAAATGTCAATGCAAAATTGCTACATGAAAGTAATCAAACGTTAAAAAAAACCATTCAAAAATAATATTTAAGAAAATATATAAATATTACCGATATCTGCACCTCTGTGTGTACGTGTTCCAAGTTATTGTGCAACATCTTGTAATAAGACAAACAACGATTTGTATTATCAATGCTTTTGTTGACTTCTTTGCTGCTGACGATGTTAACAGAAATGTGATTTTTCTCAAAAGACATTGCGAGCAGCTTCATGCGATTGTACAAAATGTTAAATATGACGACAACAGCGACGATGTTTGTATCATTGGAAAAGGTCATTATCCCCAAAAACAAGATGTCGATTAAATGTTTAGATTCGAAACCGTACAGTTGATTATAAGCGACATACGCGTAGACGAACGTTATATAAATTCTCGATATGATCAATATTATGCTCACTATAACATAATTTGTCGATACAAAAGGTATTTTATTGTAGCCCATATTGTCATCACTAGATTTTGTTAAATCACAGTATTTAAAAAAATAGACTTCTCTTGTTATTTGACAGAAAATAACGTTAGCTAGAAATTCTATGCCCGAGAACAGATATTTTGGCAAATATATTATCTTGCTTGATAGCAAATATGTTATGAATGTGCAAAATATGATACAATATAGTCTCGTGATGGAATTTACAAATTTACTGGAGCTAATGATGTGGCAATACTTGCCAAATACCAGACGAATGGCGAAGATGAGTTTTAATGGAGATTTCATTTTATTTTTTATTTATATTTTCCTAGGCTTGTGAAACGTGTTTTATCACTTGTATGTATTCACAACCTGAAGAAAGGCGAGCCGATTGTCCATTATTATTATTAATGAAAATGTGTTTCTGTAGTTGGACACGGCACTATAATTATGGAACATATAATTTTAAAATGTAATACCGCAATTAAAACAGTCACTGTATTGATTAATTGTCGATTTGAATAATGTAAAGATTATTGAAAAAAGTTTACTCCTAAAATTTTCTTTCAAACCTGAAATGCTTATTTATATTTATACATTTAGGTAATTTATCTGTCTATTTACTCGATTTAATCGAAGTACTTTCAAAACATACTATATGAATCTCTTACATCATCATCATCTCAGCCAAAAGACGTCCACTGCTGGACGTCTGCCTCCCCCGCGGATCTCCACAACGACCGGTTTTGTGCTGGTCGCATCCAGCGGCTACCCGCGACATTCACCATATCGTCGGACCACCTTGTCGGCGGACTTTAATCAACTTCAAATCTTTATTTAAGAGTGAGCCTAATACCCATTTGCCAGCTCAATACCATAAAAAGAAAAAGTACTTAGTTGAAAGTTTAAAAAAAACTTTTCAAAAAAAACGACAAACACTCGAAAATTGGTATCTTCCTAGATCGGCACGCTAGAATGGCAAAAGAAAGTTCTTAAAAACCCTCACGACTGTCATTAGATAGACCAATGACATTACCGCGAATGCAAATCGCATCACCGATAGCGCTAACTCCTCGGTCCAATTTGCGCAAATTGCCGCCGAGTTCCCAGGAATTGAGTCGCGAACTTGAACGATATCGTTAGCTCTATGGCGCAACTTGGACTCGGTTTATGTAGTTACGGTAACCGCATTTTATTGTCTCGCTAAATTCCAGCTGTGTTGGATCTGATGAAGCTGGATGAAAGGTTATGTTTGGCCTCATTTCGGGCCTTGTGCTTCAATTCGGGCCCTGTAAAAAGATATACCTAGTAAGACCTACATGGCATGTGTCTTTTAAAAAGGGTGTAAAGAAAAAAAACCAGTGTTGAAAAAAAGATCAGTTAAGAATTAGGCAAGTTATATTTATGATTATTTACATATAATTTTACGCAAATATTGTTGAGAACAAATTACAATTTGAAAAAACAAGATGTCATGTGTTGCCGACCAGCAACAGCCTCTTTGGATTTCTCTTTGGTCATACATCTTTTTATATAAAAAAGTATGTAAATAGAAAAGTTGTCAATGAACTTCAACAACGGGAAAAAGTGGTCTCATTGCTCGTGCCCTATCCTCAACAGTCTATTTATTTATCTGTATTTATAAAAGTGAAATGTCACTCATTCACTCACTGACTTTATAATAAAAAAATTAAAACTTCTTGATTAATAAAACTTAATTTTTTTCGCATTTGGGGGACCGCTTTGCGGAATACTTTCTTATTTATAAGGTTTGATTTTTACATAAAGTCAGTGAGTGAATGAGTGACATTTCACTTTTATAAATACAGATAAATACATGACAACTTGTTTTTTGCCTTTTTTGTCATGGCAGTCGTTTTTTATTTTTTTTTATTTTGTACCTATTAGTGAAAATTTTATTTTTAATAAAGTATGTCATGCTAGGTAATTTGATTTGTAAGCATTAATTATATAAGAAGAAACAGAAATTAACCACTACAGATTTCATGCTAAACATCAAGTTCTAGTCTCTAACTCCAATAATGAATGTTTATCCCCTATTTTACCTACATAGGGTTGAATTTCCAATTTTCACTACTAGCCTATGTTACTCGGAACGGTGCAAGAATTGTAACGATACCTCATATATCTAAATCGGTTCAGGCGTTTAGAAGTTATGGTGGAATACAGAAACATCACATACATACATACATGAACCCTGAAAACACTCCTTTTTTTTGGTAGTCTTGTAAAAAGACAAAGCAACAATATTTGCGTAAAATTATATGTAAATAATCATAAGAGTGTAAAGAGTTTTTATTCAGGTCGACAAAGCAAAAGCTACACCTTCGACGTTGCTGATGTCCAGGGGCGGCGGCGATCGATCACCATCAGGCGGCCCGCCTGCTCGTTTACAGACTTTAATAAATAAGAAAGATCTTATTACTAATCTAATTATGAGCACACATACCACCGCTTCTTTGGTCTAGTAGTTAGGCCATCGGTCTTAGAATCTCAGACTCAAAGGTTGATTCTTGGACGGAGATGTTTGTACCCTGTCGGTATGGTTTGTTTTCAATCTGTCTCACTAGCTACTACCATATCATCTAAATATGATACCATACTATCAATGTTAGTGATATTGTTATGTTCCGACAGTTAAAGATAAGATAGCCAGTGTTGCACTTTGTGGATTCCGTGTGCCGTGACAGTAATTAGAGAGATCTTCGTATAGTGCATAATAACAACTTGCTTTTCTCAATGGACTTATTAATGTAGCCCAAGTGATGAACGGTAGACGAAGAAGAGATGTTCTCAGTTAGCAGACATTTTTTTTTAAATCTTTGTACAACGAAATTTTGGATTGAAACAATTTGTTTGGTTAATAGAAGCTCGTACTGATAGATTTCATGCCTTACTACGTAATATCACCTCCCTTATGCACGGAGTAAGGCAGTCCCAATAGCATTCTGAAATCATTTACAAATAAACCGGATTGCCCTATTTGGAGGCACTGTGGTACTGCTCACGTAGCCTGACTAAGGTAAAGAAAACAATATCTAACATAGATCATCATTTGGCTTCCATGTATTGGATTGGGCTTCCTAATCAAGTCCGCTAAGAAAAGCAAGTTATAAATGTCCACGTGTTTCTTTAAGCAAACCAAGTTTCATTTAAATTGTATGACTGTTTTGTAAGAATTAGCACCTTGAAGTTTGTATAAGATACCAAAATGTGAAATGGCTCTTGAATCGCCTTCGTCTATGCCTTAAGCCGCGTCCGTCAACAAACAATATGCTAATCTGTTAGCATCGACAATCTGCCAATAATTTGATCTGGCACGCTTCACTACTGCGGTAATGCAACGATTATTGTATAAGTACATTGTTGTTAAGCCGTATCGTTGACAAACCGACCACAACATTACGTTTAAGAGACATTTTACATTTCAGTAGCCCAAACAAATATATATATTTTTTTAAACTTGAAACTTTCTTTTCGTTTTTTACATTACTGTCAACGTCAACATCTCTGAAATACAGAAAAACAAAGATTTGTTATACAGAGATACTCATGTTTACAGTTAATAAAAAAAATTGGAGTAAGAAGTTGGTTCTATTTTTTCTTATGCGATTTCAAACTTTTCATCATGTTCGTCATCAGCTTATTTTATGTCTTTACTGCTGAGGCGGGGCCTTTGTGGAAGTTGATTAACTTCAGCAATCGCAGACCAAGTGCGTTAAGGGTGCGCCGACCAAAAATGCCAAAAATGCTGTCACGGTTATGTTGATATAATTGAAAATACTATAGTATTACATAAACAAAATATATATTTAGTATCAAAGGGACCGTGTTTACAATTAGTCAGATCCATAAATTCATAACACACTATAGTTTTTTCTACAATATAATTTTAAGTTGGGCAAAAATCATAAAAACGAGTGGCGGCGTTTAGTCAATTTCATAAAGTTTATCTAAATTGTTATACCTCTGGTTTTGTCTAAATTATCACCAATGTCGAAACTACAAATCGTCCGTCTCACATTTTCGATTTGTCAAGCAGTTATTTAAATTATTATTTTTCAAACTAACACGCTAAATTCCCCATACAAAATTAGAATGGTCGCGCGACATCAAATAAATAAAATATATGACACTTGCCACTCATGGACGGCGCACCCTTAACAACTGCACCATCGAGCTCCAATAAAAACTTCCAATATGGTGGATTTTAAATCTAATTTTTTCTGTTTTCTCCATCTTCTAAACCTGTTCAATGGGACTTATCCAGTGTAATATTTAGCGATTCGTCTGGCGTAGCAAAGTTATGACACTACACATTTATCTGTCCAGGGTTCCAGACTATAATGACGCACGTCCAAACATGACGAGAGAGATTTGCATTTCACTTAGCCCAGGTAAATTATTAAATTATAATGCCATGTCAACATTAAAAACTTATGAAATAAGCATTGCAAACTCTTTGTTCGTTTGTTTACTTAATGAAAAATAAAAATTGTAAAATGGGCTAATAAGTTTATAAACATTTGTCTTTTTAAGGTATATCTTACGTTGCTTAGGTATTCTTATTATCGTACCATTTTTTATTATCGTTTTAGCAAGTATGTACAATTATTCACAATCGGTGCAACTAATCAATCAATGTGACTAATTGCATAATTACCAAACATGTTCTAAGCAAACACGGACCCTGATTCTGCTTACTCTATTCTGACAAAATATATTATAAAATAAAAACAATAAAAAAAATAAAAAAATAAAAATATATTATAAAATAATATATTTTGTCTTATTATTATAAATTTTGTGTTATTATTTTGTGTTATTTTATATTATATATTTTGTGTTATTATAAAATAATATATTTTGTCTTTACACAGTCGATGTCAAAGGTAGTAAGCTAAAATACAGTCATTCGTTGTATCAATAGTTCTACATGTTCGCAATTCTATTTTTCAATATAATTTTATTTGGACAAATGTAGGGTGGATAGCAAGGCTCTAGCGGATCGCATCTCAATTCCACTCGCTTTTTTATTGTGTATTATCGCCATGCAATGATGATGAACAAATTACTTAGTTTGCCTACTTGTAGAGTCTAATTGATGATGAACAAATTACTTAATTTGCCTACTTGTAGAGTCTAATTGATGATGAACAAATTACTTAGTTTGCCTACTTGTAGAGTCTAATTGATGATGAACAAATTACTTAGTTTGCCTACTTGTAGAGTCTAATTGATGATGAACAAATTACTTAGTTTGCCTACTTGTAGAGTCTAATTGATGATGAACAAATTACTTAGTTTGCCTACTTGTAGAGTCTAATTGATGATGAACAAATTACTTAGTTTGCCTACTTGTAGAGTCTAATTGATGATGAACAAATTACTTAGTTTGCCTACTTGTAGAGTCTAATTGATGATGAACAGACTACTTAGTTTGCCTACTTGTAGAGCTCTAGAACTCCGAAGAGACAATAGAGAACGGGAATAAAGGTTATTAAATTTTACAAATTAAATACACACCTATTCCTCACCAGCTATTTTATACGTCTCTTACATACTTACTATGACAGGGAAAAGTATTTATTGTTTTACGTATCTCTTCTGTTAACCCTACATTCGCAGTGAAGGGACCCCAAAGGATTTTCCATGGTGAAAACATGGCGTTGAATATCTGACGCGCTCCCCCAGTTCAATGCACCTTTGCCGGTATCCCGCAAATGGATTATATACAACCTCCGCTTTGAACGCAGTCCAACGCTGTGCGGTAAGCGTTTTACTTCAGAGTTGAACTCGTGAACGACGCAATGTATTTTGAATAAGTAAAAAACATTGTTTGCATTCTGTATGTAGGAGTAGGTCTTAGTTACGCGGAACCCTCTGTTTGCCAGTTCGAACCTACTATCACAAAATAAGGTAACCCAGAAGGTAAGCTCAATACATACCGCGTTCGAGCAACGCACACATAGACCCCAATCACGGAACAGCTCTCAACAGTCTCATTCACCACGCAAGTTTAAATCAATGTCGGTAGACATATTTATGTCAAAACCATAGTTTTGACATGAATGCGTGCTATTGCATGGTTTAAATACTTTAAAGATAGTGTGTTTTTAGTTTGTTTTTAGTTTACTTTTTAATAGTTTACATTTGTGCATGTCGTGGCAACCTTTAAGTATGACAGCGTTTTAAAATGTGACCAATGTGTAGGTACCTATCTATTGTAAATGTGAATAGCGTTTGTTATGTTGATTGTTCTTAAATAAATAAATTGATAAATAAAAACAGTTCGTGCGCAGCCGTTGCGAGATTTCGTGTCCGTGTGTGGTCGTCTATGTGTGCGTTGCTCGAGCGCGTTTGTATGAAGCTAACGTTCTGCAGGCTCCTTATTTTTTGCTACTATGTTAGTGTGCCAGTGACATCTTAGCGTTGTAATGTAGGCGGTTGATCGCGGGGGATTTATGTCATTCCCAGTCAATGCGTTTGTAGTTTGCTAGATATTGCATAGTTAACTTCGTAAAAAAATATGATAGTATTTTTCTAATACATTTTTTTTTGTTCAATGGCTCTGTGGCAAAGGTTTCTGTAGGACGTCCGAAGATCTTGAGTTCAATTACCGGGTCATGCAAAGTTTGTTAGCGATGAGTTTATTTCAATGCTCTAGGTCTTTGCTCAGCAGTGGGATAGTTTATAGGCTATTTACTCACTAAAAGTAATGACAGCCGCTTTGAAATGGACAAACATTTTGGAACGGTTGGATTTATAAAGTTTCTGCGAATTTCAATCGTAAAGTGGTATTACAGTTCGAAATCGGTTGACTTTATTAACACGTAAGAGTACGATTACCTGTAAAAGGAAAAACTGGTCAAGCAAGTTGTTTTGGCACAATTAAAATAAAATAAAACTTTATTTTATTTGGTGAAAATTACACTCGGATTAAGGGTTAAAAGGATGTAATGAAGATAACAAAGAAGGCACAGAACAAAAAACAAACATATTGGCGTCGTAATGAGGAAAAAGGTACAAAATGAGTTCTATTTCCGAGTGAGTCTTTGTTTCTCATTTCTTTCTACGATAGTATTACGTGTCGGGATAATTTAAAATTTCTTGCTCTTTAAATGTTTTGTTAAGAAACATGTTGTCTGTCAATAGGATTCCGAGTGAAGTGCGCTTCCACCTTTGGCTTTCATAACTTAACATCGGATCAGATTAAAACCAAATGCTTACCCGTAAGAAAAAAAAAAAATTTTTTTTTAATGTTAAAAGGAGGCAAACAAGCAGGCGGGTCACCTGATGGAAAGTAATCACCGCCGCCCATGGACATATTGAACACGTCAACCAAAGTAATCGCAGATGCGTTGCCGGTCTTGAGGAAGGAGTTGGATCTTGAGGAAGGAATAGGAATTGGGAGGGGGGAGGGGTGAGAGATGGACCTCCGGTACTTTCACTCACCGGACGACACACAACAGCAACGAGTGCCATTTTTACACGCCGTTATTCTGTGAAAGGGTGGTAAAAATATGATAATTATAACAATAGTTCAGCTCTAATGTGTGCACAAGACATTATATTTGCACACGTGAGTATCCTATAGTAGTTGCAGGCGTCCACGGGCTGTGGTGACCGCGTTCTATCAGGCAGTAACAGACAACTATTTGAGTAGTTAGATGTTGTATTATATTTTGAGTTTTAATAACCTTTAAATGTAAATTTAATTTATTGTTTTCTAAATTTTACGCGAACGCTACACATTGCAATGTCTCCCTGTGACCATGAACCTTGCAAAGGGTTCGAAACGTCAGCATTAACATTAATTTAAACGTCAACATTAATTTAAACTAATGTACAAAATAAACGCGAGTAGATCCGTAAAAGTTGTTTCATTTCAACCTATTAATTAACGACCTCCGTAGTTTGCACGACAGATTATGGGCGGCGGTGGTAACGTCGTTGCACCTGATTTCCATAACATCAGTGTTTTAGCCACTTACCTTGGGATCAGAACAATGTATGTGATGTTGTCTAATATTTATTATTATTATTTATTATCAAATATACTTTAGAAGTATGATGTTTGGTGCTACCATAAAAGAATACATAACTCATCTTATCATGATTCAAATTGCATTATCCTATTATTTTCGTAAACGTGTAACATAACACTGAAAACATAGGAATATTCTAATTATTCTGCCTTGAGGCGATTCTCCCGAACACGCCGGCAAACGTGCCGTATTGTTTAGCCAGTGTCTACCTGAATGTGAATAAAAAAATATCGGTTTGCGTCTGTGCACTCGCTTTGGGCTGTTTTGGGAATATGGTAAACAGGTAAACGAGAATAATGTGTAATTTGTGAACCGGAGGAATCGGATAGCTCCATTATGAGAGACTTGAAAAATAAAATATCAATCTTTTTTTCATGTACCTTTCAGACAACGATTCATATAAAAAAACCTTAAACCTTAACTCGCTTGTGATTTCTACATTTTATTTTATGCTGACGTTTCGAACCCTTTTAAGGGTCACAAAAGACGAGTAGATTCATAAAATTTTTTTCATTTCAATGAAGTGGATGTGTGTGGATTTGCGTTAATTTTAGAAAATAATAAAATAGTAGATGCTTATAGATTAGAATGACGACCTCCTTGGTCGAGTGGTTTGTACACTGGTTTTCATGGTGTCGCCATCTCTGAGGTCACGGGTTCGATCCCCGGTCAGGTCAATTTAGAATTTATTGTTTTTCTAAATTGTCTTGGGTCTTGGTGTTTTCTATGTATTTAAGTATTTTAAGTATGTTTATCCGTTGTATAGTAACCATTTAACGAGTTTCATAACTAAGTTTCTGTTGGGCTAGATAATTGGTGTGAGTGTAGGAAAGTTTAAGTTTAAGTAAGATTATAAGGTGTTCACTTCTTGATTTTGAATAATATGTGCTTGATGATCGCTAGTCATATTAGTTTCAAAGATTTTTTTTTCTCCTTTCAATTGATTTCCTTATATTGTAGCACTAAGGTATTGCGTATATAAATGAAGCAACGACTATAATTTACGTTTTAAATTGGCTTTGCGGAGACAAAACTTGACGAGTTTCTCGTTAACAATGGTTTATTTTCAATTATGATCATGGTAAGTCATTCTCATGATACCCATACTGCGCCGTAAACAACATGTAATGGGCGTTCTCCGTTATAAAAACTCTAGCGTTAATAATACCTTCTCGTTGCCTGTAGTTTCCGAGTGTAATTATTCTCTCAAGCTTCATGATTTGATCCCGCCCGACTAAAAGGGGTATTTCCTTTTGTTCTTGAGATAAATGCGCGTTCCTCGTCGGATTAAAACGTGCAATTTTATAACTAGCCTTGTGTTTTTCTTGATATTACGGTGCAATGGAATACCTTTCTTCTCTTGCGTGTACAGTGCTTCTATTTTCTTAATGTCTCTCGGCAAGCATCGCATTTCCGAATGCAACCGAATATTAATTATTAGATTGATCATTTACTAGCTGACCCGGCGGGCTTCGTATCGCTTTGACAGTTTCTATTGCCACAAAACAAACAAATTGGTAAGTAAATAGTGTACGCGTGAAAGCATATTAAAAAAACAAAAAACTCATGTTTTTTTAATAATAAGTATCCAATGTATTTGATTATACTCTTGAGAATATGTGTACAAAAGTTTAGGATGATCGGTTAAATAGTTTACGAGTGAACAACAACAAACAAACTCACTTTCGCATTTATAATATTAGGTTTAGGATAATGTTTTCATGTTTCAATAAGTTTACAATATTTAAAGTAATGTAAGAGAAAGGCCAACCATAGGTTTTCTTTATATCAATACAAACGTAGGTACTAAACAAAGAATTTTAATAAAAAAACATAATGCAATTTTGTTTCATTCAGGATTTAGGCGATTTATTGAAAAAAGTGTTAGCTATGCTAAAATTCAAAATTCAAAATAATTCAAAATCGTTTATTCAGTTTAGGCTACAACAATAGCTGTTATGAACGTCATTTGCTAAAATAAATAAAAAATAAATACAAATTAAAAACTTTTTTTTGTCAGCTTTAAAATAATAATTCTATGATCGTACTGTCAGAACATTGTCGATTCTTAGAATTATAATATTAATGTATTTAGTTATTAACATTTGATCCCATTTACTGATAACGTGGAAGAATATTATTGTTAGGTCCTACACACAAACCCAAGAGGCTTACGTAGTACCACATATTATAAAATAAATTGTATGTTTTGATTCCGATACTATAAAAAATAAAAATAAAAAACAATAAAGCGGTTCTTCTGCACCTATTGAGAATTGTGTACATTAGTGCACGGTGCAACGCCACTGTCCATAAAAACGTCTGATTGCGAATATCCATACTCCGCGTCCATTCGACCGTTGCGTTCGCAACAATGTCGTGCTTCAAATCCATTAGCAACCATCGCCCGTCCGCCACCCGCGCTTCACCCGCCCGTCACCCGCGCGTCACCCGCCCGTCACCCGCCCGACACCCGCCCGTCACCCGCCCGTCGCGGTCGGCCGGTCGCGAATTTGCGTACGTAGTCGTTCTGCTGTGTTCATTTGCATTTCAATTTGGTGCACCGTTTAGGGTTTCATGTTTTTTTTAGGTTTCATAGGTTTATCTTTGTTATGATTATTTACGCAAATATTGTTGCGAACAAATTACAATTTGAAAAAAGACAAAGTGTTGAAAAAACTGCACCCACGACATGCCGGGCACCTGACCTGGCATGTCATGGGGTGTGGGTTCCCAATCGTGGAACTTTTTCAAAAACACAAATGTTGATAAAATATCCACGAGCAGGATTTGAACCTGCACCCTTCTAACATACCGGATCAGGTGCTCTCCCATTTGAGCTATCGTGGTTCTAACCAGCCCGCCGAAATTATTCAACACTATTTACTTTTTTACTTTGAAAGCTAAAGGCGCCCATTCAATGTCAACAACTACCGTCATTAACATCTGATCATAATATTTTTACAAATACTAAAGATCGGTTAAGAAGTAGGCAAGCTATTTATAAAATATTTTTGTTTTGTTTATATAATTTTAAAGCAAATTTTGTTGCGAAACAAATTACAAAAACACAAATTTTGAAAAAAATTCCACGAGCAGGATTTGAACCTGCACCCTTCTGACATACCGGGTCAGGTGCTCTCCCAATTGAGCTATCGTGGTTCTAACCAGCCCGCCGAAATTATTCAACACTATTTACGTTATTATCTTTTTTGTTATTTACAAAAAGGCTTTGCTCTTTCTGATGTTCAGCAGAAGCAAGCCCAGGGGGCCGACCGCCTATACGAATATGAACGCAATATCGGAAGCTATAGCCTATAGCTATCGATATTGCTTTCATATTGCTTTCGAAATGACGAGATGACGTCTCCTCCTCGCCTCGCCTTCAAAGCGATCGATAGCGAACCAGTTAGGCGGTCAGGGGGCAGATGCGAGAAGCTAGTGAATGACATTGCGCCACACTAGCAACTTTCCTCACCTCCTCTATCGTGGTAATAATCTTCCTCATCCCCAAATTCTGCCTAGACATCACGAATACCGTCTGTTGTGCTCTCACGTCCGTTCACACCACGATAGCAATTAAAAGAAAAAAACTGAGAATCTTTCTTAAAGACTTATTATTATGAACATAAGAAAAAAAAGAAAAAGATAAAAAAATAAAGGTAGGTAGCATCTATCGAGTTTCAGTTCGGATTGGTGGTTAATAACGACTGCTAATGCAACCGGAACCAACAGCTTTATGTGCCTTCTGAAGCACGGAGGAGCTCGTGATGATACATTTTTGGCCCATCTGATGACCGGCCTTTGCAAAAGTTGCTTAACCTCAGCACTCGCAGACCGGGCGCGTTAACCACTGCGCCATCGAGCTCCTCTTGCCGGACTGATGTGAATAGAATACTGAATTTAGAACTTGTGGTGGTAACCTTAAACTCGTAGTATTTAAAAATGCTTATCATAGTTGGCTTTGTTGATCTTGGTACATTTACTTTTGCACAGATAAAATTTACAAAAAAAGTAAATGTTGCCATTAATAAGCGAGTGGCTCACAAAAATGCACAACATGGCGGCATGTTTGCGTATCGGAAAACAATGGGCTCGAAGGCCATTAGCCGCGAACAGAGATGGAAACAACAAATATTGGGCCGAATGCAAAGTGCTACTCTCAAACAACATTGTTGTTGTTATCGGCAGTAAGCTATCAAGCGAATAAAAAATGTTTTTTATGAGTTCACTTTTGAAAACCTTTTCAATATACATTTTTAAACTTTTGCGTTCCATTAAAGAAATTTGAGAATAAGCTGACAATGATGATGATGATGGAATAAATTTAACTGAGAATAACGCAAACTATTTAGTATTAGGTATTATCCATGTGCTATTGGACCATGTGGAAAGGCCTGAATCCAACTGTAGTTTAAGGCTGACGATGCGAATGATAGTCCAAAAATAGACTAGAGTTGGAAAACCCTGCATGCGATCAGCACAAAACAGAAGGGAAATAAAAAAAATAATTATTCAGTTTAGGCTACAAGTAGCTCTTGTGAATGTCACTATGCCATCGGTTCGTAAGTCTGCTCTGGGCGGGAGATCTTGAATGCCGTAATATGCCTAACAGTGGGTATACGGGTTGAAAACAATGATGATAATGATGTGATTGATGAACTTTTTGAACTGATGTCATTGATTTAACAATAACAAAGAACGTTAAAGTAACATTTTTTGCATTTATGACTTTCGTTTATAAAGTGGACTGGACTTAGTTATCGCAAGTTAAAACAAGCTATAAGGGATCGCAGAAAATTTTGTATACTAATCTCCAAACGTCAGTATGAAGATTGCACTAAATGATGATGATGAATATAAAATACATGACACACAATCACACAACCAAATCGCTATCCGTCAAATAAAAAAAACTGACTAAACAAGATCGCCCATACGATAAGCATTCGCTCATACGCGAGCGAACGATCAAGATTTCCCGCACCCTTTGTACTCTATGAAAGGAGCGCGGAAAAAGGCGAATTCTATCTTGCATCGGGATGTCAGCGAGGGCACTTCAGGATAGTGTTGACTTTCATGGAATAGGGAGGAATGTGCAAACGATGTTTTATTTATATTGCGCACCATTTTCTTTCCGTTTAAAAAACTACTGTCAATTATTTTATACAGGGTCGAACCTTTAACATGAAATAGAGATGACTAAACAAAACGCACGCATGATATTTTGGTTGAATTTTAACTAAGTACATATTATGCAGTAACTTAAAAAAAATTAAGTCTAGCGCCAATGTCTACAAATTGCAAGTTCAGTAGCTTTGTTGTGTTCCGACAGTTGGAGATATTTTAGTCAGTTCGTTCGTCAGTAAATGAAAGTTTCTTTAAATTAAAATAAAATTAATTTATATAATTTTTATGCTGATAAAGGCTATCTTATCAGCGGTGTCCTACAGATAACAAACAGCGTTGCGTTAAATAGATCATTAGGCTTTTATTTAGAGTATCTTGAGTGTGTCATGCTCTCTTTATTTGTCTCTGCGGTGGTGGCGTGTGCGTCGGGTCGTTATGTTCTCTAAAATATGGTTGAGCGATGGCTGATTCATATGTCATACTCGTGAACGGGTATTGCCTGTGGAGGCTGGTCTGCTCTTGCATACTTATCTTATTTTTAATATTATTCTCTGTAGTTTGACTTGGTTTTTCTTAACCAATTTTTTTAGAGTACTGTACTGTATGACATTGTGGAAATTGAAACTTTTACCTGATGTAAATTTATTAACTTAGTTTTTTTTATTTTGTGTTTTTTTTTACATGTTGCGGTTGTCTTCTATAATTTTGTGTTTATTTGTAATGAAAAGTGTCCTGCTATGATAGGGCATTTTCCAATATTTTTGACGCTATAAGGGAGAAAAGAGCTGGACACTTGCTGAGTTTCTTGCCGGTTTTTCTCAGTCCAAGATCTCCCGCCCAGAGTAGACTTACGAACCGATGGCATAGTGACATTCACAAGAGCTACTTGTAGCCTAAACTGAATAAATGATTTTGAATTTTGAATTTTGTGAAATTTTAGTGACAATTAAGTCTCTTGCTGTCACTTTCTTTTGGATAGTGCTAAATAGAGAAGGAAAGACATTTGTCGTTAAACTTAATTGACGGCTCTGAGCACGGCAGTTAGAGGACTTTCAAGGAATTAAGGGATCTAAGTAGAAATTTATTAGTTTAGTACATAAGTGTATGTTTTTTCAGGCAATAAATAAACAAAACCGTCAAGCGTCAAGCTCTTGTTTGATGGAACCATGGCAGAATCATCTCAATAACGTCCTATTAGAATTATGTATTTTGTGTATGTTTATGTATATATAATAATATTTATGTATGTATTACATAGTTACTTACTTACAATCATATATCATAATTGCACCTACCAATGTTATCTCTGCCCCACCCTATGGTTGACTGGTAGAGAATGCCTCAGGCATTAAGTCCGCCATGTAATATTTATGTTGCAAAAGTTTAAATAAAATAAAAAAATAAAAAAGCGTATCAACAAAGCAAAATTTTTACATAATTCAAATTTAATTCGATTATAAGTATCGATAAAGTTTGGAATCGTTTGTAAAGCGATTAATATTCAAATCGATTGAAGCCGGGATGTAACAAAGGCATCATGTAAATGGTGTTACACTTGTTTATCCGTGTATAATGGCTCTGTGACAAACCGACGGACAATAGGTTGTGGCGAGCACCGATGTAGGAAGCATGGAGAATTAAAAATATTGGAGGAGGCAGTGTGGTCACGCGTTTTGCACAAATATCCAAACGAAAAGCTGCTTTGAACGCTTCTGTGTGTTGGCAACACTGGTCACGTGACGGAAAAGGTGTTCGCGCGAAGCGGGAAACCGGCCGTCACTTTTGCTCCAGCCACCGACCGCGCTTGACGTTGTGCTCAGTGTCTACTTTTGTGTGTTTAATCAATGTGAATTATTTGTAATAATAGTTGAGTTCTATACAATTGTATGGTTTCATTTATCTAATAGAAAAAGTTAACATCAGAAGTGGGATACATCCACCTACATATTTTTCTAAACGAAAGTATAAGATGGGTAATAAAAGAAAACACAAAAGTAGACGCAAGTATATAAAAAAGCGTGTTCGTTCGACGTCGAGTAGCAGTAGCAGCACATCGACGAGCCAGGTCAGCGGCTCGAATACGCCGCCGCTGGCACCCCGAACCCGAAAAAGGATAAAGGTACCGCATACAAACGATACCGGCACTGTAAGTACAAACAGTATTACTTTACATAATATGATACCTGATTTTGATCCGTTGACGGATAATGTTGTGTCGTGGCTAAAAGTGATCGAATCATACGCATTGACGTTTTCATGGACCGATAGTATGATACGTTATCAAGCACTAAATAAGCTCAAGGGTTCTGCTAAAGTATGGTATGAGTCTTTATTACGCAATGATCACTCCTGGACCACCTGGCAGTGGAAAGATTGGATGCAAAGAATAACCAATACATTTAGAATTAAAAGGAACATGTTTGAACTATTAAAATAAATTATTGACCGTAAACCGTTTGAAAACCAGTCGCTGTATAATTTTTTCTTTGAGCAAAAATCTAAAATAGATGGTTTAAATTTAAATTTTTCTGATCGTGATGTGATTTCAATAATACTAGGAAATATCGGTGATAACAATATAAGCGCTTCGGTAGAAGCCAGTAATTTCAAATCATGTGATACTTTAGCCGGATTTTTACACAGTCGAATTTACAAACCGAAAAATAGTAAACAAGTATCCAGTAGCAATACCATGCGTGATAATAGTACAAAGGTGTTTTCACAGTCTGCCAATATGATTTCACAAGCAACATTTTCGAGTAATATACCCTCTTCTTCAACAAATCAAAATGGAACAAATAAAATACAACACCGTAAACCGTTAGAATGTTATAATTGTGGGGGTAATCACAAGCGTATACACTGTTCAATAAAATGTGAGTTTTATGGCAAAAGGGGTCATTCAGAGACATCGTGTTTTCACAAAAAGAACTCTAAAGATAAAAATTGATGATTGGAGAACTGATTAGTATACGAAAAAAAAAAAAAAAAGAAAAAAAAAGGCGTGTTGGCAAGGTATTATTTTTATTTACCTATAATCAATTAAAAAAAAATTAATAATTATGATAATGTAGTTTTAATTTGATATGTTGATAATGTGTTTGTAAATGTACTGGATGCTTGAAATTATTAAGAAGTAGCTCAAATGATAAGAGGAACAGTCACTTCCTAAGACTAAAGGGGTGAACTGGAACAGGCATTCTTCAAGACCAAAAGAGTGAGTAAAATAATAACTTAAGGAGTTATCTAAGTATAAAGATAACTTCTTTGACTTAGGCATTCCAGTACATTATTGAAATAAACAGTGTTCCAAGGTTTCCTTAGTCTAAAGGTACCTTGAAAAACTGTAAGAATCATACTAAACAAAAGGTCATGATAGGCCGAGCCATGCTGACCCATGTATATTAAAGTTAGTACTATTTTCAGATGACTTGTCATCGCCACATCTTGATTGGTGTTTACCGAAAATGAGATGTCGTGCCTGAGGACATGCACGATGCAGGAGGGCCGTGTTGGCAACACTGGTCACGTGACGGAAAAGGTGTTCGCGCGAAGCGGGAAACCGGCCGTCACTTTTGCTCCAGCCACCGACCGCGCTTGACGTTGTGCTCAGTGTCTATTTTTGTGTGTTTAATCAATGTGAATTATTTGTAACAATAGTTGAGTTCTATACAATTGTATGGTTTCATTTATCTAATAGAAAAAGTTAACATGTGGTTTAGTTGTTTCTTATTATTTACTGGCATTTGGTCTTCACCTCACCTGATGGTAAAGTGACGACTAGGCCGAAGGTGAAAGCGCACTTCACCCAAAACCCTCAACTACTTAGCCACTGGCTATCTTAGCTCTAGCTGCTGGAAGACAACATTGCTAGTAACATTGATGTTATGGCGACATATTTAGATAAGCTGATGGTAGCTAGCCAGGCGGACTAACAAGCCCTAACACTTACCAAACAGAGTACACAAACACGTACCCCCCGCTAGGAATCGAAACCAGGTTCTCTGGACCGGTGGTCTTAACTATTAGACCACCAGAGGCGGTTAGAACTACGCCTAAACTAAACGAAACTACTACTCTGTGATCCAGATATTAGACGAGATGCCACCTCGCCCGAATCTCCTGGCTCTTCAAACGTGCATCAATCAAACACGTAAATTGTCCCAATCCCCAGCTCGCAGCCGCAGTGGGGCACTCCCCACTAATTTGATTGACTTCGCAGTTTTATTTCAAACCTCTGTCCGCAATATCGTGTGACAACCTCTTTCTGGTGTTCTGTGGTGTGACGGCTTGTGACTGTTATAGAGGAGGTGATTTCGGCGAATTTCTAATAGAACAGATTTATTGGAGGAGCTCGATGGCGCAGTGGTTAACGCGCCCGGTCTGCGAGCGCTAAGGTTAAGGCGAGGCGACACTTGAAAAAAAAATACATCAATTTTAATCGAAAGTTGTAGGAGTATGGCAAGACCAACGAATCTGAAATATTGATATAGATAACTTCATGCCTTTGTCTTTAAAAACCCATGGTCAAAAACACGATTGTGCTATTTTGGCTTGATCGTAATTCTTTACGAAAACACCTCTAAAAATCATTAATGCTAAAATTACAATGAATTTACTTAATCTATATGTTTTGATATCACTCAAATATATAGATAACATCAATATTCGTTATTTTGTTGCTGTATATTTTTATAACTAAAACAAGTAATTTTATAAAAATATTTTTTTAGATTCTGCGGTCTTTGCGGTTTTAATTGTCGCAGGTGCTATGTATAACAGAATCTAAAAAAATATTTTATAACATTACTGGTTTTAGTTATCAAAATATGCAGCAACAAAATCAACAGCCAAAAAAAGAATGTTGGTGTATTTTTTTCAAGTGTGGCCTCAAGCAACTTTCGCAAAGGCCGATCATCAGATGGGTAACCAAAAGTTTATCAGTTCCTCCGTGCTTCGGAAGGCACGCAAAGCCGTTGGTCCCGGCTGCGTTAGCAGTCGTGAACAACCACCAATCCGCACTGGTCCGCGTGGTGGTATTTTTTTTTTAAACTTATCACGGCAAATGACTCCACACCACCTGATGTTAAGTGGAAATGGAGTCCAGACGTGAAACAACGTGAAAACAACGCAGCATCAGTCAACTTCACTCTGCCGGCCCACAAGGTGCTTCTTCACGCCTCGTTTGAAGGATCCCATATCATAGGAAAGAGGGAAAACGTGTGCTGGTAGACTATTCCATCTTTTGGAGGTGTGACAAAGAAACGAGTCACCAAATTTCTTTGTGCACGATGGAGGTGGGATAAGGTCAAAGAGTTCTTTAGAGCACTCGTTTGTGGCCCGTTCTCCCTTATCATCTATATCTATACATTAAATGAGCTGGTAATGAAGATTTATTTACTTCAGGCAACAAAACAGTTTACAATATGGTAAAATACAAAGAGGCCAAGAGAATAGATACTGCCACCATGGTCGGTCGGTACTGCCACCACAAATGATTCAAAATTCACATTGTGGTGGGACTCCAACCGCTCGACCCTCACAGTGGCGTTGGACTTTACTCGCATGTACTCTACTACAATGGATTTTCCGGCTCTGTGGTCTAGTTAGTAATGTTAATAGCTTTTGCCTGTCCCATTGACTATCACTGGGCAAACAACTCCATTATCGAAATCAAGTCTCCATCATCACTACAATTTATTTATTTTTATTACTAAATGCGGGTTGGACATCACAAACTCGGGTTATGCATTGAAAATCGAATCACACCTTGCCCGACCTGGGAAGCGAGACCCGGACCTTCAGGCATCATCATTAGGGTTAAATAAAATAAATAAATAGTTACCCCACTACCGGTCTAAGACTCGGATATCCCCTTTTTGGTTTCGAGCAAGGGATATGTTTGTACTTGGTATCTACATTTTGAACCTACTTAGACTAGGTTATAGTTACATATAATTTTACGCAAATTTTGTTGCGAACAATAACAATTCGAAAAAGACAAAGTGTTGAAAAAAATCCAGGAGCGTGTTTCGAATCCCGCCGTGCCAATTTTTCAGCAATTTGTCTTTTTTCACTACTACTTACTGCATTAAAACTTAATTGACGTCTCTGAGTACGGCAGTTAGCCTATTTAATAATTGAATCTATATTTTTGACGGGAGGTGAACGATAAATACGTGTAGGAAACCTAAGAATAAAACATTACCTTTCATTAGAAGTCAGAAATCATAAACATTTTATCGCACCGCCTCATCTACATGCGTGTAATTTGCGTGTTAATGCCCACTTTGGGGCACTGTCAACACATTTAATATCAAAGCGGTTCGCGCACAGTCAATTAGAGGCTATAGATAGGGAATGGCAAACCTTTCGATTTGAACGAGAGTGGCGTGATCAAAGGATGATGGCTTATTCATTTGAACGGAAAATGTTGAATGCGAAAATGGATGTGAGCTGGATACGACATACAGATTGTTACAAAATGGCTGATAATGCTCTATTTACGAATCTCTGGTTGTGATTATATTCAGTCACTTGTTAGCTTGCATATAAAATGTTTTAAACGAAATGTAACTGTAGAATATTAATAAAATCTAGAAATACCAGAATACCAGCGTTGCAGCGGCTCTAGGTCACTGTAGCACGTGCTGAGGCTGGGGCCTAGTTGGCCACACTCTGTCTTTTATTTTTTATTGTTATTGTGAATATCGTGTAATTTTGTAGTGTGTGCCAATAAATGTATTTCGTTTCATTTAAAAAAAAATATGTATATTAAGGGGGAAGCAAATTAAGAATTTAATAATATACTTGTATTTTAACTAAGACTAGCTTTTATATATTATAGAGACGACACCTATTGATTTATACCAAAAAATCTTTACAAAACACTGCACAATGATGACAAGTTCAGTTAATAATTTTATGTAATTATAAGGCATAGAAATCACTAGTTAATCTAATTATAATTCGAAATACATACAGCTTGAATGTGTGGGGTGTGGGTCTGAGTGATTGTGCGTGTAATTTTCTCATTATCAAAATTTTATATTAGTGTATTTCTTATTTTCAAAACGGGTACTAATTTATTTATACCTACTTTATTTACTTGGATCGTCTGATGCTGTTAGTACCAGTTGCTTTCGACTTATATCTGCAATTGGCCAGTCGCTTTCAGTAAAGCTTATAAGTCAATGTTGGTCGGGTGTTTATTGAATTAGGCTTCCCGTTATGGCGTTCCTCAGTTCATAGGCTTCCGCGGTGCATATCCATCACCTAAACCGCAATTTCAATTAATATTCCATCAGACATTCTTTTTGAAGTCAACTGTATTTTGGTGCTACGAAAAATTAAAAGTCAAATGATAATGTCCTTTGTAGGTAATATTACGTGTATCACAAAACGTCATAAGCAATTTAAGCACGTTGACGGTCCGGGATTTATTATCTTTAAGATCTTAGACTTTTTCAGCTATAATTATGTGGTTTGTGGGACAGTGATCAAGTATATAATATTCTTTGAAAAAAAAAGTGTTGAAAAATTGGAAGGTGCGCCAAGTATGCTATCGCATATCGTATGTTAACATATAATTTTTGTTTTTCATCACTTTATCTTTTTTTCAAACTGTTATTTGTTCGCAACAAAATTTGCGTGAAATTATATATTATCATAGTCATTACACAATTTAACTAGGACACAATAATGTACTAATGTAGTTTTTGATTACGTGGGGAAATCGGGTCATAACCCATTTTATACTTCAAAGGCACTTATCTGCGTTTCCTCTGGTGTTGTTCCAAAGGTTGCGACGATTACTTTCCATCAGGTGACTTGATTGCCTTTTCTTTTATTTAAAAAAAGTAAGTCTAATGTCAGTGGGTGGGTTTTACCAACTGCTGTCTTACAACAACGATCAGTTCCTAATACTTTATATAAAATATTTACATTTGCTCACCTAGCGTTTTAAATGTTGGTTAGCATCGCAAGCCGCAGTGCAAACGATCTCCTCTGAACTGCGATATCTTCACAATCAAACGTTACCAATTACACAGTGCGGTATATAAGCGTACCTACCACCAGACCTCTTAGCCTGAAAGCGTGATGATTTTCATACCCCAGCTCCTTTCGCCCCCCGCTTCAAAGAGCGCGCCGTACACGGACAAGTCATATTATACTAGGTGACAGTGATGATCTATAGCGAAGTATTATTTTGTACGGTTAGACAACTGTGTGTTGGGATATAACTGTTTAAACTAAATATTCATAAAATTTTATAAAATACAGTGAAAAAATTAAACGCCCACCCGACCCAGCCAGGAATCGAACCTGGGTCTTCCGCAATCCGGGCGGCTGCACTGACCTGACGCTGACGGACTGACGGAAGGCTGACGTAAGCGCTGAATTTTGTCACTGCTATTTTAATGTTTTTGAGTGCTTTTTTAGCGCCATATATCCAAACGGTCGTTGCAACCGATGGCCATGCAGATTCATCTTTGCAGATGAAATACCACAAATTTGATAACACTACGCTGTAGTAAATTTGACTTTTTTTATTTTCAAGTGCTAATTTAACCTATCAAAAATAAACTTCTTAATTTATTCATAAACTCAATAATGGTCACTTGAAATATAGAATACCTACTTACAAGTAATAAACATGCTAAGTGTCCAGTTAATTATTACTCATGTGCGTTGGGAGTTTGGGTCGAAGAATGAGTGCGCTACTTTTTTTTCTGGCGTGCCGCAGTGTACCAGTGATACGCACTTTCACAAAACGCAACACAATAATACACACACACATACAACTAAACATTTACGCTAAATGTATTCGACGTGGTTGATATCTGTATTATTCTTATATTTGTTTTTGTTTTCCATAGACGAATCATAATACACGGTAAAACGTAAAAGATTATGTTTATTTTATCAAATAAATTTGAAAAAACATTTTTTTTCAACTCTGTAATTCTGGAGAATTGTAACCTCATAATAAACAGATATATTAAATATATTTTTTTGTTGTTATAAGATGTTTTATAAAATGTTTTTATTTTGTTTATATAATTTTAACGCAAATTTTGTTGCGAAACAAATTACAAAAACACAATGTTGAAAAAATTTCCACGAGCAGGATTTGAACCTGGTGCAGGTTCAAATCTTGCTCGTGGAAATTTTTTCAACATTGTGTTTTTGTAATAAGATGTTTTTTTATTATTTTGACACTTCTCGGTTTGCACGCGCAAAATACTTCGCCATCGATCTCCTAGTCGAACTAAAGTTAGTGCAGGATAAAAAACTTGCATTTTTGACATCGTATGGACATTACAGCAAATGAAGATCATAGAGTCTACAGCATCAGTGGTGTCACATTCCCCTCCCCTGCAGGAGGGATGTGACAAAGCAACGGAGAGTAATTACAGAAAAATGGGGAATATCTAGGTCAATGTGCTAGTGTGGGTGGGAATTATGCCGATACCTCGCCGGCGAGGGTTGCACGAGATCCGTCAAAGCTGAGCCTTTGGGGTGCAGGAGCTGTGTAGCACTAGGTTTAGGTAGCGACGATTTACGCTAGGATTTTTTTTTTTTATTTGACTGAGCTGGCAAAAAAGGTTGTGCGCCTCTGTCACCGCTTGCTTGCCAGCCAGTATTGTACCTCTGTGCTTACTAACTAACAACCTATTCAAAACTGTCATTTTGTTTCTATAAATGTTCAACCATAGGCCATGACATACATACATAAGATATGTACATACACTTCAAAATCTATAGAGGAAATTTGTCAGTGCATATAGCAAACAAGTTAAATAAAAATCACAATTTATTTTACTTAACTATATTTTATTTAACTTAATTTTAACTTAGTTTTATGTTACCAAACTTTGTTTAACCTAATGTTAATTGCTTTTGTTATTTGGTAAGTTAAAGGTAAATGCTGAGCACTTTTGTAATTGGGCACGGATATACCTTATTAACTGTATACATAATTGTATTTTAGTATGTTTCCTATCTGTTGTCTGTAATTGTGCCTTAAAAAAAAAAAAAATTTGAACTTTACCCAACATTTATTAAATATGCATCTGTTTAAATAAATAAATAGCAATGCTGAAACACTACTACTCTAGACAATCATTTAGAATAGAAAATTTCAATTTCACCGATGACTGACACCGGTGGCGTGTGCGTCGGTCGTTACGTTCCCTAAAATATGGTTGAGCGAAGCGATGGCTGATTCATATGTCATACTCGTGAACGGGTGCTGCCTGTGGAGGCTGGTCTGCTCTTGCATACTTATCTTATTTTTAATATTATTTACTGTAGTTGTGTGGTTACTGTGGTTTTTCTTAACCAATTTTTTTTTTAGAGTACTGTAGTGGTACTGTATGACATTGTGGAAATTGAAACTTTTACCTGATGTAAATTTGTTAACTTAGTTTTTTTTTTATTTTGTGATATTTTTGTTTTTTATTTACATGTTGTGGTTGTCTTCTATAATTTTGTGTTTATTTGTAATGGAAAGTGTCCTGCTATGATAGGGCATTTTCCAATATTTTTGACGCTGTAAGGGAGAAAAGAGCTGGACACTTGCTGAGTTTCTTGCCGGTTCTTCTCAGTACAAGATCTCCCGCCCAGAGTAGACTTACGAACCGATGGCATAGTGACATTCACAAGAGCTACTCGTAGCCTAAACTGAATAAATGATTTTGAATTTTGAATTTTTTGACTAGATCAGAAAAACCCAAGGTTTTTCTATAGGGTAAGAACTCAGCTTGGGTTATATACATACACATTTTTATTTAAAAAAAAAGAAGTAAAAAAGATGCTTACAACAATGTCGCTCATTGTCATTCATTACCTTTCAGCCCCAACTTTGACGTGTCCGGACCACACAGATTACACAAATTAAAAACACACACTTTTTTCCCGCCATTGTCATTCCTTTTTTTCTACCGCCCACCGCGTACATTTACAAAATTACACAGAACCCCAAAACAAATGGTACGCAACTGAATGCAGACAGTCTAATGTTCGTCCATCAGGACCCTAAATGGGACACGTCACTCGTCAATTACATATCCGCAACATCAACACTTCGAACTTGTATTTCATTCATCGCTACATCACTATAAAGCTTCGATCCTCACATCAAAACAAAAACAGCAATGGTTAAGTTCTACAGCGGAGCTGCAGCGTGTCGTTTGTTTCTGAATGTGGGTATTGCATTCTGAAATTATGGTCCGAATCCATCTCTGCGCCCAATGACGTCATTCGACATCGCAACGACAGGTCCGCTAAAGGGCGAATGTAATATTCAGCATCGTATATCTGTATGTATGTTGAGGATAAGGCCGGTAGAATGCAAGTTGTTCCGGTGAAATTGCATCAGTCTGGCGTATGAGTTATTTGATTGCTAGGGGTTAGAATTAGTTGGTGCAGACACGTGTGTATGTTAAAAGCTTGTGTCTGCATGTTGTGATTCTTAGTTAGCGGTCACACTTAATGGTCTTTAGGTTTGAGTATTTTGATACATTTTTGCTAAAGGCAATGTTCGGCGATGTTGTAGAGTTAGTGAAGTATGTTTTAGGTTTAAATAAATAAATAAAATTTATTTTGCATAAAATGCGGTACCAAAGGTCTTATGATAAAAAAAAGTTTCACACAATTTACCAGAAGCTGGCATGCAACATTCAATTTAAACTAGGTAAGTAAAGGGATTAAAAATTACTAATTTAACTATTATAATCTTAGAATAATAAAGATTTCGATTGAGTTACAACAACGTCAATGAGACGTGAAATGTTCAAAGTATTCATTGACAGAGTAAAAGCAATTTTCCTACTAGCCATTTTTTTAATTTATATTTGAAAATTCGTAAAGGTAGCCATTTAATATCCTCATCCAGTCTATTAAAAATCTTAATTGCCATTGCGTAACTATTCCTGCCATACGATGTGGTTGTGATAGCAGGTAATATTAACACTATTTATAACTTTATAACTATAACTTTATAACTATATTAATAATATTAATATTTACTGATTGATAATTATGTATAATATAGTCTAACGGCAGTATATTATACTTAGTACGGTCAGCAACGATAGCAGTACTCAAGTCGTTATAACTTTGCTAGCTTTTTCTAGAACCACAGAATAAGAAATTGTTAAAATTCGAGAAGCGCTTTTCATATATTTTAGTTGGTTTGTTAAAATAGGTACTTAAGGTGCTCAGATAATATTATACACAAAACTTTTATTGCAAGACCCTTAGTAAGGAACGTTGAACAGATTTAAAAAAATATAGCGTTATTTTTCGATTAGAGCGATTTCTTCAAGACAACCAGTCTAGCTACTTTCATTGCTGAATGTACGTAGACAGGAGCAGGTGAGAAGATCGAGCCAAACCACAACTTTTTATTTAAGTCAAAATTGATGAAAACCATTTTCAGTGCCATGAATTGTTCGTCCCGAGAAAATACCAATTTCATATACTAAAATGTAGCAGTAACGTTCCGTTTCATCTCTATTTATTCTGCTGTAGCATTAAACCTTGAACTAGAAATATCAGTGGAGCTCCAAGCAAACCTTGACCGTCGCAATCGGATAATGGAATGCTCCTTACAAGACTGATCATTTGCACTTTAATTTATTTTATAATTAATCGCGAATGAACTAGTGTTTTGTTAAAGACCACACGTACGTACACTAAGGTATTATTAGCTATTTACTTAATAACTTAAAGACAGTTAGTGTTATCACGGCTCCCGTCCACGACCGACTTTTTGTAGGACCGATAATCGGACCGATATTTACGCTAAGGTCTTAGTACCGATTTTGTGACCGACTTTTTGTAAGACGTGTGCGTTGAAAAATAGAAATCCATAGATACGTTTCATTTTCTCCAACTAAAACGTCGTTCACCGATTATCGGACGTGGGCGAGTTCTCTCAAAGAGTTTTTCTGTGTTTTACTTTAATTTGGTACAAGGGCCTTCTTACTATGCATAAGCTTGCAATAAATATTTCTTCAAAGTTTATTATTTCATCTAAAGTAAGAGACAAATCACGGAATAATTATTCGAAGCTGATACTCTGTTTATTAATAAAATTAATATTCCATTTTGTCATTATCACAATTGTGCATTCGTAGATGATTCAATTTCGTTATCTTAAATAATAACTTTCCTTGTTCCCAGTTGTTCTTTAAATTTCTATTGACTGCCCATTAGGCGAAAATGTGGAAGTCCAGATCGGAATAAACCTATTCGTATCCCTGACATTCAACCAAGGTTGGGCAATATAAAGACTCCCACACAGTAATTTTATCTGAAAAGATCTCACTATAACCCTTAAAGGGTTAGTTTAAGGCTCACATTCCCGTGAGTAGCATGGATATAAATATTCATTTGAAAACGAAGCAACAGAACTTTGTCGACAAGAAAAGACTATGTAGAAATAAAGTGTATGTTTTAACATATGGCAGCTATGTATACCATACTTCTTAGTTAATAGAGCCAAGTATATGAAATATATGGACATCGCTATATACAAAATCTTTGATGGTAACGCTTATAATACATTACATAGGTTAATCTTTTTAATTGAACTGGTGATACTTAAAAATAAAAATTACTAAACTCACTATAAGCATTATTAAGAATTTGTTTCTTTTTTTAAAGAATGCCTGCACTCGTTAGACTTTCTAACCTTAAGTTTATAGTTATTGTGATTTGGTGATTCTGCAGTCATAAGTATTCATTATTATTACATTTTTATTTAGATTTATTACAGATTAGAATGTTATCTATATCAGTAGAAGCAGCCAAGTTTGAATGCACGAAAAAATCCAACTTTGTACACACGCCAGCACATCAACCTATCCAAAACTGTCAAGTTACTCTAATCAATATTGATTTTTATACCCAAACACTAAGGTTCAAAATTGATTAAAGAAATTTGACATTTTGTGGTAAGTTGATCTGCTGCCGTCTGTACTTACGATAATATGAATTTATTCGCTTTTCCTGTATTGCTATAAGGATATTGCTTCAACATATTTTTATTTTCACAATGAAAACTAAACTCAACCTCCGAATGCGCGTGGGGTATAATAGTACCCCGAAGCTATTTGCCTAAGTGCTCGTTACTACCGAATTTCACTGAAACCAATTGTAAGGCTTTTATAGTAACAAATCTGCTTGGGGCGCTGCTTTGTATTGTTGTCATGATAATGTAAGGGATTTGTTGATATTTAAGGAGGCTTTGGGATATAATCTATTTGTGTGAGATATCTTGTTGTGCAAGCTCGATAATGTTTTAGGGCGAAGATTAGGGTTCACTTAGCTTTATAACACAAAGTTACGTTTGTGTCGATATTATTTCTATGGTGGTTATAACGTTTCTAGTTTTAAAATTTTACATAATACTTTTAGAATCGAGCAAAAGTATTGCATTTTCAAAGAATTTGTTTAGAATACATAGTATTTTTATTTGAGAAACTTAAATAGACCCTAGAAATAAGTTTTAAGAGTATTTTTTATTGCCAGAGACTGTAAATATACCCTTTGCTATGTGACTTGATTTTCCGGAACAATACTACTGTATATAGAATCGATAACGAATACTGTGTGTTTAAAGCAAATGTCTTGATAACAAAATTTTCATGAAAGCATCATTATAGCACTGTATATTTGAACATGGTAAAAAAACTATCTAACTCTTTAAAAGAGCTCCGTATGCGTACACACAACTCTTTCAACCCTCAACTGCCTTTGAGGGTACTTTGAATAATTGAAAGAACTCTCAAGGAGTGGGGTCGCGGAGACCCCATATAGGTCAGTGGCGCAGCAGGGTTATGTAATGTAATGTGAAGGGTCACAAGTGGTGGTGGGGTGTTAAAGATGTAACACCTATAGGGATGTAAATTGCTTCGGAGCAAAAGTACCTGCGTACCACAGGTACCGTTGGCATGCCAAACATTGAATTAATTTAACAATAATAAACGGCAACTAAAACAATAACTTAACTTTATATTTAGTTTAAAATATAGAAATATACTAACGTAGGTTAAGAATGTAATGTTACTAATACGATATGGGCCTTGCCCGAAATAAATGCATTTTAATTTAATTTAATAAAATTTCGAGAAAGTAATTTCTCGAGATGTTAGAGGCTACACAAAACAAGATGTTCGAACGAAAACTTCGGGAACTGAAAGAAAGGAAATAAATAAGTACTATCGGGTAGTGGCGCCAGTCTTCGATATTTTAAGCCCCATTGTTCAACACTATTTTCATCGCCAAAAAATAACAGATTTTCATTAACATTTTACGGGATGAAGCTAGGAAGCTGACTCCCTTCTTTATTCCCGTTCAACCATTTCAAAAACCTAGTAAGGAGCACAAACCACATGAAAACCTAGCAAGTCTCAGAGATTTACTAGGTTTTGAAATGGTTAAAGTGCTATGCTAGGTTTAGAAATGGTTGTGAGGTGGTGAATGGTGCACTTACTAGGTATTGCTTCAATATCTTTGTTTATATCTTAGATTTCAATGCTGGTGTTTTTGTATTGTGTAGGGACTTACTATATTTGAAAGATTAATGCAAAAACGTATTTTTACAAAAAAATGTTCCTTACTAGGTTTTGAAATGGGGCAGCCGGCGTAGGTCTGTATTCAATTGTTGCTAGAGACTTACTATTTTGAGTGATTAAGGAAAAAAATGATTACATACCTCCTGGTTCCTGTGGAACACTGGTGCCGCTACACAACTAGTTTTTTCAAGCATTAAAAAAAAAACCGACTACAGAGAAATTTATACCAAAAAGTATATTTGAAGAGCTTTCTGGCAGCAGATACGTAATAAGTAGTTTATTTACTTTGAGACAAACATTCTTAAAAAATACGAAATCAATAAAAATAACAAAAAAGTTTATTACTACATTTTCGTTTTAATTACTTTTTTTTAAACATTTAATTCCTTCGGAAAACTAGGCTACACTTTTAATTAATATCAACGAAAATAAGAAATACCAAGTTATTTTTCCATGACTGACTACCAAAAATATTTGTATAATTCCAACATTAAAATTAAAAAGGTGCCTTAATTTTTGCCTAGCGATTTAAATAATCGCCCGGCGGGGCATCGCTTATGCAAAACGGAGAAAAAAGTAAACAGAAGAGACAATATTTATACCGCATACGTACCATTGAGCTAAACGCCCGCCAAATGAATGCAAATTCGCTTTGATATCGCAAACGAAAGCGAGGCAAGCGTGAGCTCGATTTGAACAAGGGCCTTTTTTAGGAATCCATTTATTTATTATTTTAACTATAGGTACAATGTTGTGCATATCTGTTTACCCGTACTTTGTTTTTTTTTTGTTTTTTGTTTAGAAACACCATGGAGTTGATATATTTAATTTGGATAGAAGCCTCTTTAGAAGTGTAAGAATAAGTTAACTGCTGTCGAGAATTCTTTGAAACCTTTGACATGTCTCATTTTGCAACTTCTTTAGTTTTATGGCAGCCGGGTTTAAAGGTTTTGCGTCCTTTCAAATTTGTTGGCATAACATCTATGTAAGCAGCAATGCTGCGATCCGGCAGTTAGAGATAAGATAGCCAGTTCCTCGGTAGTTGAGGATTCCGGGTAAAGTGCGGGTAACCTTCGGCCTTGTCATTACCTAACATCAGGTGAGGTAAAAGCCAAGTGTTTGCCCATAAAAGGCAAACAATAAAAAGTTTCTATAACACCACTTTCTGCAGATTTGAAAGTTAAAATAAAAACTTTTTTATTTAACCAGGGATTCCTAACTGCGTTACAAACGTGCAATGTTCAAATGTCCACGTACATAATAAAACGATTAGACCCCTTCGCAGCACGTCACTCAGCGGAATGACCAGTCGTTTACTCTGTCATCGTTAAATGATCATCAATTTTTCACATGCAAAAGCGTAATGAACAGAGTTTTGCATATCGCCACGGTAGCCGATGAAGGGCTGTAATCGACACAAAATGTAGGTGAAACAGCTCAATGATGTTTACATTCGATTTGAATAATACTTCAGTACTTATTTGCTAGAAAGCTAAGCGTGATTGTCAAAAAACAAACCTCCCATACACGACTTTTAAGTTTTGTACTGACACCTTCTACCAACTGATAGGTTATACGAAAGGTGCCTTGCGCAAGTAAACCTACTCGCACAAAAGACTTCTGCGTCAGATCAGTTCAGAGGGCCCCGAAGCGCATTCTTCATCCAAAACTCATAAGATTATTTTTTTAAGAGATTGCTCCGTGAACACGTGAAGTCCACTCCTTAATAGGTGACCTGAGTAAACTGTCAAGCTTGCTTACTTCACGAAAAGCACCACTCGTAGTAAAAATAACATATAATTAAGCCCTTGTGAAACATTACTGTTCTTGTCGCTTATTAATATTATGCGGCCAATATACTCATCTACATCAGTAGCCCACAGGAACTTAACATCACATCTATTTCTAAACAAATTGGATTACACGTTACAAGATGCGAAAGTACGCATTGATTCCAGCAAATCTATTCTTACCGTATAAATGCTAATGGCGGAAAAGATATTGCACAAAACGTTACGAACATTGCTACACAAAGACGTAGCAAAACTTTTCGTAGCAAAACGTAGCACGGTCATCGCTTGCTTCAGCTAATACATGCTAAGACAATAATATACTATTGGCTTTTTCTTGATGGGATCTGTGGTTAAGTGTTATCATGCAACATTTCTGTGAGATGAGTACCTGTTTGGTTTTTATAAACCATTTTGCTTTACTTTTAAAACTTTTCCAAGGTCGGTCTCCGATTGTTTTCAAATTCGTAAGTTAACGCATTGTAGCCTGTGAACCAACCCTAGAAATACCAATTTTAATCTGATTATGCTTTATTAAAATACACGTAATATAATAATTATACTCGTATTTGATCTCGTCTGCATTTTTTTTAGTAACCTTTAACATGACATATAGCAATATTTCTTTTTAAATAACAGACCACATTATAAAGGAATAAAGACAAGTATTATAGTAATCCTAACAATTAAGGAAAGTGCACCCAGAGAATTGTTGTAAGCCTATTAGCGCTCGGGGCATATCTTGTCTTCTGAGCGTTTGGCGTAAGTTGTAAGCGAAAGACTACTGTATAAAAGATATTTATTGTCTAAATTAAATTTAAACGGGCCAATTTAGCTTATTGCAATGTCCGCGTAAATTAAGCGTTTTGCGAGCTGGCAAGCGAACACACGCCTGCACATCAACCTACCACAAACTGTCAAATTTCCTCAATAGACTTTGAACTTTATGCTATAACTATATGGTTGAAAATGTATTGAAGAAATTTGACAGTTTTGGATAGGTTGATGTGCAGGCGTCTGTATATTGCGCGTTATTTATTTATTTGATTGGCACAACTATAGAATACAATTCAGCACATTGACAACAGCATGTATAAACTAGGTCTCACATTAAAATTGAATTATAGTGCGGAATTCTTATGCCTGTTTTCACCAACGACTGTTAAGTTTTAGGTGGCCCCTTAACTATGTTAGGTGACAGTTGTACTCCGACAACCATCGCCTAACATAGCGTAGGAGTTGCTTAAAACAATGGCGTGCACTTGGAGAGGCCTATGTCCAGCAGTGAACGTGTGTAGGCTGATGATGATGATGATGATGATGATGGGGCCGTTGGTAAAAACGGGCATGAGCCAACTGTAAAAGAGAGAATGCTTTGAACCGATAAATCGCGCGTCACGCTACAAACCGCTATTTGTTATAGTCGTGTGGTTAGACGAGCAGTCCCGTGGTGTTTTGCGACTGCAATCGCACCGACTTGTTGCAATCAGTCCCGATTCTTCACATAATATCGCATCTAAAGGCTAGAACCTCGGCTTGGGTGGAGCGGGTGTCGTGGGGAAGAGCACCCAGGTACCTGGTATAAAGCGCGTGTGAACCAGGTTTTTGTACTATTGTTCTACGAGTAAGAGTACTTGGGCCTATTTTTAGTGTGCATGTTTGTTATATTATGTGAATGTGTGAATGTGTGGCATTTTGAGGATCTTCAGCTGTTTAGACACGCGTCAATGCGTCACCCGCAGGTTTATTACCGATCTTTAGATGACTGTTGCAATCGCAACAATTTGCAATTTTTAGCTACCAAAACACATATTTGTATTACGGAACGAAGAACGCTCCGGTAGCGCTATAAGCGAGCGATTGACAAACTAAACGTGCATGACGGCGCTTTAAAATAAACCGACCGATTATAGCAACAGCAACTAGTAGCAGTCGCGTTGCTAATGTACAATTAGCAACTGGTTGCTTTTTTTCGGTAATAAGCCGTGTGTGCTGTGTCCGTGTGTACTTCTACGTGCCGTTTTATACAACTCCTTGCGACGTTAAAGTGGCATTGATGCACGCCGAAACGACATCCGTCATCGTGTGTTAATCGCCTAAGTCATCACACAGTTCCCTCGACTCGCATCCTTCTATGACTTGCGCCCGCGTCTAAGTTGACGTCTATTTATCAACGTCCCCGACCGTCCGATTACGGCGTGACATCTCATTCCCGTCTCGAGATTTACTTATAACTCGCCTTTTGCTATTAATTCGTGGCATCATTAATAAACATCAGCCTTTATCTATTAAAATGTTTTGGTAATCTGCTGATTCGTAACGGAGATTAGTTCGCGCTGTTTTTGATGTTACGTCTATTCAATTAGAAACTCGTTTAGCTAATTAACTTTGATGTTTTGTTGAGTTTACGCGAAAAGTATACATTAAAATGGAACACTTTATACGGATCTACAGGATTCGTCGTGTCCGCTATTTTGTAAGATCTATGACCGCCTAGAGTATGGAATTTAGTCGAGAGGATAATTTGATAGATGACTAGATATTTTATTATTCATTGCGATTTCATATTTTTTTTCCTATTGCCTGTTGTTTACGTCAGCATGAGTGTGTTGTGAGTTTTCATCGTTTCAGTTCAAACGATGAAAACACTTTATTGATCTTTAGTCCTAAAGTTTCAATGAGTCTGTTCCACAGAATCATCATCATTATCATCATCATCAACTAACTCATTTTATGTCCCCACTGCTGGGGCACGAGCCTTTCCTTTGGATGGATAGGGAGAACGCGCCGGGAGAACGCTTCCTTCTCGCGGGCCCAGTGCGGATTGGTGGTTGTTCACGACTGCTAATGCAGTCGGGACCAACGGCTTTACGTGCCTTCCGAAGCATGGAGGAGCTCAAGATGATAAATATTTTGGTCACCCATCCGATGACCGGCCTTTGCGAAAGTTGCTTAACCTCAGCACTCGCAGACCGGGCGCGTCAACCACTGAGCTATCAAGCTCCTCATCACAGAGTACTTAATATTGATTACGAGTGCCTAAAACTAACATTAGGACCGACTGTAGAGTAGTTTTATCGTTATTTCCGTGGTTTGATTTCTAGAGGCTATATGGTTCAAGAGTTGATGTATCCGCTCCGCTCCGCTCAGCTCAGCTCAGTTCTATTGTAGGTACAATTTCATTTGCGTTATTCGAAAGTGCAATGCCTTGTACTTCAAGTGATACTCTATAAAACAACCGTAGGTACATTGTTTTATGATTTCGCAGCTCTGGTAGAATAAGCTTAGTGCTTAAAGACGTACCTATCTAAGTACGACGAGGGAGGTATATTAATATCATCTCAATACTGGATTAGAATAATTCTATCTGCGGGGAATTTATTGACCTGAAGGGTAATATGTTAGGCAGCTAAGTTTCTCACAATTTTAGGGTTAAAAATTCTTCTAATAATAATATTTTCCGTCTACAATTATTTTTAGTTCCTATTATTATTGATGTCAATAAAAACGGTATGTTTATTTTATTTATTTAATGTTATCTTCTGATTACGCAATACAATGTCCATATTGTATTCATTGTAATTATGTTAAATTATTTATAATGTTAATAATAATGTTATATAAGTATTGAAATTAAGTACGCATTCATTCTCTATAATGTGTAAACTTAAAGAATTCACTACAAATTAACGTAATAACATAACATGTTTTACAAGTTCTATTCTAAGTTCTAGTTCTATTATTATAGTGATGCATCCTTTAACAAATTGCTTGAAACGTACAATGAAGTCATTATTTTTCTATCTACTAATGAACTCGAACTCACGAATGTCCCCGAATTACAGGGTACGGAGCGACGGACCGGCGCAGCGATTAAATTCATATTAGGTGGTAGCAGGTTCGATTTATTGGTTGGTTAGGGTTAAATGTGTGCTCTGTTTGGCTTTATTTACGTATCACAGAAACAGGAGATGTGGTCATTTTTTAATTAAAGCAATGTTATGTGGCTTTCATTCATTCATTTCGTTCATTAATTCATCATTCGTTCATGTATGTAAAATAAGCAAAGAAGCTTGACGGACTAATTTACTGGGATAGTGTCTGTCATTGTTAAAGACGAATGTTATTTTAGTTTTAATATATATTACTAGATGGCGCGGTTCGAATTCTGACTGAATCGCGCTATCGAAGTGTTTCAATAAATAGCATATAAGCCATATACTTTGACAATAAAGTTGTTACCTATTTAGAACAAAGAAGCTAGTAGCGGTTTCATTTTCAACCCTAATAGTATTCCCTTCAGTACAAAGGTATACCATTTTACATTTGGTCCTTCGAGCCGGATAAAATAAAGGTCAAATTACCAAATTTTTGAAGAAAGTGGTCAGTGTGCACCACACCTCGTACTCGCAGTGGATCGCTGCGGATAAAGTACGTGATAAATGCCAGCGGCAGCAGCCTGACGGAACCTGGTGGTAGCAGCTGAGCAGTGAGGATTAAGGTCAACTTAAGAGCAGAATCTAGCTAGTAACCAGGAAGGATACTAGGTGGAAGTTCAAAGAGGTCAAGCGTGAGTCGGAACTAAGTTTATTTGGAAAACGAATTTGAACTCTACTGTAAGCACTAGAATTACTTAATATTTTAATAAGTTTTAGTAGTTGGCATAGATTTATTAGTTTGTAAGTTAGGACTTAGAGTAATTTTATAAAAAACGACGGAACGGGGAATCCATGACCGATTTTCCTTGGACTGTCAAACACTTGTAAAATTTTCAACAAAAATTATTTTTATTTTCTAAGTTTGTGTTAATTTATAATTTGTTAATATTCCTTTTAATTTCATAAAATGGAAGCTCTTATCAATGTACAATTGGATTTGTATAATTCAATTAAAAAAGGGGTAATAAATTTTAGGAAAAGCCCCAAGGACAGAATAACAAAAGAATATATTGAAACCAGGTTAGAGACTTTAGAGACTACTTGGACTATGTTTAGGTCAAACAACACTAAATTGTATGAAATTTCGGAACCGAAAGATATAGCAGATTCTTATTATGTTACAAAGGAAATTAATGATAGTACTGAGGAACATTATTATGAGTATAAATCTTTACTGAAATGTTCTTTGAATCAATTTGTGTCAAGTAAAGTTGAGTCACAAATTAAAAAAGATAGCGATAACACGAGTTCGTTAGTAAGGTTACCAAAAATTACAATACCTACTTTTTCGGGTCATTATGCGGAATGGACCACATTTCGTGATCTGTTCAGTTCTTTAGTTCATAGAAATGATTCGTTGGAAAATGTACAAAAGTTACATTATTTAAAGTCGCATTTAACTGGCGAGGCAGAGCAATTGATAAGATACACGCCCATCACAGGTGCGAATTACAGTCAGTGTTGGTCTCTATTAGAAAAACGGTATAATAATAAAAAATATCTAGCTAATTGCATATTCCAACGTTTGTTCGGACAAAGACGTATGTTCGTAGAGTCTTCGTCGGGTTTAAAGGATCTACTAGATACCACCATGGACTGTTTAAATGGACTGAAAAATATTCATATCGATGTGAGCACATGGGACGTTATTATTATTCATATAGTAACGTTTAAATTAGATCCAGAAACCCGTAAACAATGGGAACTGCAAGTATCGAGTAATGATTCGAATGAATTGCCTACTTTAGATCAATTTAAACTTTTTATGGAAAGTCGTTTTCGCGCTTTAGAGTTTGTCGATTCAAAAAGGTCTCTACAACAGTACGCTAGTGGTTCTCATTTAAAACCAAAGGCTTTATTGTCTACTAATTTTTCAGTTATGCGTTGTGAGTATTGTTCAGAAGGTCACAAGTTATGTTTTTGTAAAAAGTTCACGAAACAAAGTTGCGCTCAGAGACGTGAATTTGTAGCAAAAAAAGCTATATGTTTCAATTGCTTGGGTGGCAATCACACAGTTTATGATTGCAAGAAACCCACTTCTTGTCGTGTTTGTAACAAACGTCATCATTCGTTGTTACATCCAGAAAATGACAGATTTTCTCCTATGTCTAAATCTCAAGATCCTGTTGAGAGTACTAGCTCACCGGCTAGCGATCCTCCAATAGTGTCCTGTCTGTCAACTCGTAGAGTCCCTCGATATGGTCAGGTATTACTAGCTACAGCCCTAGTAAATATCGAATCACAATCTCGCGGAAACCATGTCGTTAGAGCGTTAATTGATCAGGGCTCTCAAGCCTGTTTTATAACCGAAGCGACAGTACAGATGTTGCGGCTAAAGAAAAGTACAGTCAGAGGAACAATTACTGGTTTAGGAGGCAAACCGTTAACATCACTATGTGTAGTGACAGTTCAACTTCAGTCGCGAATTGACAAAGAGTTTAGAGTACAATTTGAGGCGTATGTTTTAAAACATATAACCTCATACTTACCAGAACAGAAAGTACAGGCTGTAGATTGGATAAATTTAGAAGATGTGTGCTTAGCAGATCCTCAGTTTGACATTCCCAATAGAGTGGATATGCTATTAGGAGCAAATGTTTTCGGTCAAATTTTAAAGGATGGTGTAAAAAAGAACTTAGATGGTACCTTTATAGCTCAAAACACCACTTTGGGGTGGATTTTGTCCGGCACCATAAACGGTTGTCTAAATAAGACACCTGAAGAGACTTCACGCATATCTGTTATGCATGCACAAATAAACGAGGACAATATTTTGAAAAAATTCTGGGAAATTGAAGAACAAGCTTCTATGTTAAAAAATACATTTACAGAAGAAGAACTACGTTGCGAGGAGTTTTTTAAAAATACTACAAGAAGAACATCTGAAGGTCGATACGTGGTAAGGCTACCATTTCGAGATGAACGTCCGCAGTGCACAAATCATGGTTCACGAGAGATTGCTGAAACAAGATTTAAATCGTTAGAAAAACGTTTCGAAAGAAATAAAGATTTGAAAGAAGAGTATACAAAAGTCGTCAACGAATATTTAGAATTAGAACATATGAGACCAGCCAAAGGTACAAATAAAAACGAAGCGGTATACTTACCACACCATGCTGTTATAAGGAATGACAAGACCACAACCAAAGTTAGAGTAGTTTTCAACGCGTCAGAAAAAAATAAGATAGGTGTATCTTTAAATAGCACTCTTATGATTGGCCCGACGCTGCAAGCAGATTTGCGCCATACTGTTTTAAGGTGGAGAGTACATCCTATTGCACTCGTAGCAGACATTGTTAAGATGTATCGCCAAGTTGCCATAGCTGACGAAGATGCAAGGTATCAGAGAATACTGTGGCGGAATAATCCTGAAAATAAAATACAAGAGTTTGAATTGATGACGGTTACTTTTGGGACCGCTTCAGGTCCATATCTTGCAATTAAGGCATTGCAACAGATCGCTCTAGATGAAGGTCAAAATTATCCTCGAGCAGCTGATCACGTTCTCAAAAGTTTTTATGTGGATGATTTGCTGAGCGGCTGTTCCTCCATCGAAGACGGAGTAGAGCTGTATAAGCAAATGACAGAGTTGTTATCGAAAGGGGGTTTTAAACTGCAAAAATGGGATAGTAATAATAAAAAAATGCTTTCAGAAATACGTAAATACGAAGATCAACTTATTATAGAAAAAAAGGATACAAACGAAAAGAACATGCAAAACAAAATATACAGCATAAGGACAACGAGCAATAAAGACATTGATATAAAGACAGACAATACAACAAAAATATTAGGTCTTACCTGGGATCGTAGCGAAGATCACTTCCAGTATTCGGTGAATCTTCCGACGTCAGCACCTGTAATTGAAACAAAAAGATCAATAATAGCAATAATAGGACGGTTATATGATCCATTGGGGTGGATAGCACCAAGCATAGTTATAGCTAAAATGTTCATTCAAAAGTTATGGTTAGCAGGCATAACTTGGGATGAACCTATATCAGCAGAAAAAATTTTGAATGGCATACTTACCGTAATGAGTTGTCAAAACTTACTTCAGTCCGAGTTCCACGTTGGATAGGCACTGTAAGTAACAACGACAGTTTCGAACTGCATGGCTTTTGCGATGCCTCGAAACTAGCTTACGCAGCTGTCATTTATGTGAGAATCATTGATAGTTCTGGAGAGACGCGAGTTTCTCTATTAACAGCCAAGACCAGAGTAGCTCCAATTAAGCAGGTCAGCATTCCCCGCCTCGAGCTGTGTGGTGCGGTGCTTTTAACACGCCTTCTTACCGAGATAGCTGAGGTACTGAGTATTCGTAAAGAAAACATCAAGGCGTGGACAGATTCAACAGTGGTTCTAGCGTGGTTAAACAGCCATCCCAGTAAATGGAAGACTTTTGTCGCCAATAGGGTCTCGGAGATATTAACTTCATTGGATTCTTCGCAATGGTATCATGTGTCATCAAAAGAAAACCCAGCCGATTGTGCGTCAAGAGGTATCTTCCCCAGTACACTTAGTGAAAACAAGCTTTGGTTTTTTGGGCCTCTTTTCCTTAAGCAACAAAGTATCCCATATAACAAACCTAAAGATTTAAAAGTTCATTTAGAAGAAGCTGTGAATGTAAAGTCATATTTTAATACCACCACGGAAGATGATCTATTTCAACGATTTTCTTCTTTGCAGAGACTATTACGAGTCATAGCTTATTGCCGGAGACTCTACATAAGAAATAATAATTTTCCTACTTATTTAACAAAAGTAGAAATAGATAAAGCATTAATATGTTGCATAAAGAAAGTTCAAAGGGAAGAATTTACTGAAGAATTTTTACAATTGCAATCTAAAGACCACTTACAATCCAAATCTAGTAAGCTAAAATCATTATGTCCTTATTTAGATGATTGTGGGATAATGAGGGTGAGTGGTAGATTACAGAAGTCGCAATTGTCTGAAGACACTAAACATCCCATAATACTACCACATTGTTCCCATATTACTAAATTGATAATATCTGATGCACACCAGAATACTTTACACGGTGGACTAAGATTGATGGTTAATTACTTGAGGAGTGCATACTGGATAATTGGTGTTAGAAGTCTCGTTAAACAACATATTAATCAATGCGTTACATGTGCTCGACAGAAGGCCATTATTCAAACTCAATATATGGGTTCTCTTCCTTCCGTTCGATGTGCACCAGCAAGAGCATTTTTAAATAGCGGAGTTGATTATGCAGGCCCTATAAAAATTAGAACAGCTAAAGGTCGAGGTAATCGATCCCACAAGGGATACATATGCGTGTTCATCTGCATGGTCACTCGAGCTATTCATTTAGAAGTCGTGAGTGACATGAGCACTCAAGCCTTTCTAGCAGCTTTCAGACGTTTTGTTTCTAGGCGTGGCCACTGCGACCAATTGTGGAGCGACAATGGTACGACATTTGTAGGAGCATCAAAGGAACTGCAACATTTGATTGGCTTACAAAAGGACATTGCACCTTATTTAGAAAGTCATGGTACTGAGTGGCATTTTATCCCACCACATGCACCCAATTTTGGGGGATTATGGGAAGCGGGAGTGAAATCTACTAAATTTCACTTAAGACGTGTCATAGGCGAATCGACACTCACGTTCGAGGAAATGAGTACTTTCCTTAGCCAGGTAGAAGCTTGTTTAAACTCTCGACCCATAACTGTAGATAGTTCAGACCCGAGTGATCCTCTCCCGTTAACACCAGGTCATTTTCTCATCGGAGGTCCTCTAGTGACTGTACCTGAATTTAAAAATTACGACGACAACGTTAGTTCATTGGCAAGGTGGCAATTCATTCAAAAAATGTTACAATGTTTTTGGCGTCGCTGGTCACAAGAATATCTGTGTAGTTTAATGAACAGATATAAATGGCGAACTAAGGTACCAGAGCCTAATGTGGGTGATTTAGTTCTTGTCAAAGAAGATGATTTGCCACCAAGTCGTTGGTTGATGGGACGTATAACGGAAAAACATCCAGGCAGTGACAACGTTACCCGTGTGGTCACCATTCGGGTTAAGTCCACAATATTTAAAAGACCTACATCAAAAATATGCATTTTACCTATTCATAATAATAATAATTAGTTTATAGGTCAACATTGTGTAATTTACTTATTATTAATAGTAAAGTTTCTTTTATGTTTGCGAAGTCGGTCATTTTGTAAATTCAGTTCACCAAGAGCAAGAGCCTAAATTAATATATGATAGTGGAGGTTATATAATTTTACGTAGAAGGACATTTCGTCACAATATGTCCTTGGTGGGCGGAATGTTAAAGACGAATGTTATTTTAGTTTTAATATATATTACTAGATGGCGCGGTTCGAATTCTGACTGAATCGCGCTATCGAAGTGTTTCAATAAATAGCATATAAGCCATATACTTTGACAATAAAGTTGTTACCTATTTAGAACAAAGAAGCTAGTAGCGGTTTCATTTTCAACCCTAATAGTATTCCCTTCAGTACAAAGGTATACCATTTTACAGTCATACAGTTTTTTTTTTATAAATAGCACAGTCGTTATCTTTCAACCGTATCTTTACACTATGGTATATTTATGGTGTATTTAAACAAATAAAGATTTATTGCTATTACTTCAATACAAACTGTTTCCTTAGGGTTTTGCGACCACCGCATTACTACAACACCCAACCAACAGATGACCTGCCTATCGGAGCTCAAGATATTTTATTTTTGTCACCCATCTGGTGAGCGGGGTCACCGAAATACATTGTGTTGCTCTACGCGCTAGCCGTTGCGTAATAGAGCTTTTCTAATTACATTTCTCTTTCGATTATAATTTGATATGGTATAACAAAACCTACTCTGTCCGTTTCATGACCACTAAACCCTATACTATAACCAAGACAGTTATTGAAGTGGTAAAATACGTAATGATAACTTGTCTTCTTACAATGTCTTGGAGTAGGGTTATATTTTCTTAATTATCAATTCCAACAACGTATGAACACTAAACAGCTTACACCAAGTTATAATAGCACAATTAAACACATTGACCGCACCGAATAGGCGACGTAACCCTGCGCCTGCGTTCGACGGGCCCTAACGACCCCGCGTTAGTTTAATTTAATATCAACTGCAACAAGACGCAACTCTTGGGTATTACTTAACATTCTAAGATCTTGTGTACACTCGATAGAAGTATTCAATATTAGTACAAAATAAAAATAAAGAATTTGTTAAATGTCATTTTATTTACTTTATAGATTAGTGAAAAGGGTAGGTAACAAAATTGCAAAACAAGCTTAGTGAAATTTGTAAATAATAGACATCGAGCATTTGTAAATAGCTATTTAATTGATTTTAATATTAACAAAAAGCAAGTATTATGAAATAAAAAGTACTCAATCGAAAATTTATGTTGATTTGATTTGTCAATATATCTTGAATTCACATAAATAGTTAATTGATTAAGATAGTTGTCTATACATTCTTCGTAAATGAAGCGTCTAAACTTATTTAGTGATTCTATCGTAGCCTCTCTTTTTCTCTTCTATTATAGTTAATTTGTGTTGTGAGTGTAAACCTGCCCTGAGTACGGTTTGGTCCACGTATCGTGCCGACGTGACGAGTTGATAACACGCGGCGGGATTAAACGTGACGCCAGCAGCAACCGACCCAGACTTTGTAATATTTGTAAGGTGTAATTTCAAAAACTTATGAGAAGTTAAAAGAGTGGTTTGTGCGTCTACATTTAGTTTTATCATTATACTTATTTACAAAAACACAAATGTTGAAAAAATTTCCACGAGCAGGATTTGAACCTGCACCCTTCTGACATACTGGGTCAGGTGTTTTTCGTGGTTATAGAACCACGTAGAACCACGATAGCTCAATTGGAAGAGCACCTGACCCAGTATGTCAGAAGGGTGCAGGTTTAAATCCTGCTCGTGGAATTTTTTTCAACATTTGTGTTTTTGTAATTTGTTTCGCAACAAAATTTGTGTTAAAATTATATAAACAAAACAAAAATATTTTATTATACTTATTTGCCGAATTTATTTATTTATTATTTTATCCTACTAATATTATAAACGCGAAAGTTTGTAAGTGTGGATGGATGTTTCTTACTCTTTCACGTAAAAACTACTGAATGGATTTTAATGAGACTTTCCTTATATACAGACCATGACCCAGACAAGCATATAAATTACTTTTTTTTTCTTTTTTTTACTGTAGTCTTCGCGAACGAAGTCGCGGGCAACAACTAGTAATAATTCAACGGTTTATAAGTTTCACATATTTTACTGCATTTTTTACTGTAAAGCAGACATTATATTTTTACCATATAAGCCCTAATACAATAATGCAAAAGTAATTACTTATTTACATAATATTACTACACTTTCAGATACTTGGTTAGCAAAGTAATGATACTATAATTAATGAGAATAAATGAGACGGTAATTCTTTGTTATAATCTACTAACTTTTCAATGAAATATTTTAATAGTAAATTTTCAGGATGAAAAGGTACTATTTCCGTTAAACTATTAAAAAAACCTGAGGTTATAGACTTGAGACTTGAGATTATACTTGAGGTTAAAATATGAATTTTTTGAACATGGTAACAATAATGCAAAAGTACTTAATTCAATTTATTTTAGTGCACCCTTCATTGTCCACAAGCCGCATTCATGTCCAGCCATTACGTCACAGGAACACTAAAATATTAAAACGGCCGTCCTCTAATCAAGTTTTAATTTTAATAGCCACCCGCAAATTAAGTTTGTCCGCTCAGACTGGCGCATCTGCGTTAAAGGGTTAACTCGTCAATAGCTGAGGATCCAGTTATTGTTAATTGAATTAATTTGACGCTTCGGTCGCGGAGGGTAAATATAGACAGTACGTTTCATACTAAAACTTAAATCATTTATTTGACAAATCATAACAACGTAAGTAGGTACAATTTTTATCTAACACAAAATCTTTATTTTTATTTATACTACTCAAAACAAAATAAGGGCCACGAGGTATTTTGTCTGTACCATGAAAATAATAAAACCAATATTAATTTTTTTGTCTCCATAACGAAAACTAATGTTGTTTTTACCGTGTAGACCAATAAATTTATTCTAATAATAATGATTAAAAAGTTTATTTGCTTTTGAAAGAAAAAACACATTTAAGGTTAAAAATAAAAACAATGTACTTAAAGTTACTGAAAACAAAAGAAAATACTCCATGCTCATCTTTTAGTAACGGTTATGCCCCCCCTCGTTTCGTTACGCACTCCTGAAGCCTGGAGTGCATGCTCTCAATCAAATGCCTGACATTTTCCATTGAAATCTCTTCCCAGGCCCTTTTAACAGCGTTGATGAGTTGCTGTTGGTTGTGGATTTCCTGATCACCGTCTCTAACTCTTCGTTTCAACTGATCCCACATGTGCTCTATTGGATTTAAGTCCGGACTGTTCGCCGGCCACGGCAAGACTTGAATTTGAGACGCTTCCAGTACAAACCGAGTCGCTTGAGCCGTGTGTGCACGAGCATTGTCTTGCATCAAGATGAATCCAGGACTCGCTCGCTGGGCAAATGGGATCACATGTGGTCTGACGACTTCCTCAAATTCCGCTGAGCAGTAACAGTACCCTCATTTAAAATAGCGAGCTCAGTTTTGCCGTGTAAGCTTATCCCGCCCCAAATCATTACATTTGGACCACCAAAACGATCGACTTCATGGATGCAGGCTTCTGAAAATCTCTCGCCGCGTCTTCTCCATACTCTAATACGCCGATCGTCGTTAAAAAATTTAACTTTGCATTCGTCTGTGAAGAGCACCATGCCCCATTGGTTTATGTCCCAGTCCAAATGTTGACGGGAAAATCTTAAACGATTTGCACGATGATTTCTGGTTAATGGAATACGGACAACTCGCCTTCTTGATGCCTGCTGGTCTTCATGCAATCGATTACGAATAGTTTGGTCACTGACACGAGTACCCGTTGTGAGCCGTAAACGATTTTGCAGCTTGCGGGCCGTCGTTGTGCGATCTCGGCGCGCACTTAATCGAATGTAACGATCCTCTTGAGCTGTTGTAATGCGAACTCTGCCCGAACCAGGTCTTCTTCTAACACTGCCGGTCTCTTGGAAACGATTCCATAGATTTTGAATAGCTCTTCGAGAAAATCCCAATTGCAAACCCACAGATCGCTGCGAATGACCTTCTTCAATCATTGTAACGGCTCTGGTTGCTGTCAGCGAGTCCATATGACGCCTGCGTGCTTGTGGCATATTGCAAAAGATGTTTCTGACTCGAGATATCAATGAACTCTGATAATTTCTAATAAACCAAGAAGCTAAGGAAAGCAAAACGTCAAAGAAAATGGAATCAAAATTTTCAAAAATAATTTTAAATCAAATTTTATTTAAAATTGTTGCCAGCATTAGATGAATACTACAATATTAAAAAGTTTAGGTATCAAAGAGTTTGTATACTCAATATTTTACTACTTTCAATATGTAAATGTTTAATAATTTACACCAAAATGAAAAAATACCTCGTGGCCCTTATTTTGTTTTGAGTAGTATATATGTTACTGTAAAAGCTCGAACTACGGCAAATTCTAAGATTTTCCAGTAAAACCTAAGATTTACCAATTCTTAATGGTAAATGTCCAAAAAGGTTTGCGATTCGAACTTTTACCACCACTCACTTGGTAAATCTTAGGAGTTACATTGAAGGCACGGTAAATGTTGAAAAAAATTAGGTTAGGTTAGGTTGGGTTGGGTTGGGTTGGGTTAGGTTGGGTTAGGTTAGGTTAGGTTGAGTGCCGTCCCGGCCTTAGTCGAGAGCACCCGCGTACACGAATTTTTCAAAAATCCAATTTACGAAAATCGTGCTTTAAAAATAGTAGTTCTGAAAAATCAAATAGTTAAAAAGGTTGATAAATAGGAAACTTTCATTGCGCATCTTTTGTTGTTTTCTGTTTTGTTGTCGGTCTAATAGTTTATTTTTTATTCAATTGTTTGTGTCGAAATCGGTCATTTCAAGAAGGTCGTCCCGAATGCACTACCCCTTTTTTGGCGATTTTTTGATTTGGCTGTAGTTTCTAAACCCTTGGTCCCTCTTCTGGGTTCCCGGGGGGTTTTTGGTAGGTGGGCCCATACCCTAGAGGTGCCCCATACAAGGTTTTCATTTTTGTCAAGTCCCCGATTTTTCCCCGAATTTTTCCTTCAAATCTCGATTTGATGGTGGGAAAAAACGGTTCGGACTTGACACTTTTAAAATTTTGAATTTCGCGCGGATTTCGAAAAATATTATATTTTCATAGGCTTCCCAACGAGTTCTTCTCAATTTTGGTAGTTTCAAATCACTTCTTCTCGATTTGGAACATAGCCGAATTTTGAGTAGAAAATCGTGTAAATTTTGTGTTTTTTCGTAGACCTAAGTTGAGGTAATTTATTTTTTAAGTTCCAGATACCCTATCCAGCTGTGGGTGGTATCGGTGGATAGGGCATATCCTCTAGTTGTAGGAATAATTATAATATAGATATAGGTGTATATAAAATTTTCTTGTAATAGAGTTTTCTATTTTTGTTAATATTTTTGTGTTTTTACCCTAAATTTTGATTTAGTTTTTTAGTTTTTCTTGTGTAGTTTTTTCTAGTTTTAATTTTATCCAATTTTTCTTCTGGATAATATAACTAGATTATATAGGCTTTATTTAAGTTTAATAAGTTTTTCCTATCGGGCGCTTACTTTCCGAGTTATTTTGTGTCGAAGTGGAGTATCTCCTTCTGACCAAAAAATTCGGAAATTGGGAAAATTCCCCATACAAAAGTGCCCGCTTAGGTAAACTTTTTTGGACAAAATTACTAGGCGAAATCCTACCTTGCGGTAGTTATTTGCTTATATCTCCGGAAGTACTGGGAGTACGGCCATACTTCTTGGTACTCCGGATAGGTATTGAATTGGGCTACCAACGTAGTACTACGCGAGTACTACGCGAGTACTAACCTAGTACTAATAAGTACTATTAGTACGAAAATGACGAAACGTCGCAGAAAGCGTGGTTCCGATCGTAATGGGTCGGAATCTGAAGGGGAAAAATCGCGGTCTAGCAGGGGAACGATTGGTCCCAGCTCTGATAGTGATCATCTGGAGGGTTACGCATCTTGTTCGGAACAAGATGCTATCCTTAAGAAGATGGGCAAGACCAAGCCGGTCGTCGTTGTGGAGCGTGTCCCTATGGGCTCTATGAGTTCTCTGGGAAGCACCAAAGGTTCCACAAAAAGGGACTTTGATCAGGTGGACGACTCGGATGCCGACGGTAGTGTTGGATCCGAACGAACTGTTTTGGGCAGAAAGTGCAGCACCACTAGGCGTGGTGGGAAAAGTGGCCCAATACATAGAGGAGTGGGAGTGCCTGGGACCTCAATAGGTCTTTCTGGCGCTAAAAAGGCCTATGCAAAGGGCCGCAAGAGGGACTCGCTGGAGCCTGATGATGCGGTTTCGATCGATCTCGGCATGGAACAGGAGGAGTCTGATGCCGAGTCTGAGTCGGATCTGGATGTGGAAGGTGATGATCAGGTGGAACCTGTGCATCAATTCCGCAAGGGAGGCGGGCCTGTTGCTAGGGCATCAAAGCCCAAAACTGCCCAAGAGAGACGGGATGCTAAAGCCAGGCTGGCTGCATCCGAACTCTCCAGAGAGGCAATGCTGGAACAGGCGGAAGCCAGCATTGCTACGATTAATGAGATGACGAACAAGTCGAGCAACCTCAAGGGGGGAGTCTGGGGGAAAATCAACTCCAGCACTGCTCAACTCAAGTCCACGGTGGAGGCGCTTAGAAATATGCCCCGTGATGAAGAGATGCGCCGAATGGCGGAGGACAACAAGAGGATGAAGGCGCAATTGGCCCAAATGGAGTCAAGGTTGGCCTCGCTCTCCCAGTCTTATGAGGAGAAGAATAGAGAGCGTAACATAGCCGAAAGGGAGTCTGGTGTAAAGGCCAAACCCCCTCCCCCTCCTCCTGCTCCCGCCCCTGCTTCTCGTGTTGCCGCGGCCTTTTCAGGAGGAGACGTGACGGGTGCCGTCATGGGCATGATGGAGGAAATAAAGGATGAGGTGACGAACAGACTGATCCACATCCTTGGGAACATGCTGGACTCCAAACTCGATGGGATCAGGGCTCGTCTCCCCCCAGAGCCGAGCTATAGGCCCATGCTGGCACATGAGGTAAGGGCGGCTAAGGCTGCTGCTGCTGCTGATGCCGCTTCCGTTGCCGCGGCCGCCACTGCCCCTCCCTCTGTGGAAGGCGATCAGGGCTCATATGCAGAGGACTCATACTTACCGCCGACGTTGTATAGGGAGTCCCCTGACCCTCTGGGTTATAAGGACTTCCCTTCCTTACCCCGTACTTACCGTGGTCCTGGTGCTGCTGCTGGTCCTGCTGGTCCTGGCGCTGCTGCTGGTCCTCGTCCTGGTCGTGACCCGTCGCCGTCGCTCGCTGCCGCCGCGTCAGTCCCGTCGAATAGCTGGTCCCAGGTCAAGAAGAAGAAGAAGAAACCTGCGGAAAAAAATAGTAATGGTGAAACATTAGCTGCTCAGCCGGCACAACAGGGATCCACCAGTGCGAAAAAATCGCCTCCTGGTCAGACCCCTCCTGTCTCGACTGAGAAGAAGTCGTTTAAGCTTGCGGTCCCAAGATCGTCAGTGATAACCCTGCAACTCAAGCCCGAGGCTGTTGCCAAAGGCTTTACCTACGCGATGGTGATCCAAAAGGCCATCAACGCTGTACCGTTGGCGAGCGTCGGGCTTGAATCAGTCAGGGTTAAAAACACGGCCTCGGGCGGCCGTAAGTTTGAGATCTCTGGCACCACCAGCGGTCCAAAGGCGGACGCCCTGGCAGCAAAACTGTCAGAGGCTCTTAAGGAGGAGGTCAATGTCGCCAGACCAGTCAAGATGGCTGAATTGAGGGTGGTTGGGCTTAATGAGGCCATTACCAAAGAGGCCATTGTTGCGGCAATGGCTAACAAAGTTGGGTTTCCTGAGAGCTCTTTCTCGGCGGGTTTCATCCGAACTGGTGCGTGGGGTTCTGGATCGGTGGTAGTTAAGTGCCCCGTCCCCGCAGCCAAAGCTCTCGCGGAAGGCGGCCGTCTCATAGTGGGATACTCCTCGCTCCAAGTGGTTGCATTGGAACCGACCCCCACCAGATGCTTCTTGTGCATGAGCATCGGTCACACCCGATACACATGCCCAAAAAAGGTGGACAGAAGTGTCCTCTGTTACAAGTGTGGGATGGAAGGCCACAAAATAGAGGCTTGCATCGCAGAAAGTACCAAATGCCACATCTGCGATGCACACAAACTGAAGAGTGACCACGTCATGGGATCCAGGGCCTGCCGCCCCCCCCCTGTAAAGAGTGCATTCCCCTCATGGCGGAACCAACCCCGAGTCCAGGTTCAAGGTAACGAACCTATGGAGGTCTTACCAACGGGACAATAATGCCAGCACAACGCCAGCAAACAATTGTCCAGGCGAACCTCAACCGTTCCGTCGCTGCACAGAATCTTCTGATTCAGCAAATGACGGAATGGGAGGTAAGTGTGGCGGTGGTGGCTGAACCGTACTCTGTTCCATCTGGTCCTAATTGGATCAGTGATACGGAGAAGTTGGTGCTGGTCACCACCCCCATTAATAACTGTCTGACCCCCATCTCCCTCAGAGAAAAAGGACCCGGGTACGTTGCCGTACTATGGGGTGATGTGGCCCTGGTGGGAGTATACTTCTCTCCCAACCGCCCCCTTAGGGAGTTCGAGGACTTCTTAGCAAGCCTTCATGGCGTGGTGAGACGGCTGTCCCCGCTACAAGTCATATTAGCGGGTGACCTGAATGCCAAATCCACCATGTGGGGTAGCCCTAGAACAACCCCTAGGGGAGAGGCGGTTGAAGAGTTTGCGATTGGGGCGGGCCTGGTCCTCCTCAACGTCGGAAGCGTGAATACTTGCGTGAGATGGCAGGGAGAGTCAATTGTGGACCTCTCCTTTGCCACTCCAGCCATCGCCTCCCGAGTCTCGGAGTGGAGAGTAATGGAGGGGGAGGAGTCACTCTCGGACCACTTATATGTGTGGATCCGTATCTCCCCCATCCCCATGGCTAGCCTCCGCCCGGAAGCAGGTGTGCGCACACAGCGCTTCAAAAAATGGGCCCTAACGTGCCTTGACAAAGAAGCTGCGGACGAGGCTGCGCTGATGGAGACCTGGTCTCCGGACCCTCCGCCTTCAATGGACGTGGATACACAGGCCTATAAATTTAGGAATTCCCTAACGCGCGTGTGCGACGCGAGTATGCCCAGGGCCAGAGATCGCCCACAACAACGAGCTGTATACTGGTGGTCACAGGAGATTGCTGCCCTCCGCACCACCAGTATACTGACCAGGCGTGACTTGCAGCACTGCCGTCGCAGGCGTCACACGCCAGAGGAAGTGGCCCAATATTACGAGGAGTTCAAGGCGGCGAGGAAAGAGCTCCAAATGGAGATCCTCGCTGCCAAGTCCATTGCCTGGAAGGAGTTCCTGGCGGATTTGGACCGTGACCCCTGGGGGAGGCCGTATCGTGCCATCAGGAGGAAATACCGCTCCTCAGCGCCCCCCACGGAGTCCTTCCGCCCGGACCTTCTAGTCCGGGTGATTGATGGGTTGTTCCCGAACCGGGAGTTTTCGGCCGTTCCTTTTGTGCCTCCCGAAGTGGTCGAGCAGAGGAGTGTTGACTCCATACCCCAAATTTCCGTCGAGGAGATGGAGGTAGCCACAGCTCGCCTTCGCCTGAAGAGGAAAGCACCGGGTCCCGATGGTGTGCACTCCAAGGTGTTGGACATCGCCCTGAACCACCTCGGGCCCAGGTTGATGGCCCTGTTGGACTCCTGTCTCCGCCAGGGGAAATTTCCAAAGCCATGGAAGGAGGGCAGACTATGTCTGCTCAAAAAAGACGGACGACCTGCGGACCAGCCATCGGCCTATAGGCCGATCGTCCTGCTCGATGAGGCGGGCAAATTGTTCGAGCGTGTGCTTGCCAACCGAATCATCGAGCATCTGGACGCCGACGGTCCCAATATCGAGCCAACTCAGTATGGGTTCCGTCGGGGCAGGTCTACAGTAGATGCGGTGCTTGCCCTAAAGCGTACTACCGAAGAGGCTTTTGCCAGAGGGGAGAGGGTGATGGCTGTTTCGCTGGACATCGCGAACGCCTTCAACACCCTCCCCTTCAGCTGCATCAACCAGGCCCTGTTGTACCACAGGGTACCTTGGTATTTGAGACGGGTCATCGCCAACTACCTCCTGAACAGGAGTATCCTGTACAGGCAGGACGGTGAGCTGCACATATGTGCTCGTGGAATGGCCTGTGGTGTTCCGCAGGGGTCGGTCCTCGGACCACTTCTGTGGAACTTGGGCTATAACTGGGTCCTGAGGGGGGATACCCTCCCCAGGACGGGTGTCTTATGCTACGCAGACGACACCCTGGTCACCGCGCGTAGCGGTGACTACCGGGATGTGGTGCGGCTTGCATCAGTTGCCGCCACGTTGACCGTATCGAGAATACGATTGTTGGGCATAGAGGTAGCCTTGGGCAAAACCGAGGCTATGATCTTCTACCCTCCTCGTGGTAAGCCCACTAGAGGAGCATACGTTTGTGTGGATGGGGTAAACGTCAGAGTTCAGTACCAGATGAAGTACCTGGGGCTGACTCTGGATAGCAGGTGGACGTTTACCCCCCACTTTATGGAATTGGCACCAAGGGTGGTAAAGGCTGCAATGTCGCTCGCGCGCCTGTTGCCGAATATCGGGGGACCCAAGGACAGCTGTCGCAGGCTATATGCTGGCGTTCTTCGCAGCATGGTCCTGTATGGGGCTCCCGTCTGGTCGGACGCTCTCTCCCGGAGGAATGTAGCCCTCATGCGGAGACCGCAGAGAGTGGCTGCGGTGAGAGCGATCCGTGGATACCGGACGGTGTCTTTTACGGCGTCCACCGCTGTAGCGGGAATGGTCCCGTGGGAGCTCGAGGCTAAGGTGCTTACCGAAGTCTACGAGTTCCGCACGGAGAGACGCGCCGATGGAGAACGCCCTGCGTTCGAGGAGGTCCAAAGTGCACGGCGAGACGCCTATGACATGGCTGTTTACCAATGGGAAGAACAGCTTGAGTCCCCCATTGCAGGAGCCCGGACCGTGGAGGCCATTCGGCCTGTCCTCACGGAATGGCTCGATAGGTCGTACGGCAGTATATCGTACCACTTGGCGCAGATACTTACCGGGCATGGGTGCTTCGGTAAGTATCTGCACCGAATTGGCAGGGAAGAAACGCCCATATGCCATGAGTGCGGGGCTAGCGAGGACTCAGCGCAGCACACCCTTGTGGAGTGCATTGCCTTCGCCTCGCAGCGCCGAACTCTGGAAATGGAGCTGGGTGGAAGAGGAAACCTCGCTCTACCAGACATCGTGGCCGCGATGCTGGAGAGTGAGAGAAACTGGAGGGCAGTAGCGAGATTCTCGCACGAGTGCATGGGTCTCAAAGAGACGGCTGAGCGCGCTCGAGAGGAAGCTGCTGATGCCGCTCCCGCGAGAAGGGGTAGAAGGGGAAGAAGGCGTAGGAGAGACGCGGATTTACATCCGCCGTAATCCCACCCCCCCCTGTACTCACCTGACTGTACCTACCTGGTCCGTCCTGAGTGAAGTCTGTGCTGGGCTCCGTCCTGGTGCAGGAATCTGTAAATAAAATAGATTAGTGGTTGTAAATAAATAAGGTTGTACATATATGTTGTTGGTGTCGAACTTTCTGTTAGCGGTAACTCTAACCGTGTACAGCTGGTCGCAATTGGTGTAGTAGTCCTCAATATGGACTTGTATATATTAGTCGTTAGTCTTAGATTATAGGTTAGATTGTATTTCATTTAAATTATCGTTGTGTTCACCAATCATGGTTGTTGTATATATTAGTAATAGGAATCTATAAAAAACAAAAAGAGAAGAAACCAAAAAAAGTAAAAAACATAAAATAACTAAAAATTAGTCTTAGTTGTAAATTTTTGTAAATTGTTGTACATATTTTTGTAATATGTGTGGGTTTTACCCCCCCCGAGATGTTTCGCTACACCCCTCACACAAAGCTCTCTTATGAGTAGTGTGAGGGTGTGTACGTCCGTGTTGTCGCGTTCGCGTAGCACCCGTATGCCCGCGCGTAGTGGCTCGGACACACCAATGTGTGCACGAGTGGCTATAGGCGGGGATACGGGTGCGGGTGGATCCCGTGGTTCAATTTCCCAGTGAACAGGTCCCGCGGCCTCCACTGTATTCGGAGTGTGGTCCCCCAGAGGTTAGTGAGTATCCCCCTCTGTCTCGCCCTTCCCAGCCTTGGGCTTTTCCCTTGGCAGCCGACTGGAGACAATGGCGTCTCCATGATAGTTGGTGGGTTGTGGAAAGGCGGACGGGTGAGTCTCACATAACCAGGAGCCTCTTCAAGGCCCTGGTACTCGTAATGAGTTCCTCTGGGTTAAAAAAAAAAAAAAAAAAAAAAAAAAAAAAAAAAAAAAAAAGGTTAGGTTAGGTTAGGTTAGGTT